>CM077348.1:25500370-26050370 GCA_039655645.1 Ammopiptanthus mongolicus | reverse complement strand
ACAGAGGACTCCCGCTTGGAGGCAAAGGACTCCTGATAAGAGTTAGCAAAGAAGAAATCCTCCCGACGAAAAACGGGTGCGTACTCGGTCCATGCCCGTCAAAGGGAGGAAACCACTCGTTAGGTAATACATGCATATTAAAACAAAACAACAAAGAATTTAATTGTTATGTACCGTCACGTGTAAATTAAGATATTTTATTTTGTCAACCAATTATAAATTGTAACATCATTGAAAATACTTAACTTTTATAACAACATCTTAAAAGTCACACATAAAATAATTTGTGATTGCTTGACAATGTGAAAAACTTTACATTGACAATGTATTAAAATTATACTCAATAACAAATATATGTGAAGTATATATTTAGAGAAAACTATATCTTTTGGAGATTGTATAAAACTCTTAGTATAGACTATCTTCAGGAAAAACTTTTGGATTTTGGAAGCCATTCCTCCCTGGCCTTTATTTAATGAAGTGTCATTATTTGTCAAACTTGTTAAGTAGCCTGCACTACAACAGATTGGGAGATTATATGACACGCCTTTGGTAGCGTTTTCACATAAACGCTATTAAAAATGACGCGGAGACTTTTAATAGTACTTCCTCAAGGAAGCACTATTAAAAGTAAAACGGTTGGAAAAGATAGCACTTCTTTGAGGAAGCTCTATCTTAGGTATGCCCTAAGATAGAGTTACCTCAAGGAAGTGCTATTGTTTCCTTTTCCTAAATTAAAACACTTACCATCAATTCCCTCCCACTCACTCACTCATTTCGCGCCTTCTCCTCTTTGCAAGCTCAGAGAAAACCTCGTCTTTCACTTTGCGCCACTACCGCCACCGCCATTCGTCTACCACCACCTCACGTCCACCGTGGTACCCAGTTGTGGTAGAAAACGCTCTCTCTGCCTCGCTCTCACACGGCTGCCGTGGTACCTAGTCATTGTCCTCCATTTGTGATACTAACCCACGCAGGTCCTCTGCATCTCCGACCATAGTGGTTTCGTCATTGCTGTCTCATCTCCGACCTCCGTGGTTCTCCTTCAGGTACTCCTCTACTCTCTCATCTCTTTTCCTCGGCTCAAAATATTTGGTAGATTATAAATCACTTTGATGATTGATCTGATACTGGTAGCAAGTAGCAATTTATATGACCTCTGAAGTAATTCGTAATTGTGTTTTTTCATTAAAATAATGTATCAAGAGGAGAAGATTTTTTCCCTCTCTCAGTCAAGGCAAGGGTATGTGGTATATATATATATATATATATCTGTGTGTGTGTGTTGTGGTTTCTGTTACAGATAATGCTACTATTTGAATTATTTAGCATTATACGTGTTCTTGGTCTAAATTTTATTTTCTTACTGCCTTACACATGATCATCAAAGTTGGAACTTTGAATCTGTAGATATTAGTGTTCTTGATCGATCTTGTTGAAAATTAAATTGTTAAATCCTTTTGAAGAAACGCTATCTTAGGTGACTTAAGATAGTGCTTCATGGAGGAAACGCTGTCTAGGATAAACTCCAAGACATCGCTTCTTCAAAGAAGCGCTATCTTAAGTCATCAAAGATAATGTTTCCTTGAGGAAACGTTGTCTTAGCTAGGGTACACTCCAAGACAACGCTTCCTTGAAGAAGCACTATCTTATGTAACTTAAGATAATGCTTCTTCAAAGAAACACTATCTTAGTTTACTTAAGATAGCGCTTCAAAAGTGTTATCTTTACTAGGAACCTTTAATAACGAGGCAATAGATATACCGGGTTATAGTGCTATTAAAGGGAATGAAAATACGTTATTAAAGATCTTTTCTGTTGTAGTGCTAAGAGGATACCTAACGGAAATGTTGGTCACGGCTCGAGAGTAAATAGTGACAAGGTACAAAATTTCCTTTTAGGTGGTTTATTTCATTGGCCTTGAAAACCTCCAACATAGTTGGAATTGATATCTAGTGTCTCCTACATTTATGGCACAAGAGGGTGATGTACAAATTAATAGTCGCTACAAGAAATTTGTTTTTCAGTGACAGTCAAAATCTGACACTATATGTTTAAAATCCATAGGTACATGTAAAACTTACAAGCACCTACGGGCGGTTCAACCGTCCATTATGAACGACAAATAACAACGGGAAATGACTGTCACTATAGGTTTTATCTACGATTCACATATATTTATTTACAGTTATATTTGATTGTCAATATGTTTTACCTACGATTTGGATGACACTAATACATATACCTACAGTTTTAACGACTGTCACTAAAAATATCTGTAGATATATGACAAATTTATTGTAGTGAGTAGCTCCCGAGCTCCCCATACATGATCAATTGGTCTTCGCTGCAGTGAAAACAAAAACATAAAAACTACACAATCTATGGAGGAGTTGCCGACAGACCAAAAGCAAATGATACCAATCACAATGGAACCACAACCACTAATAATACCTCAAAAAAGCATATTGTTAGCTAATAAAGCATGAAAGGAAGATTGAGCACAAAAAAACATGAAAGGAAACACCGTGACTCCAATATCAGAATGCAGATTCGACTACTAGCTTGTATTATTAATTATTAATATATTAAAAGAACTACCGCCCTATGTCACAAGTTATTTTATGAGGAGATTGTTTCCATTCAAAATATCTTCTTTCTGTTTTTTTTATTTACATATATTTTAATATAGAAATATGATTTAATTGGTATGCACTGTTACTGTAAAGATTTTTCACATTATCAATCAATCATAAATCGCTACATAAGCTATAATATTTGATTCTTATTCTTATCATCTTAAAAGTCATTCATAATATAATTTATGATTACTTGATAATATAAAAATCTTGACATTGATAATTCATAACAATTAAACTCGTACTGCGATGAGCTGAGGGGAATTATTTTCATCGGTGCTCATCACAAATACCTACTTACGATCCATAAAAGATTACAAGAAAAGAGATACTCGTGAGTATCAGCAAGATTTAATAATTTAATATAAAATTTTCAAAATAAAGCATAAAAAAGTAATATTTAACGTCAACTAAACTTGTTGAAGACAATGATTGCATTACTAACCTTATTTTTATTTTTATTTTCTTATGTAAATTATTTACATGTTTTTGTACAATAGAGATAATGGGTTGGGAAAAGGGCGGGCAGCCATTTACGATTTATAAGGGAGGCAAGAACTCATGGTTATTCATATGAGTATTTAATAATTAGATTAAAGTAATAATTTGGTCTCTATATATGACACATTTTTCATTTAGTCCTTATATGTAAAAAATTTGGAAGTGAGTCCCTACATGTATAAACGTCAATAAATTCGGTTCCTTCATGTGCAAACGTTAGCAAATTAGTTCCTGTCGTCAGCAAATTAGTCATTATATGTGACACAAATTTTTTATTTGGTCCCTAAACCTGGAAAAAAAATTAAATTGGTCCTTGTATGTGCAATCGATAATAATTTTGTCCCTATCGTCTGCCAAGAAGCTCGAACCCAACTAAAGATTCTTTTCGTATTGATTATTTTTTATATATTATATCAATCTATTTTTTCTATCGAGAGTCAACTTGGATAATTTCATAATATAAAATCATTTACGGACCAAATTATACAATTTTTACTCTCAATAGAAGAAATAAATTGATATAATGAATAGAAAATATTTAATACGAAAAGAATCTTTAGTTCGGTCCGAGTTCCTTGGTGGCATGGACAAAATTATTATCGATTGCACATATAATGACCGATTTAATTTTTTTTTTTAGGTTTAGAGACCAAATAAAAAATTTGTGTCACGTTTAAGGAACAATTTGATGATGACAGAAACGAATTTGCTAACTTTTATATATATAGGGACCGAATTTGCTAACGTTTACACATATAGGAACTCATTTCCAAATTTTTTACATATAGGGACTAAATCAAGAATCTGTATAACGTATACGGACCAAATTATTATTTTAACCTAATAATTAATACAAAATTTTTACATTCACCAAAAGAAAACATAACAATAAAATAATTAATAATTAAATTTTAACATCCGTCGAATCCAAGTCAAACTCCCTCGTCTGCTTCATCATGAGTATCCATTTATAATCCCCACAGGAGAAGCAGTACCTGTGGATATATGCAAATATTTAATAATTCGATATTTATTATTTATTTTTAGATTGATAAAATATTAAACTAATTGAAAAGAAAATTCATACAACCGCACTAGTACTACAATACTACAACCCTTATCTATGCCACTCATTCTATCATGAATTCAGAAGCAACATTATTGAAGAAAACTATAAATTTACAAGAGATAGGTGTCGAAGACAAAACACCACCATTCGCGTTCAATTTCCAGTTCATTATGTTTTAATATCAACATGAGACATCATATGTCTTCTGTTTTAATCACATTGAGACCGTGGAACACGTTTTCTTTCCTGCCCATGCTCTTACCAAGTGTGGTCACACGTTTATTCATGGATGGGAGTGTCTGCGGTACTACATGGTGATGGTATGGAACACTACATTCAGCATGGTGCATTTCTCGGAGATATCTGTTCTGACATGCTGTAAATTGGTCTCTTTAGGTTGATGATAAACAAAATTATCTTCCAAGGAGGCACGTTAAATATGTGTGCAATTTTAGATCTCTCATTAAAGTTAGCTTATGGTCTTGGTATTCAGCCATCAGATATGGGGCAAGTTGTGCCTTCTCCGAATGGTGCTCTAACCCTGTAGAGTGTAACAAGAGATAATAGTTTATACAATTTGTTTTGTGATGTTGTTGCCGAGTGTGGAGTTACTCCTTTTTTATTAAATTTTAACATCCGTCTGCATAACAATAAAATAATTAAATTTTAACATCCGTCCAATTGAAGTCAATCTCCCACGTCTGTATCATGGGTATCTGTTCATAATCCCACACGAGAAGTAATATTCATGGATATATGCAAATATTTAATAATTCATGGATTATTATTTATTTTTAGATCAATAAATTATAAAATTAATTGAACAGAAAATTCATACAATCTCACTAGTACTATAGTAGTACAAACCCTTATGTATGTCACTCATCCTATTAATTAGGGATGTTCATGGATTACTTTGGATTGGTCTTGAGCAAAAATTTATCCGATCCAAAAATAAAAATAAGTTCAGTTCAGTTTATATTGGATTGATTTTTATATCAAATCCGAAACGATCCAATCCGATTAAAAACGATTTTGATTAGATTGAATGATTTGATTTTTACCATCACAATAACTAAAAAGTAAGTTGAAATAATATCAACCGATCGATATAACATGTAACATATTAAAAATTAAAACATTACAAACTAATAAGTATCAAATTTATGTTTAGAATTCCACTATAAATCCTCACTTTCGATCAGATTTCCCTGTTGGTAGGTGATACGTAAATTTCACTATAAATCCTCGTTGAGGTTAGTGGTATTTTCTAACCTTACAAGGGCGCATACTTTCCCCTATTCTAAACTCTTTATATACCAAAAAAAAAAAATTACGTTTAGAATTCTTATAAAAAAAAATTATGTTTAGAACATTAAAAATAATAGAAAATTACATCACATTAAATTAATAAGTATTATTAAGAAAATAAAAACTAACAAATAGTCTAATACGACATTAGGTTTGGATAATTTGTAATATACTAATAATCTAATACAGTATCGCATACTAATAATAAAATAAATAAGTATTATATTTTATATATGCGGTTCAGTTTGGTTTCTAAAAAAGAAGCTGAAAACCGATCCGAACCGATCGGTTCTCACAAAAAAAATCCAAAAAAATTAAAAGATCCAATAAAAATTGGTTTTATTCGATTTTCAATTTTTTGTATCGGTTTGGATTTGAACACCCTTAAATCCTATCATGAATTCAAAAGCAACATTATTGAAGGAAACTATAAATTTACAAGAGGGAGGAGCCAAAGACAAACGTACACCACCATTCACATTCAATTTCCAGTTCATTCGAAGAAAAGCCTGCGTGAACCCTAGTTCAGCTTCTACTGCATTTCAATGTTCTTTTACATAGTATATATGTTTGTTGGTAGGGGAAAGAGAAAAAAAAAAAAAAGTGAAATAAAAAGGATAAGAAAAGGATAAAAGCTAATAATAATTTTTTATCTTTTAAATTACAAAAGTTGTAAAATATTCACTAAAATATAGTAATGTCCGTTTCCATGATGGAATTGAATTGTAGTTCAAAATGTTAATTTCAATTCTAATCCTGTCAGAATTGGAATTGATTTAGACTTTAAGCTGTGTAAAAAATTAAGGTGCGGAATTATATTCTAAATCCATTTCCCTAGAATTGGTAGTGGCAATGCGGTAGTGATAATGATGGTGGCGGCAATGGTGGTTGCAACAATGATAATGATGATAGTCGGAAGATGGTGCGGACGAATTAGTCAATATCCACAAGAATGGTTGTCGAAGTATGTGTTAAAGATAATGGATAACAATTATAAAATATTTGTTTTTAACTTTTAAGCTTAAAATTAATAATTCTTATGGCCTAGACTAAAAATTGAAAATAATATAAAATAGTTATTTTTTAATTCAATGAAATTAAACCTGAAATTTGGAATTTCAATTTTAATGTGTACATCAAACAAAATAATTGAAATTAGGAAATACAATTCCAATTTCAATCCTAATTTCATACGCAAAACGGCAATGATCTTGGATTATTATATGATACACTACACCAAATTTAGTTTTTAGTGGCATTTATTTAATGGCAATAATCTAATTGCCAGTATTTCATCACCTCACTTCCAAAGTTTGTGGCAAAAAAATATTAGCCACTAAAAAATAATTGTTAAAAGACAATTTTATGATTTTTTCCCCCTGACACAATGACCATCCATTTTCGTTCACTTTTAACTTCCCCAAATTCAAAGTCACTCATCCACTACAAGAAAAATGTTATTTAGCTACCGAATTTTTCGGTAGCTAATATCTAAAATTCGGTAGCTAAATTGTTTAGCTACCGAATTAGCTACCGAATGGAGTTGGTAGCTAAAGTGCTGGTAGCTAATCGTTTTAGCTACCGAATTTCACTACGGTCGCCAATAGCTACGGAAAATTTCGGTAGCTAAATTTAAATATTATGATCGCTAAAATGGTCCCGTAAACACTCTCTGTTACCATTTTAGCGACCGAATTGGCGACGACAATATTCGGTAGCTAAATATATATTTTGATTTAGCTACCGAATCCTATTCGGTAGCTAAATTTTAAATTTTGTTTCGCTACCGAATCCTATTCGGTAGCTACTTGTAGATTTTATTTAGCTACCGAATAGGATTCGGTAGCTAAATATTTTTTTTTTTTTTTTTGCAAAAATACCAAAATTATCACTCTGCTTAATCATATAAAACAAAGATAAATTGCATAAAATTATACTCAACTCAAACAACAATATAAATCCACCATATATATAAACATCTAATACAATATCCAATATCCAAATAGAAACAACACATTAGTACAATGGTGGTAGTAACAAAATGTAACATATATAAAATCAATGTGCTGGGGGGAATCCGGCCATCATCGTCCTCGCCATCGTCCTCATCATCGGCACCTGGATCAGCATCCGAATCATCTTGTGGAATGGCACTAGAGGAGTCGGGCCTATATCCCAAGTGTTGGAACAACTCGTACATCTCTCTCTGTGTCTGATCCATCGTCATCTCCAAGTGGTTTATCGTGTTGTCCTTTACTGCCAGCTCAGCATTGAGATTGGCGATAACCTCTCGTACGTCGGAGGTAGGGCCAGGATCGGATTGAGTATGTGATGTCGATGAGGTCA
Organism: Ammopiptanthus mongolicus; assembly: GCA_039655645.1. Lineage (NCBI taxonomy): Eukaryota > Viridiplantae > Streptophyta > Magnoliopsida > Fabales > Fabaceae > Ammopiptanthus > Ammopiptanthus mongolicus. The sequence goes on along the minus strand of CM077348.1, from coordinate 26,042,504 downwards.
CGTACTCATCCCTCATCTGACCCAACCCATACACAACACCCTTCTTGATTTTACCACCCACCACCTCCAAGAAAATGGCGTTGTCAGATGCAGCAGAGTGCTCCTGCCCCTGACTGGTGGCCTCACCCCGTCTTTCATGAAACTTTTCCTGCATAATAAATCACATTAGCATTTTTAAATATTAAAAATAATAAAATATATAATCACACAATACTCACAAGCACACTTAGATAAATACATATGCAGTTCAGTCATGAGAATATAGCTTAGAAAATCCATCATTTCAATGCAACGCATTCAATAAACAAATAATGCAGGCAGCGATTATATTTTAAAACTTTAACAATAACAGGGCATAAAACTCGACCTAATCAGATTTGTTCCAAATATTCAGGAACACTAATAGTATTGTTTTTATAATGGATATGCCTTTACATACACTTGTCATTTACCCACTTAAAACCCACAACGACAAAGCAATTTAGAACACACAAAAAAAGATAAATGATAGTGTTTTATTAAGTTTACATTGACTAACTTTCTATGTTGTACCATAACCATGTCAAGTTCTATAATTTTTAATTTTCAAAGGATCAAAATTGAGCAAGATAATGCTCTTCCAAGCTGAAATGTTTCTAATTCAGTCAGTGTTTCATGCTGTACGATATCTAAATAAGTTTCATCATGTATACATCAATAATTAAATTCTCACATTATGAAACAAAGTAACTACTCACAAATATATTCTCAATTGATGAAATAAAAAAAACACATGTAATATGAATTCCTATTTTTCTTAACATAAGGAAAGAATGCCCATAATTGCATTTAAGCCATGATGATCATGGAGAAAGCCATAAGTCAAGTCCATTTGTTAAAATTTCAAGGACTCGTTTAAATCATTTTCACCTGAGACAATTGCACAAAAAGCAGTTAATGCATACATTCAACAAATCAATCTAAAGCCCTAGCTTCCAGCTTCTCCTCCTCTAGTAGCATTAAACTAGGCTTCCCAGAATCTTCAAAGCAATTGCATTAATACAAATGCAAGCATCTTCTAGGTTGATTGGAAGATGTCACATAGCATTCAAGACTAAAAACTACTACCGGTCTCTCCCAATGGTATGTCCCTGAAGTTGATCCAAAGGGTGTAAAATACAGCAGCTAATTGGATATGAAATATAGCAGCTATTTTAATCGGCGCAATTACACAAAAGTAAAACAAAAGAGCAAACCCACCTATTTGATATATTCACCCATGTGAATAACTCATCCAATCAATAATTATAGAAGTGTACAAAATTAATGAAAGTTAATGCAAAACAAACCTACAAATAGCCTCTCAAACATTGTTGAAATATTATATAAAACTCAAAATTGTAACCCATGACCGCCACTACTTGGAGCTATTAAACCATAGATTTATAATTTAAAGTAACATTGGCATTACAAAGAAGGAATTCATGGAAGAAACCCCAACCAAGTTTACCTGCTACAGAGGAGGGAGAAACAGAATCATTCAATAATTCTCTACCAAAAAGAAACTAATGTGTAGACTGTTTGAACCAAAAATAGGACACCAAAAAACAGAATCATTCAATAATTCTCTCGTAGGTCTAATCTTTGGAGATAATAGCCAACTATGTTATTCTGTTTGTTCTTAAGAAATTTTGTATATGCTACATTTAAAGTCAGTAGCTCCCTTCAAATGACACTTGCATTTTGTTGACTGCAGATTTACTAAGAGAAAACCAAGTGAAAGTATGAGGATTATTGTGGTTTTTTTTGTTGGAGGAGTCTTTGGCTTAATTATAGGAGCATCAGTTCCAACATTGTGAATAACAAAGGTACATAAATTGAGTGTCTTCTTCCTCATTATGGGGTGTACTATATGCTTGAGTGAATTTCATCGATGATTTGATGTTGTTGGACTTAATAATGGAAAGTTAACAATGCTCAACAATTTTGCAGCTGAATCTCTCATCTGGTCTACTTTCCTCCTTTAATCTCTCTTGCATTCAAGACAACAACACGGGCTTGATAAAAGCGGCTCATTACAGGATCATTTATTAAATGATACATCAAAGGTGCGCATCCATTCTTATGCAGAAGGTTACAAGTTGTTGCTGGGTTTACAGTGATTCAAAAAAGTTAATAACATAACTCTATGCCTTTTTTGATTGATAAGGATAAAAGGATTTGATTGAATTATATAGTTGGAACTAGGTCCATAAACTCATCAAAGATTCTTGCACCTTGTTTATTGAAAGAAGGATGGTACATAAGGCAGTATGGTTAACTGGGCAAGACGAATGAAGAAATTCTTATCAAATAGAGTTAGTTTACAATCTTTTATCCTTAAGGTTTTGAAAATCATGATTTAAAGGGTTGTAGCAGATAGGATCTCCAGATTAAGTAGAGGGGAAATTTAGATTCTCTGAGCAAAGGAATTAGAGTTGTTTACTCCCCTATAAAGTGCATCCCTCACTTTAGATTATCTAAATCCATAAGTTTATTAATTCATTAACTGTTTTAGTTACATAGGCATGTAGGATTTCTGTCTTTCTTCTCTCTCATACACACATAATTATTTAATCATCAAGAAACAAGAACAATTGAGTTATTGAAAGAAGAAAGCTTATGAACAGAACAGTTTACGTTTAATAATTGATCAAAAGATTATTGAAATGTAAGGAAGAGAATAAGATATTACTAAAACTTGCTGTTGTTATACAAGTGTGGAAATGATGATAGGCTTCTTGTTTATTAATCAGTTAAAATAGATTATTTCTAAGGATTTCAAATATGATATATATTTGCAAAAATGGTATGTTAAAATTTGAATGATGGTCGGCCAATTGCTCCTTGTTTTCATGATCCTCTGCAGATGTGGGTTCCAACAAATCCAAGAGGTGCAGAAAGATTACCTCCTGGGATTGTTAAATCGGAATCCGACTTTTGTTTGCGTAGATTGTGGGGCATTCCAAGTGAGGTGTGTATCCTAAAGCAGTTTATGTGCTCAATATAGCTACAACCTCCAAATGTCATAAATAAAGCAGCTAAATACACAAATTTAAGGACCTGTTAAGCCTTATGCTATTGTTCATAAAACTGGTAAAATATCTATACACCTGTCCTGTATATTCTTTTACAGATTCACCAGATAGATAGGGTAATTTAATAAACATTCTCGATCAAATCTCAGTTGGGTCGCCAATTCTCTTTAGCAAATCAGTGAAAGGGAAATAGTTCTACCAATTATCAAATCATGATTGTTTTTCTAAGAAATCCAACTCCTGAATTGTTTAGAAAGTAGAGTCCATTTTTTATTATTAAAATAATGTAATTTGATAAAACAAATTTAAAATTTTAAAAGTACAAATCTGTCAATATTTGTATGAATAACTTAGACTTTAGCTGTTATTCAGCAAGAATAGAAATAGCATGCTATCACAGATAAAGTTAGTTAAGAACAGAAAATAATCATGCAAAACCACCCTACCTATAGCCCTATTCAATGCATCAATGCAGCGAGAATAAGAAACAGGATAAAATATCAACTTGCCTAGGCTGCCTCTAATCCCTAAACTCAGACATGAGCATCCCGCTAACAGTGACAGAAAAAGTAGCAAATAAGAAGCATTAGCAACCGTGGATTCACTTGAATGCAATAAATAAGAAACTAAAACAGCTTAGAGAATTTTTGTTTGACAAGTGAGGATACTTTCATAAAATAGAAGTTTCTTCCACTTACCCACTTTTTTTATAAAAACAACTTATCCACTATTTTTACAGATTTATAAATTATAAATGCATCACCATTAACAAGTAAAGTCAATTCAAAAGCAAAGAATGAGAAAGAAGTTCACAAAAAAGAACCTTCGACAATTCCATGATATGCAGGATCTTTCTCTGGACCATCTCAGCTTCAGCAAGACGATGTGATTTCAAATATATCTAAAAACATATAGCAACAACTTAATATCATTCAGAAAGTTTGAACTGACACATTCATAACCAGAAAGTTGGAGCAGGCCCACTTGAGGGGTGGACTATGTACAGACTTATTTTACCTTATGCTGAAATTCTTAATTTAATCATGAAGAATGTGGCAGTGAATCAAACTCCTTACCACTTGGTCAAAGAGCCTATAATGCAATGCCAAGGACCAACTCTCCCCAGAGTTTAAGTTGCCAGGTGGAGACCTGGGGGTTTTATTTATTTAATATCTAGTTTTGTATCTGTTAAATTGGAAGGTTTTAGGTAGGAAAGCGAAAAGAGAAAATAGGCGCAAGTGTTATGAATTGCTTAAGTGATTTGACACTCAGCATGTTGATATTTATATCCATGTAGGAATAAGTACAACTTGCATTTACAAGAAGCGTTGAACTATTTCCTAGGACTCTATTGTTTCCAATGCTACATTAATTGCCTGATATCATTTCCAACAGTATCTGACCACTCATATATACAACTAGTTTACCTCTCAAATATACTTGGATTGTATGACTTAGGTTTTAGGTGCCCTTTTACACCTACATGGCATCAATTTCTGTTCATCCTTATCACCAATTTTTTTAAAAAGAATCATTCTTTTTATTTTAATCCAAAAATCATTTAAAGTTTCAGGAAAAAAAAGGGTAAAAAGACAACTTGCGAGAGGTAGCGAAGTCTTCTAATGCATACAAACGACTCCCCTTCACCACCTTCCTACATAGGTACACAAATTGGCTAAAAAACAAGAAAATTCAAAATTATCAAACCCCACTATTTCAGAGGAAATTTAAGTTAGAAAAAAGCCGCACCTCTAGCATCCTTATAGAGTCCTGAATGAGGGCCTCAGCATCCCTTTCTTTTCCTTGAAGATACAGCACCTGAACACAAATTTTATTGTAGCTTAAGATCCAGTTGAGCCGAAATTCCAAGAAGCATCAAAGAGAAAAAAGTCACCAATGAAGCAATTACATTCAGACCATATCCCCTAGAAAAAACCATAAGCATAAGCCCGAAAAGAAGCAAGAGAACTCTTCTATTCAAGAGAAATTACATAGGTAATCCCTTAAATATCAAATATATTTTGTAGGTTTAATTATTTTGCAGGTCCCTGAACTATTTGGGAATTTTTAAATAGGTCCATGATAGGAGACCGGTAGTTAGGAGGGTGTATGTAACAGGGAATAACTAAGAGAAGGGAGGGAATAACTTGTAGAATCTATTAAGGGAAAGGGAAATCGCCAGTATGGTACGTACCTTAATATAATTGATGCGTGAACAGAGGGGTGACGCCGTGAACAGAGGTGATTTCTGCAGGGTCGCCTTCTTGATTTCTGCAGGAGATGCGCGAACAGAGGTGACGCCGTGAACAGAGGAGACGACGAGAATGAGGGTCGCAGCGGCGGTCTTGGTGACTAGAGAGACGCAAATGGAGAGACCAGCGACGGCTGTTTGCAGAGAAGGTCGAGCGGCTGTTTGCAGAGAGTGACTGAGGATTTAGGGTGAGAGTGAAAATGGGGGGAGGGAAAATATTTAGGGATTGAGATTATAGCTACCGAAAATATTGGGTAGCTAAATGCGTATCTAACGTCATAAGTGATTAGCTACCAACACAATAACGGTCGCAAAATAAAAAATCGGTAGCTAAAAGGTCAACGAGATTGACTTCCAAAATTATAGATTTAGCGACCGAAATAGCTACCGAATGTATTGCGACCCACTATTTCGGTAGCTAATTCGGTATCTGAATGGAAATAGAAACCATTTTATAAAAACCTCAAAATCGGTAGCTATTACGGTAACTAACTGCGACGAATTTTTTCGGTAGCTAAACAACATTTTTTTTGTAGTGATCTCACCATTTTCGTTCACACACATCACCATCCAAAATCGCCATTCAACTCCTCTCTTTTCTTCTTGCTCATCTCTCTCTCGCTCTCTCTCTCTCTCTCCCTCCCTCTGAGCTTGAATTCAGTTTCTAATCTACGACGATTGATTGAACTGATCTGTGCTTCTTGTTCGCGCGATTTGAATTGCAGATTTTCTGTTCTTGTTCTCATTTCACTGTACGACAAAGTCTGTTCTCGTTGCAAATCTGTGCTCCTCTTCGATTTGATATAGCGTAAGTTGATTCTTTAAGCTGTTTTTATTTCCTACATCAGATTAGTGTTTAATTGCTCTTGTTTTTATCATCCACATAAGCAAACTCATACAATTTGCTTGTTTTATGTGTTGTTTCAGCTTAAGAACTTGCTCTATATCTTGATATAAATTCCAAAAAGGTATTTAAGGTAATTTGAATTTATTTGTAACATAGTTCCCTGCAGCTGCATCTATTATTTGAATTTGCTATAATACAGATTCTGCACTATTATTTAATGTTATGTTATTTTGCTCCATGCTTTGGTGGATTCTGTGAATTTGGTATTTTTGTTTTTTTTTCTTATTTTTCATTTTAGCTATGTATCCACTACTGAATTGTATGTAGAGTAAACATAGTTGATATGTTTGAGATAGGTTGTTTGATAATCAGGGGCGAGACTATTATCACTTTCAATTAACTAATGATAATTTTGTAAAATGAAAAATGAAGATTATGATTGGTTAGTAGAGTGTTAATAGGTAATTTGGAGTGCCAATATCATTACCCAATAATCAGATATGATATGGTTGTATTTAATGCGGCAATCATTGATATGTTTGAGATGGGTTTTTTTGATATTTTGATATGATAATTTTCATTGTCAATGTGTTTGATGAAATGTCTAGGTTAGGTTCTCCTCTCTAATTGGCAATTGATTTTTGTGTGGTGCTTGTTGATATATAACGTTCCTAGAAATGTGATGAATTCAACCTTGATAAGAGTTTTATTTTAATTTGTGTGCTGCTTAAAGATTTGAACTAATTCTCCAAAACTGAAATAGATTTACTCAATTATTATACTCATCACAGAGTTGTACTAACATTGGCGTCAAACATAGCCTGGACTGCTATTGCTGCTGCATACCACTCACTACTTTGATTTTAAAGTGACCTGGATCGGGTTTACTCTTTAGTGACGAATAAAAACAAATCAACCTGAAAATTTGGGATAACTCACAACAAGATTGATTTTAAAATGACCTGGATGGGGTTAATTCTTAAGTGGTGAATAAAAAAAATCAACCTGACTCAATTCATTCAAAATTTGAGTTAAAAGAACCACTGGTTGAAAGTTTGTTGAATGAGTTGAGTCAAGTCGATTTTTTTAGAATCAACTCATTCAACCATTGGTTAAAAGTCATTGGTTGAAAATTCCTACCAAATAGCACTCATTGTACAAAAATGACTTCTATTCTGATTTGGTCTTCTATACAAAAATGTAACATGTACATCAAAATGTGCGTCACAAGCATTTCTCTTTTAGGAAGGCTGCCTAGTTACCTCCATGAAGGTTATAAACTATGCTAACAATGGAGTATGAACCAATCAATAGTACTACTGCATGCAAGCAGCAAAACAAAGGGGTAAAAGTGCTAAATGCGCAGAAACTATGGGATTAATCTGATTTTAACACATGAACAGATATGCTGCAACATAATTGGTGATTTTCATCTGAGAGATGTTAATCTTGAATTGTGCAATTTCGCCATCACAGAGTTGTACCAACATTGGCTTCAAACATAGCCTGGACTGCTGCTGCTGCTGCATACAATATAGTTACCACTCACTACTCATCAGCAGCCACTCTTCCAGCTCATTTTTGGTAAGTAGTTGCTTGCTTCTTGTTTTCAATTATTTTTTGGTATCCTAATTTATGGGTTTTGTTTTCAAATAACCATAAGCTGCAAGTGAGCTTCTTCAGTCGTTGTTGCCTGACACAAATTAGTCTCACACATTATTTCAGGTTACTCTTCACACTTTTCTTATACAGTTCCTCTTAGCCTTGTTATTTTGGAAATTCACTTCGTTGTTATTTTCATTGTTTATGGTCTTATTTAATAGCTTGCCCCTTAGCTGTAAGTATCGCTGCAATGCAGCATATATCGCCAGTTGGCCACCGTTAATGTGTTATCTTCAACAGATAATTGTTAAGTTTAAAAACTCAGAAAATGAATGAATTTGAAATTAAAATTGAAAACTGCTCTAATATTTGCTTCCTGCAGTTTTATATCATAATGCCTAGAAAAAATAAAATCAATTTTGTCAATGATCAACGCCAAGATGAAGATGTACCTCCTTATATGAGAGCTTGACCCTCTCCCTAACCACCTTCCAAATGTCTAACTAAATGAATATAACTTTCCCTCCATTTTCCTATTTATTAACCATTCTAATAGCACAACCTGAAACTAACTCTAACTACTGCAACTAACTCTACTACTGTTGCTATGTATTAGGCCCGTCCTATGTTTTGCTCTGTGCTACAAATAAGCACCTATGGCAAAAAGCATGTAATTTTTTTTTAGTTTTTCTTTTTTGATTCTGATGCTTTTTTCTGCTTCTGATGTGCTACTCCTAATAGCATATTGTCTGCTAAATCATTGTTGGAATCTATTAGCTGTTGTTAGTTAATTGAGATGGTTTTAGTTTAGTCCATTAATTAACCACACCTTTTTTCTTCAGTATAGAAGCCCTGTTAGACTTGAATCTAACACAACACAACACAGAGAGGAGGACCAGGGAGGGGTTTAGCGCCTAATAAATGAGTTTGAGAATGGGAAACAGAGAGATAGAGAGGTGGCAGTTCAATATGATTTCTTTGCCTTGATGTCTTTTTCTTTGTTGTTTTGCAGGGTACAATTCAAAATCTTAATCCATATGTTGAAGGAAGCAATGGTGAAGGCATAGTATGTTGTCCTATGGGGTAATATTCTAGTGTTGATTTACAAAATTGATGATTATGCCAATATAATTTCAGAGTATTGCACATCCACTTTGGTTTTTTTATTGATTCCATCCCAGGAGATGAATTGCAAATAGCCATGAGAAAATATGATATGCTTGATTCCATCAGGGAAATAATGTTTGAAGTAGATATAGATAATGTAAGTCTATTTTATTGTGTTGAGTTGATACAGTTCTTGTCTTGTTCCATGACTAATACTTAATTTTGTGATTTCACTAGGATGGTGGTTCTAGACTTTTGCTTATATAGTTCTAGCCTCTATGTGATGAAGTTGGTATTGCTCTACTAAACTTATGTTTATGTTTATAATTCTATATCACTTAGTCTTGTTTCTTCTGCATTGTTATTTTATTCTATCTTAATGTCATTTTTCATGGAGATTAAATGACATTTTTCTTATTTTATCATTCCAGGTCACATACTGATTTTCAAAAATTTGGTTGCGAAAGGTTCATTACGATTAAGAGTTGAAGAAATGTATATGAAATGCCTATTGTTTTGTACCTTGGCTACGTGACGATATTAGTTATTAGACTTAAAATTACAGTAATTAGATTTAATGGTGTATTTTTTGTATTTTGTTGATAATACTTCTATAGTTAATTAACATTTGTAGTTGAAACTTTTGTTGTGAATTTAATGAAATATATTTTGTTTTTATAGAATGAATTTTGGTATGGTTTATTTGAAATGTTTGGATATTTTTATTATTATTTCAGTTTTTTAGGAGCACATATTATTGTCGTTAAAAATTTTGTTAATCAGTCATGCAAAATTTGAGTGACAAATAATTTTAATGTTTCGTGACAATAGTAAATGCTGGGAAAGGCCAACTAGAACTTTTAGCAGCAATAAAGAAAGCTGGTAAATGAGTTAAGATGCTAATTTTAAAATCATATTTAGTGGCTATTAAACTTGCCGCTAAATACCATGTTAATTGCCGCTATAACTTTTTGATTTGTAGAGGCAATTATTTGGGTTTTTACCAGCATTTTCTATAATTGCCGGTAAACCTTTTAGCGACGCTGGATACGCCGGCTAATTAATAATTGCCGGTAAAAGTTTTGGCGGCCATTATTATTGTCGCTAATGGTTTAAATAATTGCCGCTAAAGATACTTTTTGTTGTAGTGATATAATAATCAGTCATTTCCTTCACACTTATTTTTAAAAATTACCAAAAAAGATGTTTGTTTAAAACTTTCTCTTTCATTTATATTTCTTCTCCGTCTAAAAATATTCTTAAAGCTTTTGGAATCTTTCCTCTTTAATTACAAAAGTGAAGAGATCATGTTAATTAAAGAGCAAATTTGGTAAATTTGGCTATTATGCACTTGATTTATATAAAAAAGAATTGTATAATTTTATTGAAGTTGGACATAACATTAGCCAAACATGAATGGCGCTCATCACATCATGATGTAATGGCATCACATCAACATATGCTCTACATTGGCACTTCTACTAGGTTGTTTTACATCAAACTTTATGTTAGGTTGTTGAGAAACATAGTAACCAAAAGGTTAACTTTGAGAGCGTTAATTAGGTTATGCTTTAATTTTATTGGTTTTTTATTTAAAAAAAGACCATATGTGACGGAATAAAATAAAGGTTTACGATCTAAAAAACATTTTTGTCCTTGCATTATGTTCGATTTTATATAACACAGAGATGAAAGTTGCCTCAATAAACAAAAGGCTAATTTTAAATTAATTATTCTCAAGTAATTATTAAAAAGAAAAAAAAAGAACAAAATAGTTATAGATATGAAATGTTGATCTTGAACTCTTATTAATCCCGAACTTAAAAAGCCAGTTGTTAAATAATTATTTATAATAATGAATTTAATTAGTATGTATTGTTAGTATAAAGATTTTTTATACCGTCAACCAATTATAAATTGTCACATCAGTACAAATGCTTTACTCTTATTCTAACTACTTTAAAAGTCATTTATATCATAATTTCTGATTGGTTGATAATATAATATATCAGTTAACCTCTATAATAATTATCTAAAAATTTATTAAATATTACTAATTACAATAAATATTTCACAACTTATATTAATTACTTGTAGCTATATAAAATATTTTTTTTTGTTAACACGTTTTTTAAAGACACTAATTAAGAAGTATTTAATATATTAAAAACAACAGAATAATCTCTCTAATCTATTTTTCTATCTAATATCATATAATTATTAAGGATTTATTAATGAATGCTACTGAGTAAGAAGATAAAAGTAGAAACGAATAAAAACTAATTATTATACTAAAGTTCTTAAAAAATTAATATTGTTTATTAAAATAATTAAACTTATTCAATTAAAAAATATTAAATAACCCTAGAGTAGTGCATTGTGTCGCTCTTTAGCAAAATGCTAGCAAGTATTCTTCTAGATTATTATGGTAGGAGCAGAGACAGATCCAGAAATTTTGATCAGTGGGGGCAAGATCAGATATTATAAATACTTTTATTAAAAAATTTGTAAAACTGCAAAACCCATAAGATAATGATATCATTATCATTAAACCAAAAAATGAGGATTACAAAAACAATTATCACTATCCCCAATCTCCAATTACATCCAAATGACAATATCTCACACACAAATCCTTTCATCTTTTGCAGTTGCCACAAGCAAAATCAAAGCTAACTTCAGAAGTAAATATACTATTGAATTTAAAATATGTTTTTTATTTTTCAACAACATTTCTGAAAGATCACCCTAATCCTATTTAAATTAGAAAATTGTTCATCAGAATGAACATCTATGATTTAAGTTGCAAGTTTAACTAACATGTCCCATAAGATTCACAGAAGAAAATTATAATGAATAACATCGAACCAAACAAATCAACTTCTTATCAAATGCAAAAACTGAATCGTTTAGATTTAAGCTTGTCACATAAATAAACAATTCAGTGCTCACCTATGAAAATCTATTATTAAACTCTTGAAGTTGTTTATCAATCACTTGATAATTTTTTAATGGAGGCAACATTTATTTTTTAGTGGGGACAAAACAAAAATTATTCAATACTTAACAATTTATTTTTACTTAGTGGGGGCAGCTGCCCCCATATTGCTTCATGTGGATCCCTCCCTGAGTAGGAGGCAACTTCTACCCCTACACTGTCTCATAAATCCCCTGCGGAAAATTATGGGCTTCATATCTCTGCTCTATCCAATGCCAGTGGAGGGGAAAGTCACAAGTGGGAGCAGCATTAATTTGTCCGAGGAGACAGGGGGCCAGTGCTCAATGCCTCAACGGGGAGACCGCTAAGGCATGAGTTTTAGGCCCCCCTGTTATATTTAACTAAATTTTATATACTTTCTAAAAGGTTATATATATATATATATATATATATATATATCTTAGGATTAGGATTAGGATTGTCATATATGTTGTGAATGTGGGATCTCAAAAATTCTCTTTCCCTCAAATTGGCCCCATTAAGTTCAAGCATAATATCCCAAGGGTTGACCTATTATTATCCCTAACAAAAAACAATGGCCCTCCCTAAGGAACCACTCTTAGGTCAGCGCCCAAGGATATCTTTTCCTACTTTCTACACTTACCTTGCATTCTCACTAACTTGAGTGTTGAAATGTATTGCAGGTACCCAACCGCTCACTCTAACACATATTCCAAACTTCAAGGAGGTTGCTACCCCCCATTGAACCTAACGCTACTTAGAACAAAACATTAGCCTCATCTGCGGGAATACAATAAACTATTATTCCCACCTTACATTATGGCTAAACTCACAAGAAAACAAGTACAAACCAAGAATAACTACAAGATGGAGCATAGACTTCAGTGTCAGCTGGGAGTCAATAGGCCACCATAATCTCATCACAGAGCACGACATGAACCGCAAAGAAGGCCTAAGCCTTCCACCGCTTTAGCTAGGCTCCTCGCACCAACAACATGTGGTCTATTATAACTCCATCCATTCCTTATTTGACTTCATTATTATAGTATAGGAGTACTCCAACTTCCCCAGTGCTTCAAGCTCCTCACTATCGAAGCATGCGACGAGTCTATAAATGCCCAAGAGAACTTGAACGCCTTCATGGACTCTATGTTACTTGCGTGGGGATTCGACCTAGTTTATCCACCTAGAACAAATTAAACTACACAGAAATGGTTTACTTCCCTACCTCTATAACAATAGGTTTGATGGACTGACCCAGAGCTTCCTTGTTCACTTTGCCACCAACGAAACCTAATCTAGAACCAACAACAGCCTTTTCAGCATAAGATATATTGGTAGAGATGAGATACACAGGTTCAATCAGGCAGGCATGCACCCAGCACCTAGGTCTGATGCTTCAAGCATGTTGCAACCATATATATATGTCAATATAAGAAGACTTAATCACAGAATTTCCCAAATCAACGGCCAAGAAGAGCCCGAACACCCTCAAGGAATTGAAGGACCACTTAAAGAAATACATCAACATGAAGGAGGTCCTTAAAGCTAACAGTGGGACACGAAGAACCATCTTAGTAAAAGAGAAAGAATCCAAACTCAAAGGTCCCAATAACGATCTAAGGGAACCACCACCGAGAATATTAGATGAGTACACCCTTAAGGATTCTTTAAAGTAAAAACCAATATTTAGGTCTCAAAGGACGATTCCCCTAACGAGATAATTGGCGGGATAATGTTATCCCGATGAGACTATCTTTTAATTAATGCTTTTGGAGGAATTGTATCCACTCACCACCTTGCAATGAAGCTCTTGATGGATGACGAAGAAGTGCTGATAGTAAAAGCAGGCCAAGTCGTAGCAAGAAGCTACTATAAAACAAGAGTTGACCTCCCCTAGAAAGCACTTTACATCGAACACCGCTATCTTCCACCTCAAGGGAAGGTCTACCATCACATGATGATGGCAAAGCTTGATGTCCATACTAAATTAAGGGATAGAAGGCCACAACCAAGTGGATAGATGTTGGACATTTAACTCAGAGTCTCAGACCAAGACCCAATCAAATCATTAAGATTGGAGCAGGAATATTATCCTCATGAGAGCAACGAGGAAAGTTGGTAAAGTTTCTTTTAACAGAATAAAGACCTCTTTGTCTAGACATTTGTATAGATGAATGGAATCGAGTCCAACTTTATCTGAAATCAGTTGCTGGTCTCTACAAATGCTAGTGTGGTAGAGGAAAGGAAAAGTGGGATTGGAGCACCAAATAGCCATAGAGGAACAAGAGAAGGAGTTACTTAAAGTTGGATTCGTCATAGAAATGTCCTACATAACTTGGCTTTCCATTGTGGTTTTGGCTAAGAATTCCTTATGGAAATAGAGCACATATGTGGACTACACAGATCTTAAAAAGCCTGCCCTTAGAACCCTTACTTGTTGCCTAACATTGATACGTTAGTTGATAGATCTTCTAGCTAGTAGTACTTGTCCTTTATAGATGCTTACTCATAGTACAACTAATTCCTTCTGGCTTGAAGAATGCAAATGCTACTCACTAGAGAATGGTAAATAAGGCTTTCAACAACCAAAATGGAAAGGTCCTGTAAGTTTATATTGATGATATGATCATTGTGAAGAGTCCAACCACGAGACCTCATCTTTGCCCTCGCAGAAGTTTTGGTGAAATTAAAAAAACACAACATGAGATTGAATCTAGAGAAATGTGCGTCTGGATCCAAACTGAAAAATTCTTGGGATTTATTATGAGGTTACAGTTTTAGAAAACTCAAAATTATAGTCAGACCACTAAATTAATTGAATAGACTAAGTTATACAATTTAGTAGTTGTGTACATAAATCTACTCCTTAATTTTTTTTTGGGTGCTTAACAAATAGATAAAATGAACCAAATTGAAAGATACAGAAATCCACTGAAGTCTCTGACACTGCCTATTTGATTGAGTGTGTTGCTAGCATTTTATTGATTGAGTTTAGAATCCTTAAAATTATGACAATACAGTAAATGGACATCCCTAGAATAATTTAGCATATGTACAAGCAAAAAAAAAAAAAAAAAAAAAAAAGAAAACACAACTAAAGCAAATTAGTACATAGTAATTACCACCGCACTATGTAAATAACTTTTACATTTCTTTAAGTACCAAAGAACCCATTTAGATTAAATCCAGATGGGTAGGATGGATGGAATTTAGGAAGACGTTATCAAATTTTCCAAAGAAACATGTCTTATTGGAGTATAAACATATCATTGTAATGTTTTATGCTGCATGACACCTATTATTACAGCCTGTTCTTCTAGGTCACAAGATCTCTACAAATCATTTTTTCTGAGAATCATAAATTAAACTGAGGTAGAAATTCATGCCATCCATCCATGCATGAATTCACTGGCATTCCGGGCTGAGGTTCCTGGAGCTCCTCCTGCTTCATTTGTCACTTCAGAACCGCAGCTGCAGAGAACAATGAGGAATCAGCTTCTTACAAACATATATTACAGTTGAGAAACTGCTAACGTACATTTGAGGTAAAGTATCTATAAAGTTTTTTTTGGGAAAAATGGACACTCAAACGTATATTTTTAATGGTAAACCAAACATAGCGATAATCTACTTGACATTTTCTGCATTTAGGGAGTAGAACATTACCCAATTAGCAAGGTACTATTGCAATGTGCTGTCTCATAGTATCCCTCTGATGTGGGAGGGTGACGGCTGTAGGGAGCATTTTGCTCCCTAGCTTCCCATGTTGGTTGAAGGGCTATGTTAATTTCCTCCAACTATGAAATATGAAAAGTTTGGACATAAGTCATATAATCAAATGGGGTGGCAGAAAAAAAAGTAGAAACATTTGAATAACAATAATAATAATAATAAAAAAGCAAATCCAAAATTTAATAAAAAAACAATTTATGAAGAAAGAGATAGATAATGTGATTGATGCCAAGCAGAGTTCATGTTTGTCCACCCAAAGCACTTGCTGTAATATTATTGAAATTCTATGTATAATATATCAAACTTATGTAGCCTCTACAAGTACAAGCTTTGGAAGTAGCTAACAATAAGGATGGCAACGGGGCATGGCGGGGGCGGGTAAAACTCCCCTGCTCCCAATACCCCATTTTTCTTCCATCCTCATTCTCGATCCCCGTCATTGGGAGTTTTTCTCCCCCGTCCCTATTCCCCACGGATCCTCGCAGATCCCCTCGTGGAGTTCAGGGACTCTGAAAATCCATTGAAAAAATAGCAAGTTATAAACTAAAATCCAATAAAATAGAAAACTATATAAAACTAACAAAACTTAAAGCACTTTCCAAGACTAAAATATAATTATATATAAATAAATTCTATATTTGGTACATATCTGAAAAGGGGAATTATGCAGTCATATATTAGAATAAATATTGGAATTGATCTGCTTTGTGAGAGACAAAGAGTTAAAATTTGCTATTCTTGTTAAAAAAAAAAGAAACAAAGTAATGGTAGTATTAAAATAATATCGTGCAGAAAATTATTCATATGAAGGAGGAACTGATGAACCGAATAGGATGAGGAATTAAAGGTTATTTTTTGTTTCCATATCTAGTAATTTAATAAATTTAACAAATTGAAGAAAACAATATATATTTAAAATTACTAAAATATATTTATAATATATATATTTCTAAAAGGATATTTTTGTAATTTTATCAAGGATAGGAACCCCATCCCCATCCCCATCCTCATCCCCAAGATGTATTCGAGGGGATTTTCTCTCCCGTTCCCGTCGTTGAGGGAAAAAAAATCCTTACCCATAGTTGAAAATTATCATCCCTATCTAACAATTTGTCATGATGATGATAGTGTTGAATATTTGGACCCTCACTTCATCAACTTTCGTCAGGAGGAAAAATTTTCTTTTAGATAAGAAGAGTAGGCGACACCTGAAGAAGATACTGAAATCATGTAGAGATTAAATTCTTATCCTTTTCATAGAACTGATCTTTTAAGGGGTATGGTTTTTTTATAAAGAACAAAAGCTTTTTTGGTATTTTCACAAACCTAAGCTTTTAAGAACCAGAGACATAAATTCTTTGGCCTCATAACAAATGTATATCGTCTCAAGGGTAAGATTCAATTTAGAGAATAAAATGTAAATTATAAAAGCTAATAATTGGATGTTTCACAAATCTTTAAATACTTACCCAGTACTTTGTACCTTACAAACATCCAAAGCAATGATTTTTTCATCAAAAGTTACATATGTGCATTTGACTGCCAATAATTGGATGTTTGCCAAGTCTTTAATTTAATACTTACCCAGTACTTTGTACCTTACAAACACCCAAAAAAATGATTTTTTTCATCAAAAGTTACATATATGTATTTGACTGTCTAAAATAAATCATATACTTATGAAAAGCCGAACTAACATTTTAGGATTACATGAGAAAGTGGGGATGAAAATATGTCAAGTGCTCTGTTGGAGGCTTATGTCTTTAGCCTATTTTTGGTTTACATAGGCTTGACTTATTTAACAAGCCAGCTAGATTTAAATTTTGACAAGATCAAAATTGATCCGCATCCTATTTAATAACAGTTGAAAATAGTTCGTTTTGGTACCTTGTTCCTCAGGACATTATTAGTTTCCAGTAGCATTTCTTCCTGTGGTATCCATCAAAAACAGAGTTGGCCAGCCTATAAGTAAATGATATATATTAAAGGATGATATATATAGAAAGGCAAAACACAGTTTTACCTTTCTTTTCAAATCAGTGAGTTGATCAAGCATATGTTGCGTCTGTAGACAAGGAACAAATAAATAAGAAATACTGTTGGAGGTATCATAATAATAATCATGTGTATAATCTGAAGATTGTATTATTGATAAGGTAGTAAAGGAAAATACAGACTAATTGCAACCATAAAGAGATAGGTAACAATCTCCTTATAAATAAAGATCTAATTGCAACCATAAAAAATAAATTAATAAAGTAAAGGCTGTGGTCTACATAGACTTAATAAGTTTGACTAAAGTTTTAAATTGCGATTGTGATCGTGTTGCATTTTTTCATTATTGTGAAAAAATTATATGGCCGATATGCGGCCACAATTATGGTCACGACTCACGATGTGATTTGGGAGACTGTCAAAACCAAAACGTCGAGTCCTAATTACGATTTCGACCCAAATTTAAAATCTTATGTTTAACAGTTGACACATTTTGTTCAAGGTCAGAAGGAACCAAGCCACCTGGAAGTATTATATATGTCTTGCTTTCTTATCAGTTTGCAAATAAACCCTCTCCAAAGAGAACAAAAAAAAAAAAAAAAAAAAAATCAATTGGCAGTGTAAGAAAGTTTGAGTGTAGTACAGTGATCAGTGGAACAAGTTTCAGGATCAAGGTTGGGTCCTAATCCAATACCAAATTAATGAAATATACCCTTTTAAAATGAGCAAATAAGGAGTCATTTATTAGTAATTTGATAAAGTATATAAAGATTTAAACTAATTTAAGGATGAACACAAGTCTAACTTGATCATTCTAAAATCAAATTTACTTTTAAAAGAACATTTAGTTCCAGTTGAATTTATAATATTCAAAACTATAAGTATAAAGGGTGAACCTTCAATATTCCTGAAAGGGTTCAAACATACATGATATGATGGCTATGATAGAATAGTCATTGAATTCAAATGTATCCCATGTTACGTACGGCTTCCATGTCCTTTGTCATGTACATGGCATCCAATCAAGAATACCTTACTATATGAGGTTTTCCTTTTTCAATTATCAACTCATTTTTTATTGATGGCATGAAATATTCTTTTTCTATATTATTAAAAAAGTCTTTTATGTAAATATTATCAATAGAGTAGTTTATTTAAGTAATTAATAATATTTAATTATAAATAAAATCAAGCTTCTAGTGATGCTCTTAGTGTACTTGACCTCGTAAAAAATTAGATCTTGGTTTTGGAGTAGAATAAGTTTGGAGGAACTTTACATTTTTTTGATTGGTGTATAAATCATATCCAATGTATGAAGCCTGCTTGTAAAGGATAGGATCTATGTCTTTTTTTATGTAAAATGGCTAGAGTACCACTTTTACTTACAGGTATGGTCTTCTATTTATGCTTGGACTAGGTTTACTGTTATGTTGCCTCCAACTGGTTTTGATCATTATCTTCAGCATAGGAGTCTAGTTAGAGGTAAGAAGGTGAAAAATGTATGGCAGATTTTTTGGCACTCGGTGTTATGGTTGATGCAGAATGATATTGTGTTTAAAAATGGTGTCTTAGATTTGGCTCACCTTTTGAATTTGTGTAAGGTACTTGGATTTACGGAAGGAGAAAAGGAGTTAGGGAAAGGGAAAATAACTCCTTTAGAGGGGAGTAGCCTCCTAAAAACAAAATAAACTTTTCCTTAATATTTTTCTCTGATTTTTCATTTCATCACATGCTTACATATATAGTACTTGAGCAAATCTAAAACATATTTGTTGGGAATGGACAGGTAAAACAGAAAGCATAAAATATTCTAACAAACTATGACTCACCATAAAAAAATTATTCTGGCAAAGCTTCTAGACTACTTTTATTTTAATTATATTCCATTAAAACTCCTTAAGCTACTTGGGCTTAAGCTTGTTTCTCTTAGCCTTGTTTCTCTTGACCTTGGGCCATAACATCACTCCATTCTTGCAAGGGTGTTACTTTTTACATCATAATTTTTTCTCATACACCACAAATTTTCTAAAAATATTTGAATATCCCTAAAATAGGGATTTTTACCAAAATGGTGTAATTTGGTTGGAGAATTACGGAAGTAGGGTAATTTTTACAAAAATAACATAATTGGGGTAAGTCGTGGCCGACATGTACGACTTACTCACAAAGTCGTACATCCAAGATACGACTTTGCTTTATAAATATCAGTAAAAAAAAAAAATCTTATTTCCACTGAAGTCGTAGATCTACAATACGACTTACGTTTTTTCAAATTTTTTTTTAACGTAAAACCAAAGTCATGGGTTACACCCACGACTAACTTAATATTTTGCATAAGTCGTAGGCTATAGATACGACTTGACACTTTTTCATTTCGCCCTACATAAGTCGTATTCTATAGGCACGACTTCCTTCAATTTTGGTTTTTCTTTTCTATAAAAATGGGCAAGTCGTAGGTGGTGTGTACGACTTTCCCTACTTCTATATAAGAGGTTCACACCATACACTTGCACACTTGCCACTGAGGAGGTTTGGCTCTCAAAATCTCGTATACAATCGTTTATTATCAACATACTTGAATTGAGTGAGATATATATATATAGAAGGTAATAACTTTATTTGTGTTAAATTACATATGTTTTGTTTTGTTCCAAATAGATAGTTAATGATTGTGTTTGAATTATTTGTAGATGAATCTTGATAGTACTTCCTGGATTTCTGATGATCCAACAGTTAGGGATAATGTTAGTGAATTCAGTGAGGACGAAGAAGATCATGAGATACATGATGATGGTGGTAGAGGAAGTGCTGAAGGTGTTGGACAATCCAGTATTGAAAGGCATGTTACACCGTCACCATTTTTTACTAACTTCAAAAGTCAAGCAATTGAAGATCCTAAATTTTCTGATGGTTGTGGACCTGAAAGAGGAGGTAGCAGTGCATGCTTCAATAATGATCTTTCAGTAGGTATGTCATTTGAATCAAAGCAAGCAACGATCAACGCGATTAAACAATTCCATTTTGAACATTCATTTGACTATATCGTTGAAGAGTCAAGGCCAGATAGATATGTTGGCAAGTGTATAAAATTCGATTATGGCTGCCACTGGAGAATTAGGGCATCATTTAGTAAGAGGCGTAATAGGTGGGAGATAAAGAAAATGAATGGTGTTCATACTTGTACAACTTCAGTAATCTCCCAAGATCATCATAAATTAGACTCGTCTATAATTGCTGATTGTGTACTTACTTAAGTAAGTGCAGAGCCTGGCATCCCAATAAAAGCACTGATTGAAGAGGTACGAAACCGTTTTGGTTACACTACAACTTCTAGAAAGGGTTGGATAGCGAAACAGAAAGCCCAGGAAAAGGTACTTGGTGGCTGGGAAGAATCATACAGTATGCTGCCCAGATGGATGGATGCTGTCCTGAAAGTCATACCAGGTACAATTGTAAAATACCGAACATCACCTTACATTGTTGACGGTATAGAAGATCCTGAAAGTGTGATACTTGATCGTGTGTTCTGGGCATTTAAGCCATGCATTGAGGGCTTTCCATTTTGCAAACCAATTGTTCAAGTGGATGGGACATTAATGACTGGAAAATATGGTGGCACACTCTTGATTGCGACTGCACAAGATGGAAATCGTCACATCCTTCCAGTTGCGTTTGCAATTGTCAAAGGAGAGACAAAAGAAGCCTGGTCATAGTTCTTGTATAATTTGCGGACATTTGTAACACCGCAACCAAATTTATGCATTATATCAGACAGGGAAAAGGTTTGCTGGCGGCTTTGCGATCCCAACGAGTTGGGTGGGTTGAGCCCACCGCACACTCAGTGTACTGTATTCGACATATTGCAAGCAATTTCAATAAAAAATTTCAAAATGTCGATTTAAAGAAAGAAGTCATCAAGATGGGTGAGGAGTTAAATATTTAAATGATTAATTTTTTTAAATGATTAATTTTACAGGATATAAGATGAGGCGACCACGATTTGAGGCAAAGCTTCTTGTGATGAGATCAGAGTTTCGACAGGCTGCTGAGTGGTTAGATAATATCCCAAGGGAAAAATGGACTCAAGCTTATGACAATGGAAAAAGATATGGGCATATGACTACCAATCATGCTGAATGCTTGAATTCAAATTTAAAAGAAGCTCGGGCATTGCCTATAACTGCGTTGGTGAAGACTGCATTTTATAGGTTGAATGAACAATTTGTAGACAGAGGGACAAAAGCACTTGCCATGATGAGAGCGGGCCATGTGTATTGTGAAGAATTATCCACAGCGTTAACAGCTAACCGCCGACTAGCAAGCTCTCACTATATTCGCAAATATACTAGGGAGTCGGAAGAGTTTGAAGTTGTAGAGATGGCAAATCCCCAGGTTGGCCGACGTGCAATGATATGCACTGTAAATTTGAACAATTGGTGGTGCGATTGTGGAGAATTTCAAGCACTTAGATATCCATGCTTACATATTATTGCATCGTGTGCCTATAGCAAGGTAGACTGTAGTGGGTATATTGATCCAGTGTATACATTGGATTATATCTTCAAAGTCTATCAACACGAGTTTCATCCTCTTGGAGACGAAGATTATTGGGCACCCTATTCAGGTCCTATGTTTAAGCCCGATCCTGACATGCGAAGAGATACCCTAGGGAGACCGAAGACTTCTCGTACACATAACGAGATGGATGCAACTGTTCCAAATAAGCCAAAAAAATGTAGTTATTGTTGAACTGAGGGCATAATCGTAGTAATTGTCCTTATAAAGAGAACAACACTTAATTATGTATGTAACGAAATCGAGATAGATGTAGGTTTGTTTTTTTCCTTCACTCTGATCAAAAAAATATGTAACTTAGGTCGTTGCAATATAGTAATTATTGTTAAAACTTCTGATTATTTTTAGCTTGTTAGTTTAACTATTTGGTGATTATTTTTAGCTTATTTTGAAAATTTATACTAGTTCGCTTTTAAAATATTAAATAGGCAAAATAGGTTGCCTATGAAATGTGCTTTTAAGCAGTGGGATTACTAAAAAAAACTTCACTATGCATGCTAAATCAAATATATTTTAAGAAGATTGACATTTAATATATAAGAAGATATTTTTATTTTTACATCAAACCAAGTTCCTCAAGTAAAAATGTAACAAATTGTATCAAGTTAAAACATTAACAAATTGAATCAAGTTAAAACATTTTTAAAGGTATAGAAGGAATAGTATGCATTTTTGCTTTTTCGTTTTAAAGTTAGAGTTAAGGTCCAAATTGGTACTTGACAAAAATACGCGGTGACAATTAGGTCCCTGAGAAATGAAAAATACCACTTTGGCCTTCAAGAATGTAAAATACGGGTCAAATTAGTCCCAAAAAATCACCCTAAAAAAGACTAATTTGACCCACATTTTACACTCTCGAAGACCAAATTGGTATTTTTTATTTCTCAGGGATCAAATTATCACTGCATATTTTTGTCAAGGACCAATGTGCCTTTACTCTTAAAGTTATTATGAAGAATTTTAAGCAATGGTGTGACTGTATTTACTGGTTAAGAATTTTACGTAATGGACGTGATGCTTATGCATATCTCATGTATTTACTGGTTAAGAATACATATCTCTACCAAAGCATCTCATGCACATGTCCAAACACATGAAGACAAATGAACCACGACAAGCATAGCAGTGACGCACTGTTCTCCCTCGTGCTCCACTGAAGCCATAAGATTTGTAGTCTAGCTGCCACCTTTCACTTGATAACTCTTTGGCAGCTTGTATTTAACTCATAGGTACTGATGTGTAAGAGCTTAGTCCATCCATATGATATGCATGATCTCTTGAAAAAAGAAGATATTAGAAGGGACGTGCTTTTCACTCAGCATTGGTCATCTCATGTTGTAGTTGATGCCTTTGTCCAAGTGTGAGAGTTCACGGTCAAGGAATCAGATTCCTCTACTGGACAGAAGCTACAGAAGGACGCAGATTGATCACTTTCCCCAGCGTGAACGATTCCCCAGCGTGCGTGATGTGTTGCCCAGTGCAAACTCACATCCCTAGCAGCGTTAAGTCACATCCAGCATAGTGAACTCACATCCCCCAGCAGCGTCAACTCAAATCCAGCAACATGAACCCATGTGAACTTTTCCCCAGCATGCGTGAAGTGTCCAAAGTTCTATATAATGATCACATTTTCTCTTTGTTTTATAATTCTATCATCTTCGTAGGACAATTCTATCATCTGCGTAGGACCATGCTTCCTTTCTCACGTACATCTGCATGAACTCACATCTCTGCATTCACTTTTAGCACTACAGCTAGTACGCTTTTATTGTTAGTCTTTTTTATTACTCTTTCCTTTCTCTTTAGTAATATTTTCAAAACATTTATTATTAGTCTTTTTTGTTACTCTTTTCTTTCTCTTTCTTGTTAGTTATCTGATCAATTAATTTTATTTCCAGGAATTTACATTAACAAAAAATTATGGCGCATTTTGGAGCCGGACCGATTGATCGATCACTATTGCAGAAACAAAATACACATAGTTCAGCAAATATGTGGAATGGAGAAGAACGATTGATTCGACCAAGACATCATTATATTTGGGGTCCCCCCCAGATAGACGTGTAGAAAATTTAATAATTGAAGCAGGTTTTGGACATGCCTTAGCACTCGAGCAAGTGGCCATCAACCACCATCTAATAACTGCATTGGTCGAACGTTGGAGACCTGAAACACACACTTTTCATTTTCCACATGGAGAGTGCACGATAACTCTACAAGATGTCTTCCTCCAACTTGGCCTGCCTATTGATGGTGACGTTGTCACTGGCACAACCACTACTGATTGGGACCCTGTTTGTTTACAATTATTGGGGGTCATCCCACCCGCAAATTGTCTTAAGGGATCCAGTGTTAAGTTAACTTGGTTCGAAACTCAGTTCCAAGAACTCCCTCATAATCCAACTAATGTTGTTATTGCGCAGTATGCTTGGGCATATATCATGAGGATGATTGGAGGTCTTCTTCTGCCAGACACATCTGGCTCTCGCGTTCATTTGATGTATCTGCTTTTGTTAGAAGATTTGTCAGCCGCAAAGAATTACAGTTGGGGTGCGGCTGTTTTGGCATGCTTATTTCGAGGTCTAGATCGGGCAACTAAACCCGATCAAGTAGAGATTGGAGGGTGCTTGTTACTTCTACAATCATGGGCATGGGATCGGATTCCATGCATTGCACCACGTATACATTACATATCAGACGAAGAGGTGCAACAAGTACTTGGATTTTCGCTTGCTCGTAGGTATGGCCACTGAATATGTGTTTTTTAAAAATAAATAGCTAATATTATATGTGTCATAAACATACTCAGAACATGTTAAACACATCAGGTGGTTTCGTCCCATGCGCACGACCAACATCCTTGGCCATGCAACTAATATCATACGTTGCATGTTTGATCGATTGCGAATTAATGAGGTCCATCTCTTTACTATTTAATATATTTAAATACACTTTAAAATTCTAAATAAATTCTATATACTTACAACAACAATTGTAATGCAGTTCTTATGGACACCTTATGACCGACCAGGATTAAGACGATTCATTAATGTTGATGTCTCTGCGATGGCCGTTGCGATGGTACCCTTAATATGTTTTGCCATTGTTGAGTGGCATCCAGTAGATAGGGTCATGCGTCCGTTTGGATTGCATCAACACATTCCATGTGACCCTCCTAACTTGGACAAACTTCACGAAGTCGATATGCGGGGAAAAACTGATGTTTATTGGCCCCACCGTCACCGTAAGTGGATTGACGCGTGGAACGACCGACACAATCGGCTACTTCAAGGTGATCATTACAATGGTCTTCTCCATGAAAACTCAAGATACATGCAGTGGTATATACCTCGGACACGAAGGTATATTTCACGTGAGGGGTCATTAGCTGGTGGTGCGGTAAGTTCACTATGTCCTTATTACAATTATTATTATTATGTTGCTTTCATGTTATTCTCACACTAATTAATTTTTTTGTTTACAGTATTCATTTATACACTTGATAAAGAATTATACAACCTCACCCACCACTACCAATAACCCTTTCGATACTATACATTGTATTAATTCTGCCTGTAATAGTATGTTGAGTGCTTTAGACGAGATCTATCCATCAGCTTTCTCGGCTGACTATGAGGAAGTTGCACCGACTCAACAATTTACAGTCCTGTTTGAGTCTCTTCCACCACAGACACAACATGCTTCACCTCCACCACAGACACAATATGCTTCACCACCCCAAGGGTTCTCTGGATATGTGCCCCAATTTTCTTTCCAACATCCTTCGAGTTCGAATATTTTTGAATCACCCTCGTCAATGTTTGCTGCCAATTTTGCTACATCTCCGTCTGCATACCATCAAATGCCGATGGAGGATTATCGTCCTATACTACCTCATCAAATAACAGAGCCGAATGACGATGACGAGGACAACAACGATAGTGCTAGTGACGATGACGATGGTAACAGTGATTACATTGATGTAGAACCAACACCCTTACCACAAAGACGTCCTAGAAGAAGAGCTGAGCAAAGACAACAGGCGGAACAACCTTGAAGAATTCTACCAGAACGTCATAGAAGAAGACCTCATTGTGGGACATCATCCCACACTAGTTTAACTTTTCTTGGCATTTTGTATAAATTATGTGTAGATTTTTCAATTGTTAATTTAAAATTTCGTGAAAAGAACCGTGTCAAATTTTTCGATTTTTTTTGGATTAAAATTAATCGAGATTGCATGTCACTATCCTATTAAATATAATTAATTACTCATTTCTATAATAATTATGAACTGGTTAATTTGGTTAGAAATGATGTAATAAAATATGTTTTTTGGTACAATATAGATTCAATTAAATTAACTAATAATTTAAGCTTTAAAAGATAATTATAACTATTTTTTTTCAATCAAAAAACATAATTGTTAAAATAGCTGTTAAATCTCAACAAAAGTCAAGGACTTAGTCACATAAAATATCTACGAACTATAAAAATCAAAGGAACACTAATTAATGTGACATAGGATGCATGGTGCTGTGATAGGTAGATTATATAGCAGCAATTCAGGATAAAAATTAGGGTTTAGAGCGACTTGTCCATATTATAGTAAAAAGCAACCAAAATTGAAGGGAGTCGTATCTATAGAATACGACCTATGTAGGGCAGAAGGGAGTCGTATCCATAGAATACGACTTATGTATGGCAAAATTAAAAAGTGTAAAGTCGTATCTATAGCCTATGACTTATGCAAGTTTTATCAAAATATTAAGTTAGTCGTGGGTGTAACCTACGACTTTGGTTTTACGTTAAAAAAAAAATGGAAAAACATAAGTCGTACTCTTGATCTACGACTTCAGTGGAATTAAGTTTTTTTTTTTTCATTAATATTTATAAAGTAAAGCCATATCTTGGAAGTACGACTTTATGGGTAAGTCGTACATCTTCGCCACGATTTACTCCAATCATGTCATTTTTATAAAAATTACACTACTATCGTAATTCTCCGATCAAATTACACTATCTTGGTAAAAACACCCCCTAAAATACCCCAAATTATCTTAATACATCCATACACCACTCCCCTTTCCTCTTCTCCCTCTTCACCCTCAGCCTCAGCCTCACCCTCCATTTTTCTCACAAGTAACGGTGCCTAATAACCAAAGCCTACCAGCACCACCCTCACCAAACCTGGCCACCAACCTCCCCATCTCCGCTTCCTTCTTATACTTCTCACACCTCACTCACTCTCCCTTCTCTTATCTCTCTCTCTCTCTCCTTCTCTCCCTCATATTTGTGAACTGAAACTGCATGTGATCCCTCTCTGACCTCCCTTTGTTTCATCACCTACCCCTTCTCCTTCGGTTATCTTAACCGAGGAATCATTCAAAAGGGAGGACGGGGGGGGGGGGGATACTTGTCACTGTTCTAAACTCTAACTTTTTTGTTTTTTCTCTCTTTCTAATCTCTATTTACCATTAGTATTAGTATTAGTATTAGTATTAGTATTATAAGGCTGCCTAAAAGGTCAATTACCGTCAGGATCATCACTATTGCTCTTTAAGCCTGTTTTTCTGGATTTGGTTTTGAATCTTTGCTATAATAGAGATAAGAGGAAAAAAAACAGACATGACTAGCAGTAATGAAGTCAACCTCAATGAATCTAACGTAACATCCATCTATTTTGGGTAACAAGCAGCAACTGACGTATGTGGAGGTCGGTCGCCCTGCGGGGTTGCAGAGATGGGGAGATTGGCGGCCAGGTTTGATGAGGGTAGTGCTGGCAGGCTTTGGTTATTAGGCACTGCTACTTGTGAGAAAAATGGAGGGTCAGGGTGAGGGTGAGGGTGAGGAGGGAGAAGATGGGGAGGGAGTAGTGATCTATTGTTGAATATAGATTATTGGGTATATTAAGATAGTTGGGGGTATTTTAGGAATATTTAAATGTTTTTAAAAAATTTGTGGTGGATGAGAAAATTGTGGTGTAAAAACAACCCGCTTCTTGCCGTACCACCTTGTCTTCAAGATGAATTGAAGTCTCAAAACCATTTATGATGCAACCCAAAACTTAATCCAGAGAAAAGAAAGTTGCTGCCTAAAAATATAGGAGCCCAAAACATAATGCAGCAAGGCTCAAGAAAAAAAAGTAGAAGCAGCCAAGTAAAGCTTTTGTGCAACCCAGTAGCAAACCCTAACGTCTCTGTTTTCAAATGCTAGGGTACCCATGGCCATCCAGAAGCAAGTCCGGCAACGGCGCCATCACGAGAAAGGGAACAGTTGAAGCATCCAAACTTCCGATTGAGAGAAGGTAATGCGGCAGCGGGGTGGAAGACATGGGTCAGAAATTCGTCGGGATCGAAAACAAAGCCGGAGTGTGGCAGCGGCGTGGCAAAGGTGCTGTTCATAGCCGTCTTCTTCGGCAACTCCATGGAGACTGCCAACGCAAACTGCGTGAACGCGAAGTGAGGAACACGAATCAGATCTTTGGCAAAGAAGGAGAAAGCGAAACTGTTGGGTGGGTTCCCTCCTAAGTGGGACGCACAAGGTAAAAGGTAAAAACAAATAAAACAAAAGAAATAAAACAAAAAGATAAAAAAAAATAATAATAATAAACACAAGAAAGTTAGGTGGTGGTGTGTGTGACTCCCCTGAGTGAAACAAGAAAGAAAGTTAGCAATAGTGAGTGAGACGAGAAACGGCGCTGCGAATAAGAAAATAGCAGGGATTTTGTGATCTTCATGAGATGGGTAAACTACTTCCATTCTTGATGAAATTTTAGTACATTGTACCTAGTGTTGAGGGCTACATTTTGGTACTTCTAGTTTGTTGTTTTGCCTTCTCTTTGGATTAGTTTGTGATACCCACTTTTGTGGAGTTTTTCTCTTGTTGCTTGGTTATATCCACCCATTGGGTGATGTATTGCTGATTTGTTGTTCCCTAGTGTTGCTTGGAAGACTATGTGTACCCATTAATATATTTAGTGGAAGTTTTTGCTAGACTTGGTCCCGTGGTTTTTATTCCTACCCTGAAGAGTTTTCCACGTTAAAAATTGTGATGTCATTTATATTTATTTTTTGTCATTGATATTGTGTTGTGGGAAGAATATTTTTGTTACGCCTATTTATCTGCACATGTGGGGAGAAAAAAGATTGGTGATTATCTCTATTTTTCCCAACAAAGTGGTATTAGAGCTGAGGTCGTTCTGACTTATGCATTTAAATGGAGGAAAATCAAGGGCCAAATATGATAAGCTGAACTCTACAAATTATACACTTTGAAAGATTCTCATGGAAGACATGTTATAGAGCAAAGACTTGTATGATCCTGTTGAGGGGGACACTACTCGACCTAGTGATAAATCTGAATGTGAATGAAAGAAGATGAACAGAAAAGCAGTCGCATTGAATAGGCAGTGGTTGGACTTAAGTGTATATGTGAAACCTGATCCTATTTTATAGGGTAATAAGAATTTAACTTCTTTTACTCGGGTTAAATAATTTTTTTTATATAAAAGTTATAAGAGAAAAATATTAAGGTAAGTAAAGTTGAGGGAAAAATAATTATATTTGAATAATCCAAGATCAACTATTAAAGTGTAAGTTTATTTTTATACATTTTTTTTAAAAAAGTATCAAATGTTAATTTTAAACTTGTAACTGGGAATTAAAAGAAAGGGGGTTTCTCCCTTCATGGGAGGCAACGTATGGAAAGGGAAAAATAAAAGAGGAAGAGAAATAAAGAGAAGGAGGGGCAGAAAGATGGAGCTTCCTTCTCATCTTGGCCATGAAGGGAAGATTGGTGAGCATCCTCCAAGCTTCCCAAAGACCCCACCATCTTCTCATCTTCTTCAACCTTCTTTGTTCTCCATGGTTGGGTAAGAACCCAAGGTGAGAAAGTTTGATGTTTTCTTAAATTTCTCTTGTTCATCTTGTTTAATCTGTTTTTAATTAATGTTTATGTTTATAAAATTGAAAGGAACACAGAGGTTATGATTGTTTAGCTGAACCCTAGAAATTGGGGGTGAGGAAACTCCATTGTTGTAGTTTGAGGTTTGATGTTTTTTTTTTTTTTGGGTGTCTCGGTTTTGGGTGAGATTATGACAGACCGAAAATAAAAAATTTGTAACCAGAGTTGTAGATCTCGGATTTAGTTGAAGTTGGTCCCATTTGAAAGCTAACACATAGAGGTATATAATGCACAAATTACGTTAATTTAGGAGACTTGAGGTGTTCTCAGATAATTTTTGAAAATAGGGCAATGGCTGATCCGAATGCATCCTGACAGCCTGCCCTAAAAAATTTATTTCTTGAGTTGTAAAATTTGAAATGAGATGAAACTTGTTGCATTTGAAAACTGAATATACTTTTATTGTGTTAAAATTTTGTGATTTAATGGGACCTGAGGACTTGAGGAGGTCCCAGTTTAATTTGGAAAATTGAGTACTATCTGTCTCGAATGTATTTGGACAGTTCTTACTCCAAAATTTATATCTTGAGTTGTAGATCTCCTTTTTATGTGAAACTAGTATCACGAGAAAACAGTCATATAAGTCTTATTGTGGTTAAAATTTCAGAATTTATGGATTTCTCTATTGTTGTTTGAAGTTGGTCTAGACTTGCTGAAAACCTCCTTTGGTAGTCAGTTTTGGTAAGGTTGCATCTTGGGCCACAACATTCGAACTTAGGTACTACTAGTTGCATTACAAAGTTGTTAAAAAGGACATAGAACTATTTAATTGTTAGTAAGCATACTCATTAAGTATATTCATAGAGTTGATTAAAGATCAGCAATATGTGATAGCAAGATGTAAATCTTAACTAGAACATGTGTTGTCCATAGACAACAATTATGAATAATGAGGTGAATTTAAGTTGTGGCCAAGGAGGCCCTATGTGATTGGACTAATAATATGAATGCTTTAGTAGTGGCTAAATGTTCTACATTTTGAATTTCTATGTGTATAATGTGTGTTATACAGATAATGAATGAGCAAGAATTGTTTGTTTATAATGTACTATTATGAGTTTTGTTGATTTGACTATAATGTAGGTTATGAGAATGAAAGTATAAGAAAATGGCATTATTGATATTTATGACTGTGGATGGTACCATGTGCTTATGTCTTGGTGGTTTATAATTGATAAAGTTGTGCGCATTGAGGTTATCCATTACGGAAGGGTCATGTATATATATATATATATATATATATATATATATATATATATATATATATATATATATATATATATATATACACACACACACACTAGTGACTAGTTTGCTATGATGCTTATGTACATGTTTGACAGTGATGAAACATTGAAACGAGTACTCTGATACATGAGTGATGAAGTGTGATAAGTCTTTGGCTTTGTGAAATGACTAAGAGTAAATGGTTGATTTGCCACTATGGTTATGAGATCATGATGGATGGATAAACTTGAGTATGGTTATTGTGTAGTATGGGTAAACATTGCTTGATACATGTTATATGGTTTATAAGCTGTTAAATGGTGAAAACCTTAAGGGATGAGATTATGAAAAACACATATTCGTTATAAATGGTACGATCTCTCAAATGAGAGTAACTAGATAAGCAAAAGACTTCATTATAACTTTGAATATGTTTCAGTGTAAGCATTGGATTATCATTATTGCGTTGTGAAAATATCATGTGACATATGACATTGGAATTTATATGAGGTATGAAAGTGATGCCAAATATTAAGTTTCGATATGTGTATGTGATGTGAACTATGGAATATACTTGATGCTTAAATTGACCATTGAAAAGTCGCACTACGGACAGCCAGACGTAACGCCCAACTGATCGGGATTTTTGTTATGAAAATGCATTGGGAACGGGGAGACGTAACGCCCAGCTTCATAGTGTTAACCTAATGGGGACGGCGAGACGTAGCGCCCAGTAGAGCTTGGATGTGATGATACGGCCATATATTGGAGACGCCCAGTAATTGTGAGATCGCACCAAGGACGGCGAGACGTAATGCTCGATAGTGCGGATGAAATATGCTATATTCAATTTTTGAGGCAAATCAAGCATCATGCTAGAAAATCCACAATGAGAGTATGAAATGCTAAGTATGTGAGATTAAAGGTTTTGATGAGTTAGACATTGTTGTATTTTCTGTTTGCATTATTTTCACATGTTTTTACTTGTGAGGCCCTTACTGAGTTTATTGAACTCACTCCCTCATAATGTTGAAATGCAGGTGTGGAAACTGCTGGATCATCGCGAGTTGTCTGACTCCTAATTATGGAGTAAACGTGCCAAGCAGCAACCTTTGAAGATGTTTTTATTTATCTACTAAAGTTAATGTGTTTTCATTGTAAAACCTTGAAAACTAAATTGTATCTTTTGTTTTACAAAAGTTTAGTATTTAGAGTTGTTATTAGGAGTTCCTAGCATCCATTTATAAAAGCTTATCAGATGAAGTTTTCCTCTAAACCATAAGTTCGTCTTTTCCTTAAAAGAAGAAAGGTTCAATGTTAAAACATTTTTTGGTCATTTCCTTATCTTGAATTAAGAATGAGAAAGTATTAACCTGGGCAAGGCTTTGGACTTGGGGTTGTCACCCCTTTTCTGGCCGGTCACTGACGCCAATTTTGGGTTATGATGTTATATCCTCATGTAGACACAGAAACAGATGCACAGAAAATATAGAAGACATTGGCTGATCTGTATGAGCGGAAGAATGTGCAAAATAAAACATGTTTGATTCGCAAGCTAGTGAATATGAAATACAGAGAAGGGGATTCAATGGCAGAGCATATGAGTATTTTTCATAACACTGTGAATCAGTTGACAGCCGCAGATATTAAATTAGGTAATGAGTTGCAAGCTTTGTTGTTACTCAGTTCCTTGCCTGACAGCTGATAGGTCCTAGTTGTGACATTGACTAATTCAGCTCGGAATGGGAAGTTGACAATGTCAATGGTAAAAGAGAGTATGTTAAATGAAGAAGCTAGACGGAAGAAGCGTGGTTTAATTGGTACCTCCACTCAGTCAAAAGCATTAATTGCAAAGTCACGGGGTAGAAGCTAAACCAGAAGTTTTCAGAAGCATGAAAAATTTGACAGCCGTAGCAAGTCAAGAAGCAAGTCCAGGACTAGAAAAGAAGTGACATGCTATCATTGTGGCAAGGCGGGACACATCAAAAAACATTGCAGGTTCCTCAAGACTCCAGAGAGAGAAGTCAAGGGAAAGAGATGAAGACAAAGAGAAGAAAAATGATAAAAACATCGTTGCAGTTGCATCTGATAGTGATGTTTACACTATCTTTGATGATAATTCTTTAAATCTTGCATGCCATAATTCCAGTTGGATTATTGATTCTGGAGCCTCGTACCATGTCACTCCTCGACGTGATTTCTTTTTATCTTATACTGTTGGTGATTTTGGCACAGTAAAGATAGGAAATGAAAGGTTATGTAAAATTGTTGGTATGGGAGATGTTTGGGTTGAAACTAGCATCGGGTGCAAGCTACAGTTGAAGAATGTTAGACATGTTCCTGATATCCATCTCAACTTGATTTCGGTTAAAGCCTTGGACATTGAGGGTTATCACACTTACTTTGGTGGTGGTATATGCAAGTTCACCAAAGGGTCACTAGTGGTGGTAAAGTAAGAAAGTTTTACTACTCTCTACAGGATGCCTGGAAAGTTATGCAAGGTGGAGGTGAATGCAGTTGAAGGTGCATCTACTGATTTATGGCATATGCACCTTGGACCCTTGAGTGAGAAAGGACTCGGCATTCTTGCTAAGCAAAATTCTCTTCCTATGAAAGGTACACCTTTAAATATTTGCACTCACTGTTTTGCTGGAAAACAACATAGAGTTTCATTTCATAATTCTGATCCTCATAGGAGGACAAATGTTCTAGATTTAGTTCACGCTGATGTTTACATTAAGGACTGTAAATCTTTTGGTGGTGCTTCATATTTTGTTACTTTTACTAATGATCATTCTAGAAAAGTGTGACTTTTTACTTTAATATCTAAAGATTAGGTACTCGGTGTCTTCAAACACTTTCATGCAAGTGTTGAAAGAGAAAAAGAAGGAAGTTGAAATGTATCCGATCAGATAATGGTGGTGAATACAGGGGTTCGTTTGAAGAGTATTGCAAAGAGCATGGAATCAGGCTTGAGAAGATAGTTCCGAATACGCTTCAACATAATAGAGTTGCAGAGAGAATGAACCGTACCATTAATGACAAAGTCAGGTGTATGCTCTCTCATGCCAAATTATCTAAAGCTTTTAGGGGTGAAGCAATGAGAACTGTAGTGGATTTGATCAACTGTTCTCCTTCTGTGCCACTAGAAGGTGATGTTCCAAACAGAGTATGGACAGGGAAAGATGTCTCTTATAGTCATTTGAGAGTGTTTGGTTGTAGGGCTT
Organism: Ammopiptanthus mongolicus; assembly: GCA_039655645.1. Classification (NCBI taxonomy): domain Eukaryota; kingdom Viridiplantae; phylum Streptophyta; class Magnoliopsida; order Fabales; family Fabaceae; genus Ammopiptanthus; species Ammopiptanthus mongolicus. The sequence goes on along the minus strand of CM077348.1, from coordinate 26,007,958 downwards.
TTGTTCACATTCCAAGAGATGAGAGGTCCAAGCTTGATGGAAAATCCAAACAGTGTTTCTTCTTGGGTTATGGTTATAAGAGTTTGGTTATAGACTATGTGATCCAGTTGCCAAGAAAATTATCAGAAGCTGAGATGTGATATTTCTTGAAGACCAAACCATTGAAGATTTTGAAAAAGTGGAGAAACAGAAACAAGTTGCCAAAAGTTACATTGATGTTGTGTCTGAACCTCCTGCTAGAACTATTGTTGATGGGGGAGATATACAGGTAGATGATGGGAATGCAACTGACGACCCTGCACCTCACCATGATGAGCCAGTTAAACAGGCTCCTCTTGAGCCACCAGTTGAGCCTTAGTTGAGAAGATGTACTAGAGAGCATCATGCTTCCCATAGATATCCTCCACATGAGTATGTGATGATCACTGACAGTGGAGAGCCAAAAGATTACCAAGAGGCCATTGTAAATGTGCACAAGGAAGAATAGTTGAAGGCCGTGCAAGAAGAAATGAATTCCTTGCATGAGAATCACACATATGAGTTGGTAAAGTTGTGTAAGAGCAGGAAAGCACTCAAGAACAATTGGATATTCAAGTTGAAAGCAGAAAAGAATAGCTCCCAGCCAAGATACAATGCAAGATTAGTTGTGAAAGGCTTTGGTTAGAAGAAGGGTATTGACTTTGACCAAATTTTCTCGCCTGTGGTGAAGATGTCCTCTATTCGAGTTGTGCTTGGATTAGCAGCTAGCTTGAACCTAGAGATTGAACAACTTGATGTGAAGACAACGTTCCTTCATGGTGATTTGGAGGAGGAAATTTATATGGAGCAACCTGAAGGCTTCCAGGTCAAGGGAAAAGAGTAGCCTGTGTGCAAATTGAAGAAAAGCTTGTATGGGCTCTAGCAGGCACCAAGGCAATGGTACAAGAAATTTGACTCTTTCATGGAGAAACATGGTTATAGCAAAACTACTTCTGATCATTGTGTATTTATCAAGAAATTCCATGATGATGATTTTATTATCCTCTTGCTATATGTGGATGACATGTTGATTGTTGGTCATGACACTAAGAAGATTGAAAGTCTAAAGAAGGATTTGAGCAAGTCCTTTGGTATGAAGGATTTGGGGCCTGCAAAGCAAATCCTTGGCATGAGAATTACTTGTGACAGAAAGAATGGTAAATTATGGTTGTCTCAACAAAGGTACATTGAGAAGGTATTAGAGAGGTTTAACCTGAGCAATTCCAAACTTGTTAGTGTTCCACTTGCAAGTCATTTCAAGTTGAGCTCTCAACAATGTCGTACAAGTGAGGAAGACAAAGAAGAGATGAAGAAGGTTCCTGATGCATCCATAGTTGGTAGTTTGATGTATGCTATGGTATGCACTAGGCTGGATATTGCTTATGTTGTTGGAGTTATTAGTCGTTTTTTCTTTAATCCCGGTAGAGACCACTGGCAAGCAGTGAAGTGGATCTTCAGATGTCTCAGAGGCACTTCTAGAGTATGTTTATGCTTTGGGGTGGTCAACCTGTGTTAGATGGGTACACAGATGTAGATATGGCCGATGATTTTGATTCTAGAATATCTACTTCTGGATACTTGATGACTTTTGCAGGGGGAGCAGTGTCTTGGCAATCAAAGTTATAAAAATATGTTGCCTTATCCACTACTAAGGCTGAATGGATTACCATTACCGAGGCTTCTAAAGAAATTTTGTGGATGCAAAAATTCCTACAAGAGAAGTTTGTGTTATTTTGTGATAGTCAAAGTGCAATCCATCTCGCAAGAACCCGACATTTTCACTTGAAAAGATCTATACTTATGAGAATGGTTCAGATATGATGACAAAGAAATTGTCTATGACAAAGTTGATCTGTTGCAGAAAGAAGACAGGCATGGTTGAGCAGTATCTTCCCACTTAAGTCAGGAAGGGGGAGATTTGTTAGGTGGGTTCCATCCTAAGTGGGACCCACAAGATAAAACGTAAAAACAAATAAAAGAAAAGAGAAGAAAAGAAAAAGAAAAAAAAAAAAAAAAGAAAGTTAGGCAGTGGTGTGTGTGTGTCTCGCCTAAGTGAAAAAAGAAAGAAAGATAGCAACAGTGAGAGGAGAAACAAGCCAGTGAGAAGAAGAAAATAGCATGGATTTTGTGCTCTTCATCAGATGAGTAAACTACTTCCATTCTTGATGAAATTTTAGTATGTTGTTCCTGGTGTTGAGGGCTACATTTTGGTACTGCTAGTTTGTTGTTTTGCCTTCTCTTTGGGTTATTTTGTGATACCTGATTTTGTGGAGTTTCTCTCTTGTTACTTGGTTGTATCCACCCTTTGGGTGATGTATTGCTGATTTGGTGTTCCTAGTGTTGATAGGAAGACTCTATGTACCCATTAATAATTTTAGTGGAAGTTTTTGCTGGACTTGGTCCCGTGATTTTTATCCCTACTCCGGGGAGTTTTCCACGTTAAAAATTGTAGTGTCATTTATATTTATTTTATGTCATTGATATTGTGCTGTGAAAAGAATATTTTTGTTGCGCCTATTTATCTGCAAAGGTGAGGAGAAAAGAGATTGATGATTATCTCTATTTTTCCCAACAGGAACAGAGCCTCGAATCGGATGAACGGGCAGCGGGGACGGTGTCCCAAGGCGGTGGTGGTGAAGGTAGAGTTATGGCAGCAGAAGAATGCTTAGCCGGAGCCAAAATCAAAGGAACCACAGTCAGAGCGAAACTCGAAGTGTCAATTCCATAATTGTAGAAGAGATTGTTGGAGAAGGAAGCGGTGTGATTTGGATCGCAGGGAGGAAGAGCGTACTATGGAATCCTCATTAGGAAACGATGGAGGTGCTTGAAAAGGTTCTTCATCTTGATTCTTTTCTTTGGCGATGAGCATCGTCGATCTCTCGTTGGCTTCTAGGATAGAAGGATTAGAGTTGGCAGAGAAGGTATTCTCATAGACGAAGTTGCTCTCATCGGCAGAGCACATGTAATTTCATTGTTTCGCCTTTACCCTTCTCTGTTGGCTCGAAGAACAAGGGTGCAAAATCAATGTTGAAGGGGGGAGGTTGAGGAATGGGCTCAATGGTATTAGAGGTTTGAAGGTGAAGGTGGTTTGTCAAGATTGGGTTTGGAGTGTCGGGTGGGTTGCGATGGTTTTGGAGTTCGGATTGTAGAATATGGATGGCCTGAAAGAAGGATTCATTGTAACAATCGAAAGAAGCTTTGAATCTGGTGATGGAGTCATGGAGCTAGTGGGGTCTAACAATGGTAGTTGGTAGCCATAGCTGGTGTCAGAGAAATGGGGAAGGGAATTCATGGCAATGAAAGCACCAATGTAAGGTATTGGGATTTACAGAAGGAGAAAAGGAGTAAGGGAAAGAGGAAATAGCTCTTTTAGAGGGGAGTAGCCTTCTAAAATCAAAATAAACTTTTCCTAAATATTTTTCTCTGATCTTTCATTTCATCACATGCTTACATATATAGTACTTGAGCAAATCTAAAATAGATTTGCTGGGAATGGAAAAGTAAAACAGAATGCATAAAAGATTCTAACAAACTATGACTCACCATAGCAGAATTATTCTCCCAAAGCTTCTAGACTACTTTTATTTTAATTATATTCTATTAAAACTCCTTAAGCTACTTGGACTTAACCTTTTTTCTCTTAACCTTGTTTCTCTTGACCTTGGGCCATTTTGGGCCATAATAATTTGGTAAAGGTTCGCTCCTGGGATTGGTTTCGGGCAAAAGTAGGTGTATTCCAATTCCATTGCTTGTTTTCATGTTGGTATATTAATGTTGTGAGATGTATTTCTTTTTGGCTCAGTTTTGGTCTTTGTTGAGTTTCATTTTGCTTATCAAAAAAGGAGGGTTAAAGTACCCTTGTACTCTATTAATTAAAGTTTTAATTGCGTCAATGGGGTCCCCCAAGTATCACGATTGTGCAATTTTGGTCCCTTTTAGGTTTCAATTGCGCCAATTTGGTCTTCCAGGTATCACGATTGTGCAATTTTGGTCTCCCAAGTATCATGATTGTGCAATTTTTAACTTCAATAGCCTACGAAGCACATGTAGGACTAATTTGGCACTTGGTCAGGCCAACTTGGCAGCTTACGTATCATTATTATGTGACACTTAGTGATGTGCATTTGACTATCAAAATGTGTGAGATGTCAATGATGCCATGTAAGAATGTCCAGTAAGTTGTCAAGTTGATTTCATTAAGTGTCAAATCAGTCCCATATGGGTCACGTAGGCTATGCGCATTAAAAATGGCACTATCATGATACTTAGGGACCAAAACTGTATAATCGTTATATCTGGGGGACCCAATTGGCGCAATTGAAATATGGGGGATTAAAATTGCACAATTGTAATACTTGAGGGACCTGATTGGCGCAATTAAAACTTGAGGGACTAAAATTGCACAATCGTAATATCTGAGGGACCAAAAATGCAATTAAGCCTTGAAGTTTTCTTTGTCTGGTGAATAAAAATAAAAAAATTTCATTAGAAACCCTATTCATGCAGTTCTCCTTACCAGCAAGAACAAAAATAATCGTAAATGTTCAAGTATACACAAGATATAGCTCCAATGAGAACAATGCTCATGGAACCCATATGGGTCCACTATGGTTCCCACAGGAGCTCTACCTTGCATGTTCATTATTATAGGCAGGCAAGAATTTCCAATGAGCAAACCCTTGTCAGTTGTCACCATCTCCTTTCCATCAAGAACAATAATATTCATACAACAGGCAAGACCCATACAATAAATTCGTATAACATGAGTACATGACATATGACCAATTAATTAGTTGATCACGGTCAGGTACCCAAATTTGCATACCTTGTTAGACCTGATTTGCTTCAATGAAGAGTCCAGCTGATGTTCAAGCTGCTCAAGCTCCGTAATATCTAAGTGCTCCAATTCTTCCCCAAGGAGATTTCTACAGGATGCAAATATAATTTATTTGCATACAACCATGGTCTGCTATTCATACTTTTATCATATGGATCAACTAGCTTAATTTGTCAAGGATTTCAAAAAAGTGCACTAGCACTTTACCTCTGCGTATGCTGTAGTGCCTCAACTTTTGATTTCAGCTTGAGATACTCTTGGTATCGCCTCTACACAAGGTCATGGTATTATATATTAACTTCCAAAAACCATTTAGGCATGGTCTTGAACTTGGACAATTCTATCTATAAGCAGATAAAGATAAAGTATATATATGTACACTCAAAAGGAAATACAAATGAGCATACAAGAATACAACTGAAAATGAAGTTTGAAGAATCAACCTTTTTATTAAAATAAAATGTAAACCTATTAGAAGTCTTCAAATTTTACCTTATACAAAGCTATATAGAAACCTTCAAGGAAATGTTATGGATGGCATATCAGCAAAACTTACTGATTTGTGTTTAACTTTTACAACGTTGAAGATTTTTCCTATGCTTATAAGAAGAGTACAGTGGATTAAACCTGAATGCGGTAGCTCAGTGGAATGAACTACGCCTCTTAAAATAAGAGTTCTGCAATCACAATTGAAGTTGCAATGTTGTGGTTTTGAAGTCTCCACAACCACGACTGTAATTACGACCACATATTTTTCCATAATTGTCCGTAATGACAGTAAATGCAACTTAACTACAACTGTGACCATAATCGTAATTTAAAACCATGGGATAGGATATGTGGGTAAATCATGTGTGGGGAAATCATATTGTTTCACTTCACACCAATGTTTTAAAAACCTATCCAACCAGAGAACCAAAAAGTAGAGCGGTTCAAGGTTCAATTGATTCAATCGGTTTAATCGATGGTCAAACCGATATATATAGACACATATTAATAAAGAGATAAATCAACAAGTCAGATAAAAAATACAGCTTTTGAGATGCATGATAGTTCAGAACATTTAAGTTAGGAGTATGTTAATTTTAATGAGATAATATGTTCCAATTGACCAAGCTAGTTAACCAGAAATGTATATTGAATGAATTCTAATTACTCAAGTCCTAGAGCCCCCAAACAAATCAAATCAAAGTCCAAAAGTACGTTCCATTTTTAAAAAAAAAATAAAAAATAAAACAATGAATTGACCGGGTTTTGGTTGACTTTGTACGGTCAAACTGTTTTTCTGATTCTCTAATCTAATCAAGATCAGAGAGAGCATTGGTTGACAGTCCAATCGGTCGAACCGGTCCAATGGGACCGATTTTTAAAACATTGCTTCGAACTTTAAGAAAGTTAGAATCCCAAAGTGGATTGTACTCCCTCATAACACGGATGATCTGTGATTGTTGCAACTCCTTAACAAAGAAAGATTACATCCTTCAAAATCATTTTGAAAATCATGTAGACTGAAAAAATGCTAAAAAAATTACTCAATTTTACCTTTTAGAAAATAAATGAACTCAATGCAAATAGTAGATTAAGTTTAATATATTTCAAACCGCAAACAACATCAAGTGATGCAGTCACAACATCTTTGTTGCCGTGGCCATTGCAATCACATCAGGTCATGATTGCAACCACATCGGCTCATGACTGCAACTATAATTTAAAATTGTTGGTGATATATAAATTTTACATTTTCTAGGTTCATTATCCTCTTGAAAACCTATCCAAGTCAAAACAAGAATAATAAACACCTGTGTCTCCATGGCAGGTTGGTGGTGTACTTCCAAGGCTTCGTAACTGCATCTTTGAAACCGCTCAAGTGTCTTGGCCATGCTAAAACCAATAGCCATTACATGAGTATATATCTATATACTGTATCTCAAGAAAAAGGAAATGAAAGGAAAAAAACAATTAAGATTATATAAAACAAATCATAAAACATTGTCAATCGAAGTAATCCTCAATTTTACCCAGTGCACCACGGTGTGCTGGAACGAATATCAATTTTATTTCCAGCTAAGCAATACAAATTTCGGACTCTTGAAATTTGATAGTAAGCCAAAAAGATAATTTCCCTTTCCTATTTATTTAGTAACTACAATTGCCAACTTAACACATATCTCAATTCAAGCAACAAAAGAACATATATTTAATTCATAAAAATATAGTCAAAAAAGAGAGAATTAAATTGTGCAAAATTGGGGCAATATGGATAGTTCAGTTTATACTGAGCAAAGTTTGTATGAACTTAGGATTTTTTCAATGTTCTATATAGTTAGGTTATTTCAGGAAATCTATGGGTTTTTAAAAGCTCTACGCATGTGTGAATCTTGAGATGAGTGAATACTCACGAGATGAGTGAATCTTGACAATTAAATCTTATTTAAATGATCAAGATTAAAACATAAATACATGTGAGTTTTTAAGTGGTCACATGACCTTAAGTAACTTTTATAGTCAGGATTCACTACTCTCACCCTTTTACAATAAAAACTCCTCTCAATATATATATTGACCTACATTAATTCATTAAAGAAGTCATTTGACATCCATTGTATTAGAATAAATTGAAGGGTGAGGATCTAGAGTAAGTCTTTTAAACTTACACACATACATACATACATACATATATACATACATATATCCATGCACACACACACACACACACAGTGATATGGATCAAGTGAGAGATGTATTTTTATATGAGAGTGGGAGGAACAAATCTAAGTTTTTGGATTACACATGAATGATCAAAATTAGAACATAAAGTCATGTGACTTTTTTAATGCTATGTTTGGTTATGAGAAGAAGTAGGGAGGAAAGAAGTAGGGTGGAAAGAAGTAGGAGAGAAAAGAAAATGAGTAGAGAATGAGTGGAATTTTAGATTGTTTGAATTGAGAGAAAAAGGAAAGAAGTAGAAGAGAAATAAAAGTTAAGTTTTGGTAATAAAGACATTTTTATCCTTATGACAATAATGATAATTTTATCTTTCTTGAAAAAAACAAATTAAAGGGCAAATTTGGTATCCCAAATTTCTTTCATCTCTCCCCTTATTCTCTCTTCATATGTGGGGAAACTTTTTTTGTGTGGGTCCCACTCAACTATTTTCTTTCCTCTCTTCCTTCTCTTCACATCCAAACCATGGAAAACACATTTTTTCTTACTACTTCCCTCTCCCCTACTTCTACCTATCCAAATAATGTGTTAAGTGATATGATCACTAACTAACTTCTAATCTTGATTATCCTTGTATGATTTAATGGTCCAAATTTGCTTCTCTCACTCTCATATAAAAAATCTTCTCTCACTTGATACGCCCCCTATATATATGAGAGATTTGTTTATACCAGTGTAAGTTATTTTCCCCTTACATTCACCTTTAGCCTTTGAGTTTATTCTTGTCTAATGGTGTACACTATTACTAAAGTTAAAATCATTGTTGGATGAGAATAAAATCAAGAATAAAAGTGGTTGTAAGTGAAAAATAATTTACACTGGTGTAAACAGATCCCTCCTTATATATATATATATATATATATATATATATATATATATATATATATATATATATATACCCAAGTGAGAGAAGTGTGTTATTGTGAGATATGTGAGGAGTAAATTTGGATATTTGGATCACACATGAATGGTCAAGATTAGAACATAAAGTCATGTGACTTTTTTAAGTGATCACATGACCGCCAACTAACTTTTAATCATGGTCATCCATATGGTTTAATAGTCCAGATTTGTTCCTCTCGCTCTCACAATAACACACTCATCTCACTGGAGTCGCCCCCCAGGTAGCCGGACAGTTTTACGTCGCAGGGGTCGCGGCCACGAGTAGCGGCAAATCGCGGCTGTAGCGGGCGCTACAATGAAGCCCACGCGAAATGTCACTTTTGCCCTAAAAAATTAGCCATTAATTTCTACCCTTTTCTTTTGGACCTTTTGGTCATTTCGCTTGGGTCTGTTTCATTTAGACACATTAGGTCGAGCATTTTTTTTATTTTTTATGCTCAAAGCAAAAGTGCAGCACGAGTTTACTGCCCTTTCTCGTCTTCAGCGCCATCCCAACCCTCTTCTGGGCGTGAGCCACTCTTCTCCGACGACTGATAGGACTTTCTCAGGCGAGCCTACCATCTCGTTCCTGCTACGTCTTCTTCTCTACAACTGACAGGACTTCCTCCCCTTTGCGTCTTCTCCTTGCTGCTTCTTCTTCTCACTTGTATTTATTTTAAATTTAAATGCATAGATTAGTTATTTTAAACCTTAAAGGCTTAAACTTATTTGGTTTATATTGGATTTGAATCTTATTAACAATGAATTTTGATTATGAATTATGAATGTCTTTAATTTTGTGTATTTTTCTATTTGAGCATTTGTGTATGGTATAAATTTCTTGTATTGTTTCCCTAAACATCTGTGAAGCGGTCATCCCGCTATCCGCTATCCCGCTATAGCGTTTTGGGGGTCGGCTGCTCCGCTATCGACCATATATATAAGTGAAAGGTGTTTTTAATGTGTAAGTGAGAGGGGCTATTCTTAGCCTTTAGATCACACACGAATGGTTAAGATTAGAACATAAAGCCATGGAACTTATTTAAGTGATCACATAATCACTAAATAACTTTTAATCTTGATCATTATTAATTATATCGTTGAAACAAAACCTAATCTTTTTAATTTAGCTTTAGTTCAGGTTAGTTTTGGTACTAACCAGTAAGAAAATAAGATTAAATAATTTTGGTAACCAAGATTGCACCCAATAAAAATTAAACAAAACAAAAAGAAGAAACTTATTCAAGGAAATCTCTTAACATGTCTTCATCTACATGGATCCCAGCAATTAATACTCCAAACTAAAGTTTAATACTGGCAATGAAGACATAGGCTTTATAGTGGATCTTGACATGCAGCAAACACAGGGCTTGTCTTATCCTACTCATGGAAATGATCTCTGCTCATGTTGTTGCTAACTCTTCTTGAGCTACCAGTAAGGCCTATGCTTAAAGGATTAATCATGCGTAACATCCATAGCTTCTCTATGAATGTAGGATTCAAGCTATGAGCGCTGTACCACTTACTAAGATGCACTTTCAGCTAATGATCAATTATATGGTGCTTGATTCAGCCCAGAAAAAGAAGGGGAAAAGATACTTATATGATATCTGTGCAAGATCATCAATGGTACATATATATATGCATGCCATTAAGATTCTATGATATATCACAACTGAATGTTGATCAAATATGAATGGCTTATAAAATCACAAAATTTCACTGAAGGAGCGAGAATTGAACATATTTTAACAGTAAAGAAGCCAGTCAAATCTAAAGAAGAGTTACATGATGACACTTCAAAAGCGATGTATATACATATATCATATAATATGTATCTGTCTTTTCTTCTTTTAAATTTAAAGCATGTCATTGTACTGAAATCTGATCAGCCTTGAATGCAAATATATAGAATTTTATTTTTCCTTATGATGTGTTCTGACATATGAGTGATATGAAATCAGAACCAGTTACCTATCAAGAAAGAGAATCTTGGGTGATAAAAAATACAGTTATTAAAAGAATGCCAGAATTTCTTCTCATAATTGGTCACAATGATTTTAAAGCTCTTAAGCAATCTTGATAAAAGAAAATGCTCTTAAGAAAAAGGTGCGAGGTTATAATATTACATTATTATCGCCATAATAGAGATATAAATCAACTAAGGAATTGAACTAACGCATAAGAAGCAATGAAATTTTTGAATTAATTAATGAATTATCGGTGATAAATATTTCTTCCACAATACTGTTCACATCATGATTTTCTCTCTCTAATCCTAATTTTTGCTGTCTAATCATTAACCAACTTCGCACATCTTGATTGATTAAAACCATGCTTGCCCCCTTGAGGTCTTAACTCTTAATCTTAATAAGTGTTAACAAAATCACATTTTAGAATCTAAACTTATAATTACATACATCATGTTATTCTCAAGTTTTAGGAAATTACATTGAATTTAATTGCTATGCAATGTCAGTGTAAAGTTTTTTACACTAATTCAACCAATAATAAATTATGATATGAATGACTTTTAAGGTAGTTAGAATAATAGTCAAACATGTGTGACAATTTATTATTGGTTGACAGTAAAAAATATTTATAGTATATCAATTAAATTCAATTATAATATTAGTTTATCAATCAAATATATCCCTAATTCAAAAAATAATATGACTTATGCTTATAATTTCAAGAACTAATATGATTAATACTTCCAATTCAGGGACTAAAAAAATAATTTCTTAAATTAGAAACTAATATGACAGATGCTTACGACTTCAAGAACTGAAATATTGGTATAATCTTAATGTTTTGTAGACGTTGCGAGATATCAAAACCTTCCAGAGATATTTGTAGACGTTGAGACCTTTTTCCACCATAAACCAAAGAAAAACTCATATTTCAGAAGAGAAGATTCCCAAATAATATACAAAATTTGACCAGGAGAGATTGAAAATTTGATCATAAAATATTATCATATTATAGAAAAGCCATTGATAAGCACCAAAAAGAAGAGAAAAGCCATTGATCTCGGTGTAGATTTTTAAATAAGTATCTACAAACTGTGACTGTAATCTTTTTTTTTTTTTTTTTTTTTTTGTGATGATCGTAAGAATTCATTAAAAAGCAGGAAAAGAAATCCTAGGGCACACAAACACACACACACAAAAAAACAAAGACACCAAATAACACATCCTTCATCAAACCCTATGAATCAGAACATAAAAAATCAGAGACAAAGCAAACCCAAAAAAAAAAAAAAAAAGTTATGACTCCTAGATGAAATTAAAACATATGCACAAACTCACCCACACAAATCAAGACAAAAACCAATTTATCATCATCAAGATAAAAGCTTTAAGCATCCATGAAAACAAGGAAAAAAGAACAAGGTAGACCCAGAAAACAAAATTCCCCAAAAGCACCATAAATATTCACACAAGGGAACACACACAGAAGGTATGGCTCAAAAGAAGGAGCATATATATATATATATATATATGATGATGGGGTTGGCTATAATATAGGTACCTAGAGCTGCTGCAGAACTCATAGAGCTTCCCACGGTTGGAGAAGATAATAAGGGCAACCTCAGCATCACAAAGGACAGAGAGCTCATAAGCCTTCTTGAACAAACCATTCCTTCTCTTTGCAAATGTCACTTGACGATTTATCTTGTTCTCAATCCTCTTCAGCTCCACCTTTCCCCTACCCATTACTTTATATCTTATGATGATATATAAATTAAAAAATTGCTTTTTCAGGATAGCAGATATGAAAAGGTATAATTTTGTAGATTAAATATTATTATACAGCTATTTTCTGCAAAAAATAGTTCTACCTCTTGTTTGTAAGATTAGGGTCTGTCTCACTTTGTTTGGTAGGTATGGTATGGTAATACTCACAGGGTTGCTTAGTGGAAGATGAGAATATGAGATTTCAAGTAATCTACTTCCTAGGATTATCCTTTTATAAAGCAGTAGAAACCAAACCAGCAGAGATAACGCAGTTCTAGTCACACCCAATGCTACAGTAACTCCTTTAATTTTTACAAGAAAATAAAATAGAAACAATATTTACACGTTAAAAAACTTACATCGTTCTTTACGTCACTTCCTTTTTTAGCTCATCTAGTTTTTTACAAGAAAATAAAGTAAAATTATAATCAACATGTTAAAATGCTCACACAATTATTCTTGTATCACTTTCTACACAAAATTTGTTGAAGAAAAATGTGCTCTCATCCTTTGATCGAGCGACCTGTGTTTTTTGTCATTGTGATCGAGAATCCTCTCTTCACTTTGTTTTCCTTGTAGATGTAAATTTTCTTTTCAGGTTTGGATGGCAGTTTATGCTTGGCTATGATTTGAATCAGTGTTGTTTACGGATAGTAAGTCTAATTTTATGCTTGTCTAAAGTAATCAAAGACACCGCTTGTCTAAAATTGACTTAGATAGCACTTCCTTGTTTGGGGGAAAGCAAGGTAAACTTTTAAAAAATATAAGAACATAGAAAGCCCTCCCTCAAGGAAGCACTGTATTTGGGGGGAAGGAAGCGTTGTTTATAGCTTACTAACAAACATAGCACTTCTTTGAGGAAGTGTTGTCTAATTCAATTTTAGATTAGACAGCGCTTCCTCTATGCCCTTATTTTTTTTTTTAAAAGTTTATCTTGCTTTCTCAATTATCTCCCCTGCACTCAGCAAAAGCAATAAATATATAATATATATATATATATATATATATATATATATATATATATATATATATATATATATATAGCAACTATTAGCTACAATTTCTCTACATATATACCAAAATAACCATTTAAGGTACAATTTATAGCTTACTAACAGTATACACAAAAGTAAGGTTGCAAACTCGCATATATATACAAAAAGAAGCTTGCTCTTACAATTTCTACTACACTAACAATACTAACAGTATACAAAAAGAAGTTTGCTCTTACAATTTCTACTACACTCAGTACAAATTAAAGAACAAGCTTGCAACACTTACACTACACAATAGCTTCGGTACTACAGTATACCCTATACTAGCTAGTTGCAGTTTCTGCACTTCGCATATCCAAGCTTGTTGTTGCCCCTGCACAAGATACATACAACTTAAATTTACAACACATAGCACACACTGTAGAATTTAGTACAACTTAAATTTACATTAAAATGATCAATACCTTTAATTGATAAAGTTCATAACAACATAGTGACATCACTCTTCCTTGAGTTCAGTCAGTTGATTATCGGGATATGTGTGACATATACATTCAGGAAAATATTGCGAAATAAAAATTGAATCAAGTTAGAATTAAAGTTACTTTATATATAAACTAGAACTAAAATTACATACCGCCGTTGAATTTGCATTTGGTTCTGAACGACGATATCCTTTATAAACTTTATAACATAGTACCCACAGTTGATGTCGTTATCTTGACGGGGGCACTATAATTAAAACCAAAAATAATAAATTAATTGTTTTAATTTTTTAATTTAAATAATTTCATAAGAATTTTTATAAATATATCTCTATAGACTGCCTCCTCCACTGCAGGCACGGTAAATTTGCAAAGCCCAAAGTGCAAAAATCAAACAACTTCGTTAATGTACATATTTTTGAATCATTCACATATATGAAGATAACTTGTGTTGCTAAATAACTTGTGGTTGTGATACTTTTCTTTTGCTGGCATGTTAACTTTTTACGGCTGCAAGCTTGATCTATAGGGAGTGTTCGTATGTTTAAGTTTAAATGGTTTTTAGCAAGTAATTATCATTGGTCAATTCTTTGGCTCTATGTTTTTTGGCTTGGATTTTTGGATACAGATTGATCTTTGGATGGCAAATTTTTTTTTTTAAAGCAAAAAAGGCATGCAAAAGCATCAATATAGAGAAAGGTATCCCAACTAGGTTCGCACTCTAGATTCTATCAATCATCTGCAGCACACCTTAAATATTATTAAGAATAGAAAAAAAAAAATACAAAAGAAATATGGGGGGACATTAACCTTATCCATGAAGAATTAATGAAATCTATAATATGGTAAACCGTATCTATTCCTGAAGAAATCTATACTAATAAAATCAGGAATTGAATCCCACCAAACAAAACCCGAAACTCTAGTACCATAAGTAGCTGGTTTGTCAGCACAATGGTTTCCTTCTCTATAAATATGAAAAACTATAAATTTCATACTTTTAGAGAGTAAAGCACAATTTTTCCACATATTTCTAAGCTTCCAAGGCACAATTTTGTCATTAGCAAATGTTGCAACCACCATTTGAGAATCATATTCTAGCCAAAGATTATGCCAACCTCTCTTGAAAGCAATCTCAATAGCATATATAGCACCATAAAGTTCAGCTTGAAGAGAGAATTGAGAACTAAGATTCATGGAGAAACTGTCTAATATTGCCGAATTGTTGTCTCCAAAGAGACCATCACAGGCTGCAAGACCAGGGGAACCAAGGGCACTGTCGTCAATGTTACATTTCACCATACTTATTGAAGGAGGATGCCATATGACTTCTTTGATCCGAGGAGCATTGATGGGGTGGCCATGAACATTGAAGCCATGCAGTATAGAAAACTCAGAAATGGAATTAGACATTGTCCTTTTGCTATACAAACCAGTTAAAGAAATATTAGAGTAAACAATGGCAATAGCTGAATTGATGGAGATCATTTTATTATCAAACCTAGCCATGTTTCTACAATGCCAAACCACATAAAAAATGTTAAGAATACCTGAAACAATTATGTCAAGAACCTGTGAGCTCCAACCTCTCTTACATATTGAAAGGACACCATCAAAACTGGAGAGATCAATTTTGCATTTCAAGCAATCTATAAGCCAATGCCAAATTGTTTTAGCAAAATGACACTCTAAGAATATATGCTTGGTAGATTCATAAGCATTCCCACAAAGGCTACACATTGAAACCACAATACAACCTCTACAATGCAAGTTCTCATCAGTAGCCATCTTGTTATGCATAGTTCTTCAGAAAATAAAAGATTTGGAAGGAGGAACACTATTTTTCAAAGTAATTTTTGCCCAAGGAAGGATGGCAATTATATGTAAAGAAAAAAAAAAATTTTACTCAGTGGTGGTTATGTTTAAAGTTGTGATTATGCTGGTGCTTCTGCTGGATTAGTTTTTTAGCTTCTTTATCTGAATGTTTTGGCTCGAAGCTTTTTTGGTGCACATACATACATTTGGTTCCTTCATACAGGGTTCGGTTATTCACTCATTTGGTTAGAGTTTGATCTTCAGTGTTTTTTGTTTGGTTTTTCAGTTTATTTGGTTATTCAGTTTGTTTGTATTTTTCAGTAGCGTGCTACAGATGATTATAGAGATTTATGGTGACAATAAAGTCACTACAAAAAAACTGTCAATTTACGACGGTGTTTTAGTCAAATAGCGGCGGTTTTTGACCTCCATTTGCTGCGTTTTTGTCAACTGCCGCAGTTACGATCGCCATAAACAATTAGAGGCGGTTTTCAGCAACCGTTGGTATCATATTTAATTTGCGGCGGTTATTTTGCGGAGGTTTATAACTTCCACTGCGTGCGGCGGTTGTTTCATGGAGGTTTGTAACCTCCCTTGTTAGCCTAGTATTTTGTGGAGGTTTTTAACCTCCTTTATCTGCGGCGGTTATATTGTAGGTGTTGAAAACCCCGTCTATTGTCATTTGTAAATTGAAGAGGTTTTTAACCTCCCTTAAATTGCGATCTTTGTTTTATCAACACCGCCTACCTGCAATTGTATTTTGCCATTTGAGGCCATTTTTGTTTCAAAATATTTATTTTTTAACCTTTTGCATTTTCTTAATTTGTATCAATTGAAAAATATCTAACAAATTTTACCAAAATACTCAATTTTCATTAAAAATATAATCATAATGACATAAGTATAACTCAAGCATTTGTTGTTCAAGTATCAATTGCTATTCATAGAGTACAACTTAAAACTGGATCAAACACAGTACTCGTCTGGATCAAAAAAAGAGTACAACTTAAATACTTAAAAGCCTAAACGTAGTTTTGTACTAAATGAACCTAAAAATAACATCAAACATTGCTACCACCAAATGATCCTCTTGCATCCAAAGGGGAATGTAACACCCCGATTTTTCGTGCCTTCTAAGGACGATATATTCAATTAATGAGTTTATATTTTTATCTGTGTTATAGAAAAATGATTTTGGGAAAACTAAGATCATATTCTTATTTCATATAATCGTAGGAGCTTACGGTTAAGTTTTCGACCGAAAACTCAAACAAAACATGATCTATGTTTTTTTCAGATGATAGTGTTTTTCTACTATCACGACCAAATCTTGACTAACGGACGAGACCATTAGTCTTAGAATTCGATCCTCGATCTTTTTCCTAAAATGTGTCCTGATGGCCAAAAATATAAATAATATTTTATATTCGGGCCGATAATCGATCGAGGAGACGTTTCGAGCTGTTTTAGGGTTTCTCGAGACCCACGATCGGATTTTTTTCATGCCAAAATTGTATCAAGTTATTTGAGGACTTATACTAGTGTCGTTATGATATCAAATATCGGGACGTGAATTGATCAAATTGCACTTGGTTAATTTTTATTACCAATTACCTTTCCTATTATTAAAGTCTTAAAACCATAAATATCTATCAACTTTCACTCTTATCCTCCCACTTTCTTTTCTCTTTTTCGGCAGCCCCCTCCCCCAAAACCTCATCATCCCTTCTTTCTCTTCTTTCTCTCCTTCTTCCATTAGAACTCTATTGTTGAAGGCTTCAAGGCTTGGTTTTTGTGAAGCAACCTTCACCAATCTTGGAGTAGAGCATCATAGGAGGTAGTATATCATCTCTATCTCTCCCAATCTCTCCTTTCTCTCCTCCATTTTTCATGATCAAAGGTGGTAGGGTTTTGTCCCTAAAATCTTTAAAAATCTATGAAAAATTGTAGGAATATCGTATCTGTACCAAACCAATTTCTATGGCCTAGGTTCATGACATACTTGTATGGTCCAAGAGCTTAGAGCCAAGAAATCTCCCTAGCTATATTTTCTAAAAGGAGGCCGAAATCCCCTATGTGTGTAGGGTTGGGTTTTGGTTGGTTTTTGATGTTTTGAACTGATATCTAGGGCTGTTACACTTAGTTAGGGTGTTATCCAAGAAATGAGAAATTTTGGAGCTCCCTAGCTATTTTTAGTGTAATAATGCCGAACGCTAGGGGTGGTGCATTAGGAGAAATCTTTGTTTTGTGAGTTAATGCCGCTATGATTTGTGTGTATGTAGTGATCGGCAGCGTGCTGGGCCGGTGATCAAGTTGATTTGGTGTTCATAACTTAGCTGGAAACTACAAGAGGTAAGGGGATAAACCTGAGGAACTCCATTTCCAACAGCTATGTGCTGCATCGGTGTTGTATTGTATTTAAATACCCTGTATCTGATTGTTGGTTGATTGCTTGGTTTACTGCTGTTGATTTGAGTATGTATGATTTGAGTATGTATGATATAACTGCTGATATAGTTGAATGCATGCTATAATTGCTGAATGATTATATGGATGTATCGTGTGCCCTGCTGTGGGATTTAAGGCCTTAGAGGACCTAATTTTGATTAGGATCCAACATCGTGTAACTTAAAAGCTTTAAAAGTCTGAAATGTATTTTAATAATGAAAATCGAAGTTTAAAGCAAATAGGGCATTAGAAACCTTCATTTGTCCAAATTGATAAAGTTGGCCGTTTGAGAAAAAAATGTTTTGAGAAATGTGGTTTTCAAAGTTATATTGAGTTTATTCAGGAAAAAGGGGTTTTGTAAGCTTTGTTTTAAGTTCGTGTTTCACCGAAAAACAACGAAAGAAAAAGAAATGGTCTTTAGACCAAGTTTTGTTTTATAGAAAACCGATCCCGATGACTTTGTGTAAGTATCGGAGATTTGGGTTTTTGGTTTCCGAGTTTTCAAGAAAATTGGTTTTAAAGTTCAGAATCTAGAAACCGAGACGTCGGGGTTCTAGGGTTCCGCAGAAACACGTGGATCACGGATCCGTGTTAGTTGTGATCCTGTCAGCTTAGGGACGATCTTTGTGGTCCTGTAAGCTTAAGGATGTTTTTATGATCTTGAATCAAACGTCCTAGACTGGTGCATCGGTTAGGGATGTTTGGGATTTGAGTTGTTTTTGGACTAAATGTCCTGTTTTGAGAAAATGTTTTTGAGGCTTAAAGAGTCTAAGACATTATAGTGGTTGTTAGCGTTGATGCTGCAAAGAGGAAATATTGATGCAACAAAGATCAATTATCGGAAACTAGATAGTTTATCATGCATTTTGTGTGTTGGGCAGACGTGCCGTGAAACGGGGGACCTTGATAGGCAAGGGGAACCTGAGATGACTTAATGTCATTATGTAACATTGTGCCTTGATGGACAATGATGTCATACGAGCCAGAAAGAGCGTATTGTGCCCAGTGAAGAGGACAATATATTATGACTTATACATCATGAGTACCACTGACATGCGCGTCCATTTATTATTTCCTGGAAGGTTACGTGCTCACGTTTGGCCGAATTTTGATTCTGGCGTTTGTTATTGTATCCTGCGGGGCAATGACGTTGAGTCTGATCAACTCGTGTTTATGGTGATGGGATTTCCGAAAATCTAGTTTGAATATTAGTTGAGATATATGAAAGTGCCATGCATACGTTTAGAGAATAACTTTGATTGTGGGGTACGAAGCCCTTGTGCCTTTACTGCTGTTAGTACTTGATTTTACATGCTGTACTATGTGATGTATGATGATTTGAGTGAGTTACATGAAATAGACAGATGCAAACACTAGAAGGGGGTTGAATGGTGTTTGACAAATTTATGTGGAATATAGAAACTTTTTCGCAAGCACAGACGGGTTGTAATAGACGAGTAGACACAGACAAGTCAATCAGACTGATAACTCGTCTGAAGGTTTTCACAAAAAACACACAATCATGCAAGATAAGAAAAGTTTTGATAAACACAATTATAAACCCCTTTAGTTAGATGATAGTTAAGACAAATAAACAAACTAAAGAGTTAAGGGAAAGAGAGAGATCACTCAGCAGGTTTTATCCTGGTTCACCCCTTAACAATGAGGCTACGTCCAGTCCTTGGCAGCACCAAGTTTTCTCACTATAACTGATTTAGGTTACAGGACAGACAAGTATTATTTTCACACCTAGCCTCTTCAGGCTCCAGACGAGTATTGTTTTCACACCTAGCCTCTCCAGGCTCCAGACAAGTATTATTTGCACACTTAGCCTCTTCAGGCTCAGACGGGTTTGTTTGAGAGAAGTTGTAAAAAGATTACACTTTGCAAGTCTTTCACAAGCACTCAGACGAGTGTATTAAATGTGAAGTTCTAAAAGACTGCGTATTAACTTCAAATGATTGAAGAATAAATAATGAAAGAATGAAGATATAAATGTACAGAGTAATTGCTCTTGATTGCTTTAATCGTTCTCTTGTCTATGTACTTGAATCTTCGAAGTCTACATCATTAAATAGGCTTCAAGATTTTAAAGCCGTTAGACACAAGGTCTGAAGTCTTAGCTTCTTGCAGATCTTCAATAAATGCAATAGAGTCGTTCTGATCAGCCATTAAAGCATAGGGAACTTCGCTTGTTCTCTTTCATCAGAGTGATGCAGACTTCTGATATACCTCTGGTATTAGCAGGTCTGTACACGTGCTTTTTGTTTGCAAAGGGAAGACTTTCCCTTTTGGTGTAAGATGCAGTTGTGTTCCGGCAAAGCACTTTGTTGAAGTTCCTTATCAGAGTCGAGACAGCTTTCATCCAATGTATTCGTTAACGTCAGTCTTTAGACGGATGAGTAGCTTCATTAGACGGGTCGATCTTTAACAAGGAGATGACGTCAGTTGCAAAGTCTTTTAGACGAGTGAGTCTTCCTTTGATCAGACGGTTGAAGACTTCATTAGACGAGTGAACTTCTCTTAGTTCAGATGAGTGAACTTTAGCTAGTTCAGACGAGTGAACTTATCTTAGTTCAGACGAGTGAACTTATCTTAGTTCAGACGAGTGAACTTAAGCTAGTTCAGACGTGTGAACAGTTCATATAGACACTTAATGTTATAATCTGCACACTAAGTAGACGAGTTAAATACCACAGACGGGTTCAATTAAATCATTGAATAACTGTTTTAATCTCATCAAAACTAAGGTAAATGCACATCAGACATTTGGAGACTCAGCATTACATTATATGAATTTGCTGTTTGGATTGGGCATATAGTTGTCGTTTTTGGATTCATATATTGGTTTCTCACCCTTGCATATTTTCGAGACTGGTTTGTCCTTTTGGTATATATATTATATCCTGTTTACAGATGGAGCCGATGCCAGACCATCTCGTGCACTCGGGGATGCGTGCCCTAGTTTTTGATCGGAGGACTGACTCAGCTGCGTGGGTTATTCACCCGCGAGTGGGGAGCGCAGCATATACAGGACCAGTCTGCACCGTGAGCAGGACGACGGAGACGGGACCTCGAAAGAGTACCCGCACTGTGGAGACCGTCCAGGTATCTCTACCTTTCATTGGGATGATGCTGCAGGCCCTTATGCAGCAGGGAATAATCTAGCATTTCGCCCCCGCTGCACAGTCCCAGCAGCAGCAGCCACCACAGACACCTCCCCCGCCTTTTGTTTTGGTAGCGGGCGAGCATGTAGTGGAGCACTACAAGAAAAAAGCTGTTTAGCTACCGAATTTTTCGGTAGGTAATATCTAAAATTCGGTAGCTAAGTTGCTTAGCTACCGAATTAGCTACCGAATGGAGTTGGTAACTAAAGTGCTGGTAGCTAATCGATTTAGCTACCGAATTTCACTCCGATCGCCAATAGCTACAGAATATTTCGGTAGCTAAATGTAAATATTGTGGTCGCTGAAATGGTCACGTAAACCGTGTCTGTTGCCAGTTTAGCGACCGAATTGGCGACAAATAATATTCGGTAACGAAATATATATTTTGGTTTAGCTACCGATATATTTGGTTTAACTACCGAATCCTGTTCGGTAGCTAAATATATATTTTATTCGGTAGCTAAATATATATTTTGGTTTAGCTACCGAATCATATTCGGTAGCTAAATTTTAAATTTGCAAATTTTATTTAGCTACCGAATCGTCCGATTCGGTAGCTAAAGATAATTTTTTTTTTTTTTTTTAGGAATAATACCAAACTTTTACCAAAATTATCATCCTGCTTAATCATACAAAACAGAGATAAATTACATAAAATTATACTCAACTCAAACAACAATATAAATCCACCATATATATAAACATCTAATACAATATCCAATATCCAAATAGAAACAACACATGTAGTACAATAGTGGTAGTAACTAAATGTAACAAATATAATATCAATGTGCTGGGGGGTGGGGGGATCCAGCCATCATCGTCCTCGCCATCGTCCTCATCATCGGCACCTGGATCAGCATGCGAATCATCTTGTGGAACGACACTAGAGGAGTCGGGCATGTAACCTAAGTGCTGGAACAACGCGTACATCTCTCTCTGTGTCTGATCCATCGTCCTCTCCAAGTGGTTTATCCTGTTGTCCTTCGCTGCCAGCTCAGCATTGAGATTGGCGATAACCTCTCGTACATCGGGGGTAGGGCCAGGATCGGATTGAGTATGTGACGTCGATGAGGTCACGTACTCATCCCCCATCCGACCTAACTCATACACAACACCCTTCTTGTTTTTGCCGCCCACCACCTCCAAGAAAATGGCGTTGTCAGATGTAACAGAGTGCTCTTGTCCCTGACTAGTGGCATCATCCCGTCTTTCATGAAACTTTTCCTGCATAATAAATTACATTAGGATTTTTAAATATTAAAAATAATAAAACAGATATACCCTCTATTTCACTATAAGAGCAGCTCCTATATAGTTGGATGATTTCTTACGTCTTTATTGTCTTCAAAAAACGATGCATGCATATGAATGAATGAATATATGATATGAATGCCCTATTGACCCGGAATCAATTATTTTTACAAATACATTATTGATTCTTATTCTTCACATAATATTTCACTGCTACTATTACTAATTACTAATACTGGCCAGATTAATGTGATTATTTGAAATCCTCATGAAATTCAAATTTAAAATGTCGCAGTCCCGTTGATAGTAACTAGCTTTATTAACCAAGCAAGAGGAACCACAGACATGGTTGATTATATTCTCCTTCCATTCCATGACAGCAAAATTATGTTAGAAACGGGATTGGTTAGATACTGAAAGCTAATTTACCCCTATTTAGGAATAAGATGCTCTCCAATTGAGGCTTTTAAAAGGAGGCTTTATGCTATATCAGTCAGTCCCAACTTTTGACACCAGCCAATGAAAGTGGTGTCACAAGCCAGCGGTACACCATGGCCTGATTCAAACTAAAACAGCAGTCCGAAAGCAGGTGATGCAGCAACTACTCAAGACATAGGCAGAAAAATAATACAGCGATTCACAATACAAAGAACAACACATAGAAACAAAACATCCTAGAAAAACAGAACCAGTACCTCTTAGTAAAGCAGTAACAGTAACAACTGTAACAGAAAAAAACAGTGTCTCCTTCCTACTTCTTATGACAAGATTGTAAACAAATTAAAGGATTGTTGCACCATGGCCAGTCCACAAAAGAAAAGCACCCACCCTTTTCAGAAGATGTACACCATTTTCAAGCTCTAAGTCTTATTACATCAAATAGGAGTGAATTGAAATGAATGAGTTCTGCTTTATTTTAGGTAGAAGCTGTTTTGATGCTCAATTAGACTCATTCTACCTAAAACAATAATGTAGAGATCCGATCACATTTTAGGCATCACAAATATAAGAACGAAACTAAAGAACAAACAGCTTAGGCATGACATTGACACAACTCATATCAAAGAGAACCTACAACTTAGATATTCAATCATACACCTCATGTGCAATCCAATC
Source organism: Ammopiptanthus mongolicus (assembly GCA_039655645.1). Classification (NCBI taxonomy): domain Eukaryota; kingdom Viridiplantae; phylum Streptophyta; class Magnoliopsida; order Fabales; family Fabaceae; genus Ammopiptanthus; species Ammopiptanthus mongolicus. The sequence continues at coordinate 25,984,477 of CM077348.1, read as the reverse complement.
TATGGTAGACAACTTACTCAAATCCTCTTGTTATTTGAATTAATGTATGAAGAGTTGTTCTCTTTAGCTAAAGCTTCATATTTTTCCCTCTTTCTGTTTGCATTAACTGATTAGAATAACTCTTCACAAAATGACTATTATCTTATGTATTTGCAGGAAGGAAAGACTGGATTTTTAGTTACCTGCCTGAAACCACCTTTTCTATTTTGTCCACCTGTTACCAACTATTTTCTGAGCGTAGAGAGAGAATAGCAAGAAATCAGATCGCAAAAGCCACATTTATTAGGAAAAGATAATTTTTTTTAGTGAAATGCAGTTGGTGCCATTTGCTGAAGTATACATAGTGCACACATATATAGATGATCCGGGTTGGTTTGCCTGTAACCTACTCTTAATAATTTGCAAGGCTATGCAAAATAAATTACTTTTCCACAGTACAAGTAGGGCAACAACCTCAACTTCATCAATGGATTGCTGTCTATGACATAGAGGGATAAGACAGAAAGGAAAAAATTAAGGGTCAAAGTGTTGCAAACCTCACAAGTGATTCAACTGTCCAACTTGAAAATAGATTTTCAATTTTTCAACAAAACCATATGGTGCAGGGTTTTTATTAAGCATTATGTAAACCATTAACACAATATGACAATAGCAAGACCAAAATACACTAATAGCTCAATCGAACATTATATCAAGCAAGTCATGCACAGTAACAATACTCCAATGGTTCAAGCATATCAAAGTGTATACAGACACTACCTTGAGATCACTCAAAAAATGAAACGAAAAGAAACAGTATACAGAAACTCAATATGTTAGTCACTCAGGTTTTTCATCAAGCAAATTGTGTGTATCAGGATTAATATTTTTGAAGACCAAAGCAACTATCATCAAAGCAACTACATAATCTATACCATAGTTTACAGTAAAGATCAATCAATCTATTTACATAACATACAATCCAAGCACAAATGGACACGCGACGAGAAGAGATGAGAGAGTACCTGAAGCCACTAAGGCAGAGATGCTTGTAATACAGCAAATGGACGCGCGAAAGACAGAATGAACGAGGAGAGAGACACCCAGAGCCTGAGAGTGAAACGGGGAGACAGAGACGGGCCAACGACCGGAGTTCGAGATCGGGGCCAACGGCGATGGGGAGAGAGAGAGAGAGAGAGAGAGAGAGTGAGAGGGAGAGTTTGTCTTCGCAGAGAGTGAGAAGAAAATGGGGGGAAGCTGAAGATTTAGGGATTTAGATTAGCGACCGAATACTTCGGTCGCTAAACGGGTCGCTAAACCAATAAATGATTAGCTACCGAATCATGTTCGATCGCTAATGTACAAATATGACCGTTGAACTTGAATTCGGTCTCAGATTCGGTAGCTAAAAAGTCAACAAGTTTGACCTTAAAAATTATTGCTTTGGTGACCGTATTAGCTACCGAATTTTTGCGACCCCGAATTTCGGTAGCTAATCCCGTAGCTAAACGTCAATATTTATTAGTTTTTAGAAAACTAAAATATGGTAGCTAATACGGTAGCCATTGGCGACGCAAATATTTCGGTAGCTAATTTCGGTCGCTAAATACACATTTTCTTGTAGTGGAGGACGTAGAGGAGGAGGAGGAAGACCCTGAGGAGGATCCTCAGGAGGACCCGGAGTATCATCCTTTGGATGCTCCCGAGCCTCATCCACAGGAGAACGGGAACGTAGGTTCCTAGGGTTCTTCTCCTGGTTCTAGCATTAGACCTTCCTCTGGGGGATTGTCCAATGGCTTCCATTAGTTGGACCAGCTTAGGGTGTAGACTTTCTTTTGAGGCAGCGGTTTTTGAGTAGTCTGTTAACGGCTACTGATGGCCATAGGTTTTAGAGATATGGTTCCAGACTGTCGCTGCCTAGTTTATAGCTTTTTAGAAGTTTATCTCTTATCTTTCTTTTGTAAAGGGACGTGTTGTCCATAGCTTTAGTTGATGTATATATATATTGTTATATATGAGTATTTCTGTTCTTTTTGGAGTGAAAATTTCATGGGTAATAAATAAGAAAAAAATTTATCACGATTTTCAGGACTTAATCATGTTAAAAGAATCGTTTTCCGAAAGTAAAAACCAGCAAATCTTATCTATCGTTTCAATGGGTGTTTTGAGTTACAAAAGTGGCACTGGTTTTGAGAGTGTCACAGGGAACTAGGTTCACTTGTAGAATCAGTTGGCTGAAATAATAAAGGAAAAACATTTAGTTAAAATATTCAAAATGCATGTACAAATATTTCTATAAAAATTGATATATCATTACAAAAATAAATTACGCTTCAAATGGTCAGTAATGGTCAGGTTCTCTTCATACAACAGCCATTTGTTAGAAAAGTAGTACTTTGATAGAGGAAACAAAATTGAAGAACAAGATAATATAGAAGGGCTTCAGAGAGGAGGGAAACTACAGAATGGTAAGGGCATGACTCATTCAAACTATTCAGAGAGAACAAGTTAAGAAGTTGCCATGGAAAGTCAATGTACAACAATCTGATGAAATTGCCCAAGCTAAACAAATCTATGTTCACAGAAACCATTTTTCTTATTAGTTTTCTTATTAATTTCTCATAAAAATCACTATGATCCTCCCTTGGTCCCACATTTAATATTTCATTTGCTCCCAATGGTTGTGATTCGTCTAAATTAGTGGGTTCTTGCCTATAGTGCCCAAATGCATCATTGATCATAGTTTCCATTGGATTTTCAGAATGAAATGTCTCTTCCACAAGATCTTCGTGTCTAGAAGACTCTGGTACTTGTTTTTCATCATGTAGATTCCATATGACATAATTTATCGGAAATGGTTTCCAAAGCAAGTGATCTTGAACTATGTCTCTAGTTTGCCATTTCATGAACCCACATTTGGGACATGGACATCTTATTGTATCTCCAGCAGCCCCATTCTCAAAAGCAAAATCTAAGAATTTACTTAAACCAATTGAATATTCAATTGTATTTCGTGGCTTAGCAATCCAAGATTTATCCATTAGTAAAGATACCTAAACAAATAGAATAATCTAAGTAAAGAAAAGCAAGGCCACCATAAACATTGTAATCTAACTATATAAAAATAAAAAGAATTAGTCCAACTAAAGGATATGTTAGAATACAGTAGAACTTACTGACGTAGTAGTTTGCTCCTTGAGTATTGTAGTTACCTTGCTGAAAATAACTCGTCAATGTAAGTCACAGTTTTGGAAATGAAAGAAAAAACAGAATATAAATTAGAAAATAGATGAGATTTAATGCCAAGTAATTATTCAAGAGAAATAAACCAATTAGCATATGCACAAACCAAGCAGCACCAATTCAACCTCAAACAGAATGATTGAATATGAAAACATAAAACCAATTTGATTAATTACAAAAAGCTGCTATACTAAACAAGGAAACAAGAAGCTAGAGACCTAGAACTTCAATTAAGGTGATATAATCAATTGCTTTTGAATATAAAAACTCAGATGGAAATGCAGAGAGATATCACGTTCCAATAACAACAGCACAGTTAGTTTTGCAAGCAAAAAAGTAGGTCCTATCTTTGTAGATGTTCAACAAATTATGTAGCGAAGTGCAGTAGCAAATAGTCATTTTGTCTTTGCAAACTGTTTTCAATTAGTAGACTAAAACAGGGACAAAAAAAGAAAAAGTCACATTAAAGTTGCAGTAGAAAAGTAAAATTACAAAACATCTCAAAGTAATTGAAAAAGGTCACAACTGAAGTATTTCTATATTATATATGACAGGCTGAGAACAAAATCACAAACCCATCCTAATGTCATCCTTAGAAGAACTTCAACCTTTCAAGGTTGTGTTTTGCCAATGAGCACTAAACATGAAACTAAAGCAGTAAATAATTATTTAGGCAAAGTAATTGCAGCTAAGTTGAAGCAGAAGTTAAAAAAGAAAGAAAGAGTAAAAGAGAGAATTACTTTACCCTTGAAGCTTGCTTTAATGTGACTCTGGTAGAGATGAAATATGTGTCTAGCGGAGTTAGAGCAAAATCTAGAACTTGCGAGTGCCTTAGAAGCAAACCCAGTAGAGTTAGAGAAAGAGAAAGAGAAAAAGAATGAAGGAAAGATACCCCCCAATATTTCACAATGAAGACACGAAAATTGCATCAGAATTGGGGAAACGACTTTGAGAATTGAAAAAACCCCAAATATTTCACAATGAAGACACAAAAATGTCAAATTTGAAAAAAGAACCACAAAGATATCCAAACCCTTGCCTATAATCCCTAGCAGCACTAGAGGAACGAAAAAGTGAATGAAAATTAACTTACCATGAATGAGCAGGAAGGAAGACGAAGGAATGAAGGAGTGAGGCGGAGAAGTGTGGCGGCGTGAAGAATGAGCAGAGGAGTGTGGTAGCGTTTTTTTCCTTATTTCTAAAACTTAGAAAGAACTTGTAAGCGGGTTTTGGAGAAGAAAAGAGGGAATAAGGAAAAATTAGGTGGGAGGGGAAATAAGACCATTATTTAATTTTTTAATTTGATGAGGTTATAAACCTCCGCAAATTGAAATCCAAAACCGCCGCTAATCACATGATTTTAGGCGATTCATTGGAACGACTGTATTCGTTTCACTTACTGATAGTTTGAGGAGGTTTTTAAAAACCGTCTCAAATAAACCACCCCAAAATAATCATTTTTTTGTAGTGGGTTGCAATGACTTTCTATAGTTGGGATGACTTAATTCCCTCTTTATGATGCTTTTACATTCTACTTGATTTTATTTTATTTCCCCTTGTACTTTTTTTTAATATATCATTTATTTATAAAAAAAATATTTTGATTATAAAAATAAAAGAGAAACCAAAAAAATGAGAGACGAGTAGGGATACTGTGTGGCATTAATTCCCCTCTGCAGTAAAACAAAATAATTGCTGATGAATGTTTTCGAATTTTTAGCACAGTGCCTCCCTTTTCTTTATCAGAGTTTAACATCTTTTTGTGATCACCAAAATAATGACATAAGTGAATTATTAGTAATACTAAATTTATATTCACCAAAAAACAAAAGTACTACTAAATTTATATCGATTTAATTGATCAGACCTATATAATAATTACTAATTAGCAAGATCCACGTATGTGCAATAGCAAAGAACTAAAGATTCTCATTGAAGCTCATAAAAACAAAAAAGAAAAGAAAAACTCTCATTGAACAATGGGAGGATATATAAGAATATCTCATTTGTAAGTCTAGTCTCCTTCCATAAAATAGGGTTGGACTTGGAATGAAAGCAATGTCAAACGACAAGCTGATTTTACAGTTGCAAGGTGTCAAGAAGGCCACGCTCGTACAGTTAAAAAGAATGGACTTAACATAAAGACAAATACGTCATATCATAAAATAAGTGTGAATTTGCATAGACATCATATCACAGCTGTCTACAAATACTGTAGTCAAGTGACTGAATTTACACATCGTTTGGATGTAAAGAGAAGGGGATTTCTTTTTTTATTGTTCGGATGAAAAGAAAAAGAGTTTATAAATTAATATGTATCGTGAGTTTTTATATTATCAATCATTTCAAAATCATCATATAAGTAATTAATAAGATAATTATGATAGAATCAAATATTTTAAATGATATGATAATTTATAATTAATTGATAATATAAAAAAATTTTACATTTATAATACATACCATTCAATCTACATAAAAAAGAGCTAAAAAATTTTAAATAGAAGAAAACTTGAGTGGAAAAAACTTTTCTTGTGAGTATCACATCCTTTTATTTTTTCTTCTTCCATTTGCTTCTCACCCAAGAGAAGAAAACTTTTTAGGTTGGTCGTAGAGTATTTTTTTTTTTTCTCCCCACAACCAATAAAAGGAGAGTATATTTTCTTCCCATTTTTTCTTCCTTCATTTCCTTTCTTTCCATAATCTACTAAACCAAACATTGGGTTAATGTTGACATGCCGAGCCACCGTGCCCTTAAATTTTTTAATTTTTTAACAATTATATAAGCGTTTATATTAAAATAAAGAAAAGATTAGGCTGTTATGTATACGAGGGTCAGGACCGGCGATAAGGGCGTGCAAAAAGTGCAACAGCACAGGGTCTCAAATTTGGTCCAAAATTTGGGGTCCCCAAAATTTACTTTGACCAAAAAAAAGATGTTAGAAAGAAGGCTCTTTTTAAGTAGCTAGAAGATTGATATTAGCTTGAAGTTGTATTGGTAGGATTTTAATAATCTTCTTTGTATTTATTATCCTGAAGTGGGTGTTTAAGATTAGAACAATTATCCTTTTTGAAATAATATTTAAGATTGTCTTTTTTTTGAAATAATATTTTGAAATAATATTTAATTATTAAAATTGTCCTTTTTTTATTAAGGATCCAATTTTTAAGATTAGAACAGGGCCCCCAAAATGTTTAAGACGGCCCTGACGAGGGTGATGTTAAGATGCATTAGTTATGTATATATGTTGGTTTTCTGTTATTCCCAGAATGGAGGTTGTATGTACTCAAGACAGGTTATGTACTTTGTTTAGTTTAGCTTTCTAGCACATGATAGAGTGTGTATTTTAAAATCCTTCCTAAAAGGTAGATTCAATAAATATTTCAATTGTGGAAAAAAGTATATGATATCAATGGCTCATAACTCTTTAATTACAGTACCTTCTTCATTCTGTAATTTCTCTCTAATTTTTATAGTATTACATGTACAATGTATATATTAAATACTTTTTTTGACTACTCTAAATTATTGATTCATGTTTCAACATTGCTGAAGCAGCTAAGCTTACACCCATACATAAATTAAAATCTTCATCAAACACTGTCTTTTACACTATTTTACGTTATACTTATTTTGATAAAAAAAAAAAAAGTGTGTATTGTGATTAAGAAAATAACTTTTAGTTTTATTACCTAGCTAAAAAATTAATATAAATAATAGAACAATGATATGTAAATAGAAGATTTGAGTACCCTATATCCAATTAGAATGTGTCACCTCAATTAAATGGTCATCTCAATATCATATTGGACTAAATTCTCACAATCTGATTGGATCACATAGGCATGGGTATGCTACCTAAAGGATCTAACTAGTCCTCGACAAAAAAACACGATGACTAGTCACTGAGAGATGAAATATATCAATTTGGTTCTCAAAAAGTAAAATACAGATAAAAATAATCTTTGATACGGACTAAAATGTCCCAAAAAATTACCCTAAAAGGATTAATTTGACCCGCATTTTATATTCTTGAAGACTAAATTGATATTTTTCATTTCTTAGAGATCAAAATATCACCGTGTTTTTTTGTCTAGGACTAATTTAAGTCTTTAGTCTAAAACTTATAGGATCAAGTTGAACAAAATAAGTTAAAGGATCTAAATATTAATTTTGCATTTTTTTCATGTACCATGTGTGTATACTAACAAGTAACAACCACATTGTACACTCTACTAAGGAGGTTATGATGGTCATGACAAAAAGAAAAATGTTGTTCAATTCTAAAAACTGATTTAGAACAGTAAAAACTTACGAGAATTTGCCTATATATATCAGTTCCGTTCCGTACAATTTTTATCAAACAATTAAAAAATTAATTTAACCTTACTTTTTACACACATCTAACGTGCAAGACTTTTTACCTTTACGTAACATATACTCAGTCCGTACAGTACTAGTTGTACCATGTGATGTGAGCATCAATTCGCACCTCGTTCATATATATATATATATATATATAAAAGGAATAAAATAGGTACCAAGTTCTAAAGTCCTCCAATAGGCAACTGTTAAGCAATTCATTTTTAGTTGTTTATCTGTTATTATATGGATGTCATTATATTAAATAACATTTAAATAACTCACTAACATTTTGACACTTAAGCAATCATTTTGGATTGTTTATCTTTTATTAAGAGGGTTCTATTATGTCTTAAGCAACTCATCTATATTTCGAGCAAAAATTATTTTATTATTTTTAAGCACCCATCCTTAGGATTCCTTATATAAACAACGGTATCTTAATTAACTTACACTGCCAACTAGATCAACTCCAATAATAAAAAAATTAAGTTACGATTCATTATTTGTCACATAGATTTAAGAACTGTACAAGTGACTCCCATTGGAGTTGCACTTTATTGTTAAAATTTGAGTAATGATATTTATACAAATTTGAATTATTTGATTCGTAAAACCTCATTTCCACTTTCTTCCCTCGCTTGCGGTTCAAATTCCAAACCCAAATCTTAGGCACCTCAAAAGTTAGGCTTAAAAAAACAGGGTGCGCATGTGAAAGGGCGTGGCGCATGATAGAGTAGTGGTGCGTGAAGGTTGATGGCAAGCGGAAGGAAATAGTGAGGAGTGGAGGAGAAAGTCCAAGTTTGGTGGCTATGGTGGAGTAACGAGCGACGTATTGTGGTTCAAAACAGACGGGAGAGGGACGAAGAAGAAGGACTGGGTGGTTATGGCTTGGACATGATGATCGAAAAGAAGGGAAAATCTGGCCAAAACTTCTAAATTCGACGAGATATGGATGTCTCTAACAATTAACAGTGAAAATCTGATATCATTAGTGCAAATTTGACAGAAATGACTAACTTGATGTAACATTGACTACTTAGAAGATCAAACCAAACTTTTATTACTTAGAGGACTAACTTGAAACTAAAAAAATAAAATAAATAATCAAAAGTGTATTTTAACCTAAAAATTAGGTCCGACTCCATGGCCAATAAATCATCTACTTATTGAAAATGAATAAATGATGGCATATTGTTAATTAGATCTTTCTGCTTCTATGCACTGTACAGTGTTGGATTTAAAGTAAACCCGTCAAAGTCTAATTAAATTCCAATAAAAATCACACAAGTTAAACTTGCCAATTCCCCTGATATTTTTCTGTGCCTCTTGTGATCATATATAAAAGAAAATGAGAAAAGAGATCAAGTACTTAGTGTGAATGGATTGATGGACTCTATATAGAGAGCTCCTCCCGGTGCATTCACTTTCACACCACGAAGGCCCCACCCTTTAATTTGTTTTGCTTTTTCCCCCTACACATACGGCTTTTTTTAATTTTCCAACAACTTTTCCTTTTGCAAATGAATGAATGATGTCTTGTGAGGTGACTGTTTTGATGTATCAACTTGTAAGCTGCAATGCTATCCCAAGCAAGCAAGCAAGCTATGTCATCGTAAATGTAAAGGGACGTTTGATATCAGATATATTATGATATTCATGAGAATGTGAAGTGAAAATAAATTTGTTTCATATTTGATATTTTTTTTTATAATTAAATTTTATTAATAAGAATCTAACCTCAACATCTTAATACTAAACTTCCTCTACCTTTTAGGAAGGGTTGGAAAACAAGCACACAATCATGTACTCCTAATTTAAAAGAAGAACTCTGTAAGGAGAAAATTTACATCAACAAAGCACAGAGTGCTCTACTACTAGTAGATCTATCTCTAAGTCCCCTCTTTTATGCTAACACACCACTTCCTATTTAGAGGCTCAAAACTATAGATGAGTTTACAAGATAACCCCCAAGAAATAAATACTTCCAGAAAACAAAACTATCATACAATCTCAGAAAATAATAACATAAATTTCCAGTCCATATCACAGACATGAACGCCGCATGTCTGATTAAAACTCCTGCTACCATGGTAAAAATTACTCATCATCATGGATCTTCATTCAATGGCAGAGAGTATATTTTCACAATCCTTTTACATACAATTTTGCTCATAGAGACTCCAGTAAGGATGGCAAAAATATATGTGCCAGCAGATATCCATGGGTAAAATCCATCATGGATCGAATTTAGATAGTTTAATGGATATTCGCGGGTAAATCTTAACATATTTTTTTACTATCCGCTGGTTAATGGGGCGGGTATGGATTTAGTACTATCCGTGCCCGCGGATACCCAAATATACTAAAATAAATATTTTTCCCCTAATAATCCTAATTTCTAATACACTCACTCAACCTCTCCCTTCTCTCCTCCAGACTGGGTCTAGCGCAGCTCTCCTTCCCCCTTCTCTCCTCCGGCCGCCGCAATAAAGGCAGGGACAACGGTTACGCCGCTCTCCCCTCCCCTTTCTCTCCACTAGTTGCGCGCCCGCGCCCTCTCCGCCTCTTCCCTTTCCCTTCTCTCATCGACTCCTCCAGCAACAGCAACGCGCCGGCGCCGCTCTCCTCCAGCCACCGCAGAGATAGCGTCACTATCCCCACCCCCTTTTCTCCTCCACCTCCAGTCGCGCCCTCTCCTCCAACCAGTCACTGACAGTGACGACCTTAACCCTAGAAAATCAGAGAGTGAACCCTTGGGTTGGGAGCTCCGGTGGCTTCCATTCCACCACCACCATTACTTCCCTTCTGTTTCTCCAATTCTCCCACACAAGGAAATTTTGCATTATTAAGGTTCCTCAATTTGTATATTCCTCAATTTGTATATATGGATTCTGGATTTTGATTCTTAATAAATAATAACACTTAATTATTTTTATTTGTAGAATGTCTACTCCTATTGTGTCATCTGATGGCATGGAATTGAATGTGTATGAGGCCAACACTGTTGCTGAGGCTAGCATTGCTGCTGGGGCTGACCCTGTTGAGGCCAACATGGTTGCTGGGGCTAATACTACGCAGGCTAATCTGCTGAGGCCAATACTGAAAGTGAAACAGGGAAACACAAGAAAGGGGGTTGAATTGTGTTTCTTAACCGATTTTCGAAAACCCTTTTTTAAAACAAACGTTTAAAGCAAGAAGATAAAAGAACACACTAAAACGATTAGGTGATTAAGATACTTTGTTTTCAATCCCCAAGTTAGTAATAAATAAAAAACTTAACGAGATAGGGATAGAGAGATTCACACAAAGATATATCCTGGTTCACTCTTTCAAAACACAGAGCTACGTCCAGTCCCTTCCTCCAGAAGGTTTTTCCACTAAAACTCTTAGCACTTAATACAAGCTGTTTCCAAGTCTCTCCAAGACTACAACTCCAAGTATTCTACACCTCTCCAGGCAACAACTATTCTTTTACAGACAAACCTCTTAAGGCTCAACAAATCCTAAGATTTGAGAGGGGTTTTTCTGAGCTTTTTAAAAACTCACAACAGTAAGAGTATTACACGATATAGCTCTTGACAATCTGTTTACAAATTTACAATGAAAGAATGAGAAGGTTTACAGATCAAAAAATGAGAGTGAAAGCTTTTAGGCTTTTTGTTTGCATAATGAAATCTCTTGAATATTTTCTTGCTCTTGTGTTCTTTATTTTTGTTCTGCAGAGGGTGGTTTTCTTATATCTTTTGTCTTGACCTTCTGATTTCAAAATATAGGGAGAACTTTTCCGTTTAGGCTCAATCAGGCACAGATCATTTGCCAGTTGTTTTCCGTTGTGTAATTGTCCTTTCAGAATGAGGAGGTAGTAGCAGCTTGAATGGTAGCAGACTGATTTTGCTTTGATGGCCGACAAGCGTTTTGCTCTACGTGATTCTTTGCTCTACGTGATTTGCTTTGTACGACATTCATACCTTCTTTTGTCTTTATATGAAAAAGATATTTCCTTGAAACCATTTAAGACTTTTGAATAAGAGAGTGTCATGTCATCTACAAAAAGAAGTTAGTGGACGCACAGGCAAATATATAATTGGACGCACAGATAAGTATACAATTGGACGCACAAATAATGTATAAATGGACGCACAGATAGTTGGACGCACAAGTGTTGTAGACAATTGGACACATACGCATTGAAGACAATTGGACGCACAATAGTTAAAAACAATTGGACGATAAAGCAGTGTAAACATTTGGACGCACAATACTATATGATCACGTTTTGTACGTAAACATTTACCACTTAGTTTCTTTGGACGAAGATATTGCAGTGAGTTTTTTTTTTTTTTTTGTTCTTTAAGAGCTAAGTGAAACTTTGGTTTTGGAGAACTATATGAAGTCAGAAACATACAAAGTTCTTTTGACCTTATGAATTAGCATAAACTTGACTTCGAATATTTTCAATAAACATATAATAACTTTGTTAATCATTAAAATTTTTAGGGGTCATTAATCATTACTGTTTTGGTTCTAACAAGTACTACTGTTGGGGCTGACCCTGAGGCTCGTCGAAGAAAGCAAACTTCAGTTGTTTGGGATCACTTCACGAAGAAACAAATAAATGGGGTGTGGAAAGCTGTTTGTAATTACTGTGAAGCAAAACTATTGGGAGATTCAAGGCAAGGGACATCACATTTGCACAACCATTGGAAGAGTTGCATATGCCGAACTACTAGAGACATAAGGAAAACAATTATCAAGACTGGGAAAGTTAAGGGGGACACGGTAGTGGTTGGAAATTATTCACTTAATCAAGAAACAGCAAGGCATACAATTGCTAAGATGATTGTTCTTCACGAGTATCCAATGTCGATGGTTGATCATATAGGCTTTAAAGAATTTTGTGGAAGTTTGCAACCTTTATTCAAAGGGGTTTCTCGCAACACTGTCAAGAGTGACATTATGGAGGCTTAAAATGCAGCAAAAGTGAATACAAAGAAGTTTTTGTTGAAGAATCAAAGCCGTTTTGCAATCACTACTGATATGTGGACTGCAAGTAATCAAAATAGAGGCTACATGACTGTCACAGCTCACTTTATTAATGATTCTTGGACCCTTCAAAGTCGTCTTTTGAGGTAATAACACAAAACATCCTTTATGCTAGGTTTATGTTAGGTTCGTGATTAAAATTGTTTAGTTCTTGTTGATATTTTGCTGAAATTTTCATTTCAATAATAGGTTCATTTATGTGCCTAATCCTCATACTAGTAAAGTTCTTGCTGATGTCTTGATTCAATGTTTGATGGATTGGAATCTTGATAGGAAATTGTCTACTTTGACCGTTGATAATTGCAGTACATGATTGATCGCATTCTAGCTAAGATTAAACCTAGAGAACTTATTTTAATTTGGGTGGTAAACTCTTTCACATGCGTTGTTGTGCTCACATACTGAATCTGGTTGTAAAAGATGGCTTGTCCATAATTTCTAGTTCAATTGAAAAAATTAGAGAAAGTGTTAGTTTTTGGATAGCAACACCCAAAAGAGAAGAGAAGTTTGTACATGTATGTGGGCAAGTGAATATTACATTTAGTAAAAAGTTGATTCTTGATTGAAAGACTAGGTGGAATTCTACCTTTTTAACGCTCCAAGTTGTTTTACAATACAAGGATATGTTTGATAGATTAGCACAACGAGAGGATATATAGTTACAGAGTTTTGCCTGATGAAAATGATTGGCAAATGGCAAATGAAATTTGCCGAAGGTTGGAATTGTTTTATGATGTTACCCTCTTGTTTTCTAGTACTTTATATCCCACAGCTAATGTTTTGTGTCCAAAAGAATGTCAAATTAAGTTTGCTTTGATTGAGTGGTGTGATTGTCCTATTGATGTTATTCGGACAATGGCTGCAACAACGATTACCAAGTTTGACAAATATTGGGGTGTGATGAATGGGTTGATGGTTGTAGCTACAGTGTTAGACCCTACACAAAATTGATCTAATAGATTATTTTTCCCTCTAATATATGGAGAGAAGTATGATGATGAAATTGAAAGGGTAAAAGATACTTGCCAAAATTTGGTAAGAGAGTATGACATGAAAATCAAGGGTAAGAATTTGAGTTCTTCTTCATCTTCAAGTTCAACCCCAAATGTTGCAGATGTGGATATTGGAAAAAAAGATGCTTGGATGTCAGGGTTTGAAAAGCATAAGAGTAAAAAAAAAAAATATCACATCAAATCTTAAGTCAGAACTTAACACTTATTTAGAGGAGCCGTCATTGCCTGATTCGAGAGTACATTTTGACATCTTAGCTTGGTGGAATCTAATGGGTTAAAATACCCAACCTTGCAAATGATTGCTAGAGCTTTGTAGCAATTCCTATCTCTACAGTTGCTTCGGAATCATCATGTAGTATTGGTGGTCGTTTTTTTACTCCTCCTCATCGTAGTAGATTACATCCACATACTTTAGAGGCATTGATGTCTCTCCAAGATTGACAATGAAATGACATAAACGGTAATGAAGTTTATCCCTTTTAATTAAATATATTGATTCATTATTATAAAAGTTTAATGATCTTATTTTTCTTTTTCAGGCTCTTCAAAGATGGAAAGCATGGCACTTAATACAGTATTAGAAGATAAGAAGATATGGATGTTGATGATGTTAGTATTCATTAAAAAAAAAAAAAAAAAGGTGGAAAGCATGGCACTTAATACAGTATTAGAAGATATGGATGTTGATGATGTTAGTATTTTTTCTGATATACTATTTCATTTCCTATTACAATAATAATAATTGTTAGTGAATTTGGGTTCGTTTTTCTTTTTTTAGGAAACAAATAATGACATAGAAGTGGACCCTATCATGGAAGATGACAATGACACTTACAACAATTGAAGAATGGCATTATGGAGTCATGGACTCTGAACTTTGGAGTTTATTTGTTTAGTGTGTTGTTTAGTTTGAACTTTGGACTTGTTTAATGTCACTTTGAACTTGTTTAAGTGCATTTTGGATTTGGTTTTTGTTAAGTCCATTTTGGATTGGAATTTGGATATTTTGTTTTATGGAATTAATTTTAGAATTTTATTGTGTTTCAATAGTAATATATGTATTTTTTTTTAGTAGATATCCATGGATACTCCCGGATTTTTGAAAAAACCGCGGATATCTCTTTAACGGATATCCGCACGGGCAGCGGGCAGGCATGGTGTGGATTTTCTCCTTGCGGGACGGGTAGCGGGTAACTACTATCTGTGCCCGCCCCACCCCATTGCCATCCCTAGACTCCAGTCTAGTCCATTTTGTCCATTTTTTGCTTTAATCACGATCGCAGTTTTCACCACTTAGATGCAAATTTATGAGATAAAAAAATCATTCTCGGGCGTAAAAGATGCCCGAGAATAAATTTAGTGAATAAAACTTGAAAATTCTATTCTCATGTGTGAGGGTGGGAAAAAAACATTCTTCTCGAAAATGTAGTGTACTTGGGAATAAAACATTCCCTAAACCAAACGTCACCTAACATTGATATAAAGCTGTCAACTTTATCCTTTTAAAACTAAACAAGAATTGATTGTGCTAAATTGCAGAAGATGGCATGATATTATTATTATTTTGCATAATATTTGTTTTCTTTGTTTTTTCTTTTTTTCAATAAATTTCTGGTGACGTGATCACCTTGCTTAAAAAAATTATTATTTTGCATAATTAAGATCAAGACTTCTAACAATTAACTTAGTCATAACCCTGCTTAAATGAATTGCTAAAATAAGCACAATAAAATTATGTTTAATTTCATATGCAGAAACTACAATACATGCTTGAGCATAATTTGTGATATGGGATTTGCACCCAGCAGCGGAACGTCATGTATTTATCGAGAGGGTCACTTGTATGGGTATGCTATAGGAAAAAAAACTCCTCTAAAGTGAATTTGTCTCTAAAATGAGCACGTAACGATGTTATCACTCTTAATTTAATAATGTGAGTTTAGATCTATGTGTACTTTATTAAATCAATGGTTAAAACACATTTATTTGCTCACTTTAAAGAGAAATTCACTTTAGGTGAGCCTTATCCATACTATAGAGAGCTGGCATCAGAATCGAGGACAACATTAATTTCTTAAATTTCAAACCTACTTTGTGTGCGTTTTGGTATCCTATTAGTAACCTCTGAAATTGGCATGAGAACGACATTACTTAACCTCCAAACTAACTTTTCGTGTGTTTGGTTTCTCCTTAGAAATGTTTCAAACGGGTGTTTGCCCAAAAGCTACTGAATGCCCATTTGAGTCCTTTCCAATCGAAAACCAAACACACTTTCATCAGTTCACTCTTTGGGCTCATTGACCAAAGTAATTATTACAATTTTTTAAACTATTTAAGCAAAATAGGTTGATTGGTCCTATACATTTTTTTTACTTTTCATTTCGAACCTATAACTTTTATTTTTTTCAAATTGCTCTTACATGTGATCTTCTGTTTCCATGTTAGTCCTTTCCGTCAATTTCGATCTAACGCTGTCAGTTTTGACTTGACGTAGCTATCATGTTAGTCTGACACGTGGCTTTTGATATGACGACATAAAGTTGAAATTGACAGAAAGGACTAACGTGGAAACGGAACATAACGTGTAGGACTAATTTGAAAAAAATAAAACTTATAGGACCGATGTGAAAAGTAAAAAAAAAAAAAAAGTATACCTATCTTGCCAACTATTTACCAAAATAATCTAGTTTCCAAATTATTTACCAAAATAGTTTTGTTTTGAATATTTTAATATTTTTTTGACTCTGATCAAGTTGCGTCAGTTTTTCAAACTGGCGCCACTCCTTTACACGTAGTGGGCGTCATAATTTAAAAAAGTAATAAAAATTTCCAAGGAGCCACGTGGCGCCACTTCAACTAGCGTCACTCACCAGAACAGATCACGTGGCGCAATCTCATCCACCCATTATTCCTACACTTTTTTTAAAAAAAAAATTAAACTAATAACACTAAAAAATTAAAACAATACTTAAATAATATTCGCTACAACAAAATGCATTAGCGGCAATTATTATTGCCTTTAGCAGTAATAATAATAGCCACCAAAACTTTACCGACAATTGTTTATTAGCCGGCGTATCCAGTGTCGCTAAAAGCTTTTCCAATAATTCTAGGAGATGTTGGTAAGACCCAAATAATTTCCACTAAAAGTCAAAAGTTATAGCGGCAATTATCATGGCCTTTAGCGGCAATTTTAATGGTCACTAAATATGATTTTAGAATTGTCTTTTAAGCTCATTTGCCAACTTTTTTATTACCGCTAAAAGTTCTAGCTAGTTTTTCCTAACAAATACTATTGCCACGAAATACTTAGATTATTTGTCACTCAAAGCTGACATGATTTGAATAACAAAAATTTTAACGACAATAATGTTTGTTCCTAAAACACGTAAATCATAACATACAGTTGTTTCAAATAAAGCATACTAAAATTCATTTTATCAAAACAAAATATATTTCATTAAATCCACAACACAAAAGTAACAATTATCATTATCTTCAAGATTGTCATCAAGAAAACATAAAAAAAACATTTGTATCTAATAACTAGTGTCATTTTGAGTCCAATAACTAGTGTAATCACATAGTCACAGAACAGTATATTCATTGTCATTGAAAGGCATACAATCTGTATAACACTAAAAGAATACAATCTATTCAGTGCCATTGAAAGTCTTATGGATTCAATATGTATAATAATTAATAGCAAAAGAACACGATGCAGTAGGATTGAACCAAACAAACTTAAACCTGCAAGAATCAAAACAATACAAGTTAATCAAAAATGAGATTCAAATCTAAAATGTAATCATAAACCAAGCAATATTCAGAACATAAATGAAAAGCAGAAATTGTACCGAAAAATTAAAAACTCATTTCACAAAGAAAGGGGCTAAAGAATAAAGGACTAGATTCTTGTTAAAACATCAACAGAACTTGAACTCAAAATTTCCACCAAAACAGATTAAATAAAAATGATCAGACACACCACATCAATCTAAAAATTAAACCCTTAGCCCTCATGTCGAGATTGTATAGTCCCAAAGAAATCGATGCACCAACAAACATCAGTACATGATTGATATCCTCATATCCATGATTTTTGGTATTGACATAAACAAGATAGATTGTCCCACTCTTCTCCACATCAAAAAAGTCAACAAAAGAATGTAAGCCATAGGGGAAGGCTTTGGAAACACAGAGAAGACAAAGGTGGTAAAAAGGAAGTTAGAATGAATCTAATCAAGCTAAAAGAATGGAGCATAAAAGAAAGGGAAGAAAAATAGAGTACAAAAAACGTTATTTCAATGATACAAGTTTTTAAATGACACTGCAGCATTCTAATGCAAATATATCATAAACCGAGTGCACATTGTATTAGTGAATTGAACATAAAACATGAGGGTCAGAATACAATTTGGCCACTACCTTTCAGATAGAGGGCAAGCCTCAAGTCTTAAAACCCTCAAGAAACCATGATATTGAACACGACCAACGGTGACAAAAACTGCATGTGAAGAAGTAAAAAGAGCAGCATATTAGTTCATGTACAAGAAGAACTAGTACTTTAACATATGCAAGATAGGTCATCTTTCCAACATCATAAACAATTGGGTAACAGATTATCATTAAAAGTCACACAAGCCATACGAAGTTGATACCTTCAACAAGGCCATATCTACTACAAATTTTGCATTGCTAACTTGGAATGAAAATTTCATATAAACAGGAGGATTGTATTTGAATTACCTCAACTGAAGAAGCATTGCACAAAAGTAGAGTCACAAGCAGCATTGCCCCCCTTTGTGCTTTCAAATAGAGCTTCCCCAAAAATACAAAAGAAAATTCTCCCAAGTTATAGAATGCAAAAAATTCACAAGAAACAGAAAACTATCAAATCAACCATAATATTATACAAACCTAGAGTGGAGTAACACTATTGCTAGCAAACTATTCTCCCTTTGCTTTTGTTTCAACCTTTTCCTGTCCTCTTTCTCGATATAAGCCTGCACACGGCAACATAAGATAATTAAAAGACAACAACGACAACAGTGCAGATTCTACAAGTATAGGAAGACAATTTCCTGTATTACAAACAACTCTTCTCATTCCAAAACTTGGTCAAAGGGCATGGAGAAGGAAATAATTTTGCATGAGGTAAACCTTGCACTGCAACCTACTATTTATGTATTGAGAGGGGAAAAGAATGCTCACATCAACTACATCGGTACCTTGTTTTAATTTTTTAGTGTTATTCGTTTAATTTTATTTTTAAGAAAGAGTGTAGGAATAACGGGTAGATAGGGCTGCGTCATGTGCATGCAATTTTTTTTTTTTTTTTTGTAAATTCTGGCGCCCAATCAGGAGGAGTTACATAACTGACACCACTTGATCAGAGTTAAAAAAATTATTAAAATATTTAAAACAAAACTATTTTGGTAAATAATTTGAAAATTAGATTATTTTGATAAATAGTTTAAAAAACTATATTAGTTTGGTAAAAAACCTCACTCTTTGACTCAAGTTAATGAAGTTATTGTATCTTGCATACTATAAAATGGTATAAATCCGAGTAATAACTTTTCCATCAAGGTTACTACGCCCATTTCCTACACATACTGACTTGAGTATTAGCAGAGACAGCTCCAAAAAATATGAACTGGATTAATATTGTGTGTGTAGCAGATATTTTTGGAAAAATATATATATATATAACTAATTGTGCAAATATCCAATCCATCTTTTTCAATGTATCAAAGGTTGAAGGAAGCTATTGCAGCAAGCAGATAGTGGACCTAGGAGTGCCACCACTCCAGGATGTAAAATTTTGCTTTCCTATCTTTTGATGAAATCTGGATTGAAGATACATGCTTCACATTTCACGATGTTTGGGTAATATTAATTCTTACCCAAACAATTGCTTTTTATGGTAAAAATTTTTTTTTAGTAAAAGCTGATATGTTTGGATAAACTGATTAAATTTCAAAACAATTATTTTTATAAGAAAAATTGTTTTAGAAAAGCTAGAAGTTTGAAGCTTTATTTAAAAAACGTTAGCTTATTTTGAAACCAATAACATTCTTCCTATTTAATCCCTACAAAACTAACTACCAAACAAATATTATTAAATTATAAAAAATAACTTCATACCCTTTTTAGTAATTTATTATATATAAGTGATTTTTTTCACAACCCAAATAAAATAGATTATCTTATAATCAATTTTCAGCAAACACATCCAAACATAAAATTGATTCTATTATAATCGATTATAACAATAATCAATTATCCACATAATCGATTATTGAAATAATCAAATTTTCGCAGCTGATCCTAACACACACTTAGTGGTTGATCTTATCAATGCATTACTTTGTCGAGGACTTTATGCAAGCTTATTCCCATTTAAAATAAAAAAAAGTAAAACTATTTGATTGGTCTCTTAAGTTTATTTGTTTTTCGATTTAGTCCCTAAGCTTATTTCGTGTCAAACAGATCCCTTAAGTTATGTTCGAGTGAGAAACTTAGGCTTTGTTACCATTCCTTCAAAATCAGGCATCTCCTGACTTACGTGGCACTTCGAATCTAACTGACACTGCTGACTTGTCAATAAATATAATAAAATAATAATTTAAAAAATAAAAAATTAATAAATAAAATTTATTTATTTATTTAAATTTTTTTCACTTCATCTTCTTGAGTTTCCCCTCCCCAGCGGACATCCCACCCCCATCCCCACCTTCTCTCCCTCTCCCCATGGGACACCCCCATCCCATCCCATCCCTATCTTCATCATCGAACAACGTTGGGCTACTAGGAAACAACAGCTAAGGTGAATTGACATGGTCGGACCGCCTCTACCCATTATACCATATCGGTAGACTGTGCAGGTAAAGTTTCACTTGTTCGGGTTGTTCCATTGTCATTATGGGCGACGAAGGAGGATGTTTGTTTTGTCACTGCATACGTAAACATAACACTTGCTGGCACTTCCAGAGGTAGGTTTGTCTTCATACCTCTCATTTTCTATCTTCATTTCTAGGTCTGTTGGTTTTTCCTTCAAATTGGAAATCAAAGCATAGCTTCAATTTTATTTAATTATTCTCTCAATTTGATTTTCCAACTAATTATGACTAGACGGGAAAGGAGAATCAGGTGTCCGCTATGGAAATCGACGATCCAAAATCAAATAATCCCTATCAGATCCTCCCAAAATTTTCTATTACGGTTTGTCTTATCTTTCATCCCATAATGCTCTTCTTGCATGTTCTTCCA
Organism: Ammopiptanthus mongolicus; assembly: GCA_039655645.1. Taxonomy (NCBI): domain Eukaryota; kingdom Viridiplantae; phylum Streptophyta; class Magnoliopsida; order Fabales; family Fabaceae; genus Ammopiptanthus; species Ammopiptanthus mongolicus. Next base: position 25,963,558 of record CM077348.1, on the reverse strand, counting down.
AAATTTTATTTTTTATTTTTTTATTTTTTAAATTATTAATTTATTATATTTATTGGCATGTCATTAGTGTCAGGTAGGTTCGGAGTGCCACATAGGTCAGGGGGTGACAGATTTTGGAGGAAAGGTACAAAAAGCCTTAATTTGTCACCTGAACCTAACTTAAGAAATCTATTTGATACGAAATAAACTTAGAGGACCAAATCGGAAAAAATAAATAAACTTAAGGGATCAATCAAATAGTTTTGCCTAACAAAATGATGGTTATCCTCAAGTTATACTAAACATCATATTGTTTAAGTTAACGAGACAAGCTAGTCACATAAATTATTAATTCAATATACATTCATAGGAATGCTAAGACCATAATGCAGTTAAGGATGTCCGACGGGTTAGGTGAACATGTAAGCTTCCAAGTTTTACCAAACTTAACCCATACAACGTGGATTGAATTGGCTTTGCTAGTCAAGTCGGATTAAAAAATATTCCAACCCGCTGAGGTATGAGTCAAGTACTGAGTTTAGAAAGTATTAATTCCCACAAACCAACCCGGCCACCTAGGTATTTTTTTATAGACTAAAGGCACAAAATGGTCCCTCAGCAAAAAATGACGGTATACTTTTAGTCCATAATAAAAAAATCATTAATCGGTTAGTCCCTCAGAATTATAAATGTGGGACACGTTAATCCTTCTGTCACTTTCTATCCATGGAAGTCAGTTAAGATGATGAGCTATCCCGTTAAGTTTCCCATGTGTACTATTATTTGCCTATGTGTACTGTTATCATATTTCCATCGTGGAAAATGGCTGATAACCGAAAAACGTGCAAAGCATATGGCACTAAAAAGGGATCCTAAACCAGAAATGAAGTCATTTTCTTCTTCCTCTACCAGCTGTTTAAAGCCCTAACTCCATTGTAGTAGCTTTCATCTTCTTCATTGTTGATTTCTTTGTGGAGGGAAGAAAAAAATTTTGCACCTCCGTGAGCTATGGACGAGACGAAATCGTTCTCAAAAACGCCAATGGAAAGAATTCGAGTGGAGAGCGGCCGAATTACAATGGGTTTATGGAAACATATTTCAGAACTGCGATTTCAGCTTCTAAATTAGGGTTTACATTAGGAATTTCACAAAAGGGAATGATTGAAAATTTGGAATGAAAAAACACTCCAAAACTACATAACATTGAGAATGCAATTTTAAATCCATTTTGAGACAGAAAGGACGACGTTTGGGAAATTTAGGCCCTCATTTTTTGTTTTCTAAACAAATTCTATCATGGAAATGTAGTAATAATACACATAGGCAATTTAACGGAACACATCAGTATCTTTAGGGATTTCCATGGACGGAAAGCGACGAAGGGGCTATCATGTCCCACAATTGTAATTTTGAGGGACTAACTAATTAATTAATTTTTGTCAGAGACTAAAAATGTACTCACATTTTTTATGAGGGACCAGTTTGGATCTTTAGTGTTTTTTATAAAAGTCATTTAGACATGATTTCTATTGCTTTCCATGACTTTTCTATAGTGCCAATAAAGCTTAACATTGAGAATGTGGCCAATAAAATAAAAATGTGAAATTCATATGAAGCATCTAAGAGACCTTTGCAATCAAAATCGAATTAATCACTTGGGTTACAAAGAGTATGTTGAGAAAATTAAGAATTAAGTAAATGATTATGTCAATCCATAAGTTATATGTGATAACTTTGACTTCAATTGGCTAATATGATTTGTTATTCATGACACTTGGGATATATTAGTTTACATTAATTTGTTTTAGACTTATGTTAACTTTTTTAATATTTTTTTATTCAATAAAAGAATACCACAAAACTCTTCAACAAGAAGACCAATAAAAGTAGGGGTATTAAGATCCAAGTCAATTTAAAAAACCACAAACTAATCAAAATAATCGAAAATCGATTTTATTAGATATTTTGACCTTTTTTTTGTGGAAAACAATCGATCAATTCGGTTTTCTTTTTGTGGAAATCGGATCAAAACATATATATAAAATTTAATACTTATTTTAATTTTTAATATGTTATATGTTATATTTATTGATGTTTTTTAGAATTATTTTTTAATTATTATGTTATTAAAAATCAAAATATTCAATTCAAATCTCTTTTAATTAAATTGGATCGATAAAAATCAATTAAATATAAATTGAATCACATCTTATTTTTATTTTAAAATGGGTTAACTTTGTAACTCAAAATTGATATAAATTAATCGGTCAACGTCAAAATAAAAGGAGGCAGGCGTGAATAAAAAATAGAAATGGACAAGTGAGCTTGGTGGTGACTAACGTCAAAGACCAATAAAAGGGGGCAAGGAGTGAGAGGTAGTACGAGCAACTTGTCGATATCTCATTGGTGGCCTTTCACTTTCACTTCTTTAGACAATGTGACACGCCGTTTCATTTTAAAGCAGCTCTACACACGTACTTACAAGTGCATATTATATAGTGCGTGTTTTGTTTGCCATTGAAAATTGTAAATTTATATTTGAGGTAAAATATTAATAAAGTTTTTTTTTTGATGTAAATGTAATTTTGGATTCAGTGATGGCTTTGAGCATGGTTGAGGTGGGCGATCGTTTAGGGTCCCATTTTTTTAATGACACTAGATAGGAAGTAAAATTTTACTTAGTAAATATAAATATTAAATAATATTTTTATATAATTATTCTGTTACCAATAAAAATTAATTTTTCCAAAAAATTTAATAGTAAAGTGATAGAAAATAATACGATAAGTGTATCTGTGTATATTAAAATATCTTTTTAATTTAATATATTTTAAAATTTGTTACACTCCTAATTTATTTACTATTTAGACTTTTCATTTTCCGTAATTCTCTCCTTCTTTTTTTCTCTCCCTATTTAGATAGAGTTTGTTGTTTTTGCTCTAAGCTATTTGGTACAAGTGATAAAACAAATCATTTAGCAAATGAAGGTTTTAATGATTGGAAACATCTTTCTAAAAGGCTCAAAGAACATGAATCAAGTGGTGCACACATGACTTTCTTGAGTAAATGGATTGACTTACAAATCAGTTTTCAAAAAAACATAACAATTGATGAACATCTTCAAAGAGCTTATAAGAAAACAAAAAGAATATTGAAGGATGTTTTAGTTAGGATAATTTCTGTTGTTAGATATCTTGGTGAACAAAATTTAGCTTATTGTGGAAAAAACAAGAGCATTAAGGTAGAAAATAATGAGAACTTTTTCCTTTGTTGAGATGATTGTTGAGATAATTTCTGTTGTTAGATATCTTGGTGTACAAAATTTAGCTTATCATGGAAAAAATAAGAGCATTAATGTAGAAAACAATGAGAACTTTTTTCCTTGTTGAGATGCTTGTTGAATGGGATCCTGTCTTGCAAAAGCATTTCGATCGCATCAAGCATAATGTGAAAGAGATAATGCATTTACACTGTGTTTTCTCATTCCAGAAAGCGTTGGAAAACTTTAAGAGATAATGTGAAAGGTTTAACTATTAAACCACTGTCACAAACACGTTGGGAAAGTCATTTGAATAGTGTACATGCAATTAGCTGAGAGAAGTTTTTCTAAATTTAAATTGTTAAAATCTACTATGTCACAAGATAGATTAAATAGTATTGCTTTGATTTCTAGCGAAAATAATTTTTTAAAGAACCTTGATTATGAACCGATTGTTAATAATTTTGCAACAAAAAATGCAAGGAGGACAATCTTCAAATGATCATAAGGGTACCATTTTCTCAGTTCGCACAGGGTACCCAAAATCTCAGGACCGGCCCTGTTTGGACCCCAAACCTACGTTTGTAACGGTAAATCAAACATAGTCACAGTCTTTCTCATTTAATTATAATTAATTTTAGAAATTAAATATAATACTCTTTCATATATTAAATATATCAATTTTTTATATAAATTTTTTTCATTCCTTAAGTATAGTGATTATCATTTGTCTTAGTTATTTTAATGAATTATCATAATTATGGCATTTGGCTCTCCAGTGACATTTCGGGGTATATCAAGATTAGATTGTTGGAATGAATATTTCCATTGAATTGATAATGTGTGAACACTGTACAATATATATAGGAATACAAACCCTAAAAACTGAATAACTGAAAACAGTTGTAAGTTAAACAACTTAACTGAAAAGTAACTAATGTAGTTAATCCTAACTGTAAAACTCCCCCTCAAGTTGGAGCATAAATATTTAAGGCTCCTAACTTGGACATTAAGGAATGAAACTGGGTAGAGGTGACAGCTTTTGCAAGCAGATCAGCAATTTGATTCTGAGTTGTGACATGGATGAGATTAATGAAGCCTAAATTCACATGCTCCCTGACAAAGTAGCAGTCGATTTCTATATGCTTGGATCTCTCATGGAATGCAGGGTTCGTGGCCAAGTATATTGCAGCTTGATTGTCGCAAAAGAGCATTGCTGTTGGGACAGAAATCTCAAAGTGAAGTCAAAGAGACCGCAGCCATAAGAGTGCATTGGCTGAACAAGCCAAGGCACTATACTCAGCTTCTTCTGAGGAGCGAGAAACAGTTTGATGTTTCTTTGACTTCCATGAGATTAAAGAGTCTCCAAGGAAGATGTAGTACCCGGTGGTTGATCTACGAGTGCCAGGGCAACTGCCCCAATCAGCATCAGTGTATGCAGTAAGCTTGAGAGATGATGAGGCTGAAAATAGGAGGCCTTGTCCAGGGGGCTGCTTGATATAACTGAGTAAGTGATGAATAGCCTATAAGTGATGGGAGGTAAGAGCTTGCATAAACTGGCTGAGCTTGTTGACTGCAAATGTGATATCCGGTCGGGATATAGTGAGATACATAAGCCTACCAATGAGGCAACCGTATGCTGATATGTCAGTCAAGGGATCACCATCACTAGCTGAGAGTTTTAGATTTGGGTCCATAGGTAGAGTAGCAGGTTTAATAGCCAGGAAACCTGTGTCTTCTAACAAAGATAGAGCATATTTTCTTTGTAAGAGATGAATGCCTTTTGAGGATCGAGCTATCTCAAGACCTAAGAAATACTTGAGGTCACCCAGCACCTTTAATTCGAATGCCTTTTGAAGGATTTGCTGAATTTGAACCCCTGCTGTATAAGAATTGAGAAAAATTTATGAAACCATTGTCGGGATGCTTGCCTCAAGCCATAGATAGATTTGTGCAGTTTGCAAACAAGGTTCTCCCCCTGAGTTGGATAACCTAAAAGCAGCTCCATGTAGACTTCCTCAAATAAATCACCATTGAGGAAAGCGTTGTTCACATCCAATTGTAACAAATGCCATCCCTTTACAGCCACCACAGAAAGTAAGACCCTCACTGTTGTCAACTTTGCAACAGGGGAAAATGTGTCCATGAAATCGATTCCAGCTTGTTGGGTATAACCCTTGGCTACTAATCTAGCCTTGTACCTCTCCAATATGCCATCTGACTTGTATTTTACCTTATACACCCACCCACAACCAATGGTATGGTGGTGAGCAAGTAATTGAACAATGGATCAAGTATGATTGTCTTCCATTGCCTTGAGTTCCTCAGACATGGCCTGCCTCTATTCAGGATATTTAACAGCCTAATGGTAGTATTGTGGTTCATAGAGGGAAGAGACTTGTAGAATAAAATCTCTATAGGAAGGGGATAGGAAAGTATAGGTGAGGTGGTTCTGTATGGGGTAATTGGTGACTGTATGGGTCAGGTTCATTGTGTAGTCTTGAAGATGGAAAGGTGGTCTAGATATTCTAGAAGACCTTCGAACAGGTGGTGGCAAAGTGGGATCAATAGGAGGGGGCAAGGGTTGATTAGGTGCAGATGCAGGGATAGGTGCAATGGGAATTGGCGGTTGTGGTTGGGAAGGAGAGCAATCTGGGATAGGGTTGGGGATGACAGTGTTGGGAAACAGGTCTATGGCATTGGGATTTGGTGTGATGTGGTGAAAAGGGAATACCTATTCATGGAACATGACATCCCTTGAGATGAAGAACTTGCGGTTATGCAAATCATACAACTTATAACCTTTGTAGCCAAGTGGATAACCAACAAAAACAGTGGGGATTGCTCGGGGATCAAGCTTGGTTCTGTGAGGAGGTAGAGTGGAAGCAAAGCATAAGCATCCAAACACCTTGAAGCTATCATAAGGAGGCTCTTTATGATATAAAAGCTCATAAGGGGACTTGTCATGCAGCAAAGGAGATGGAACCCGATTTATCAAAAATACAGCAGTTTGGAGGCACTCTCCCCAAAATGATAGAGGAACTTTGGACTGAAAAAGGAGTGCTCTAGTGACATTTAACAAGTGTTGGTGCTTCCTCTCCACGACTGAATTTTTTCAGGTCTATAGGCACAAGAGAATTGGTGAATGGTGCCTTGTTGATTCATGAAGCCAGTGAATAACAATTCCTTGGCATTATTGGATCTGAACTACTTGATAGGAAGATCAAATTGAGTTATGACCAATTGAAAAAATCTCATGATGCAATAGCAGCTTTTGCTTTGGATTTGAGCAAGTAAATCCAAGTGTATCTTGTGCAGTCATCAACCAAAGTCAGAAAATAGGTTTTACCATCATATGTAGCTTTGTGATATGACATAAGAGGCCACAGTGAGAACAGAGAGGCATGTCTTTCTTGCCACTACAAACTCTAAAAACTGAATAACTGAAAACAGTTGTAAGTTAAACAACTTAACTGAAAAGTAACTATTGTAGTTAATCCTAACTGTAAAAGGTTATCCTCACAAGCTTCAGCTCTTTGAACCACTTATGAGACTAATCCTTGGTCGTATGGTTAGATCAAAGAATTAATTAATCATTGTTTTTCGTAACCTTTTAAGTAAAGTGTCTGCTATCAAGATTCGAAATTGTGTTCTTTTTCTTATAGGATCGAGATGTTTAACCGCACTCGACCAACCCTTAATTGGTATCATTTGTCTTAGTTTTATTTCATTGTTTATTTGTTTATCAATTTTTACTTTAACTTTGTCATTTTAACGAATTCTACTATAACATATATGTGAATATAAAGTACATCTCGCTTTATTTTTAGTTTTAATTCATGGATCTGGCAAGCAATACGTGCTAACTTCATCTGCGCTATGCAGCTTACACCATTTCATAAATGAACAATTAAACCAAAATTGATTGTGTAATACTACTTACACAAACTTTTATTTATATAATTTTGAGTTTAATTTTGATACATTGTCGGTACAAAATTTTTATATTGTCAACTAATCACAAATTTTCATATGTATGATTTTAAGATAGTTATGATAGGAATTAAACACTTTTAGAGATGTGATAATTTATGATCGATTGACAATATAAAAAATCTTTATACCTACAATGCATACTAATTAAATCCTCAATTAATTATGTTTACATGTTTATATTTGAATTTAACTTTGATATATTGTTAGTATAAAGCTTTTTACATTATAAACCAATCTTACTTCAACTCATGTGTGACTTTTAAGATAGTTATATATATATATATATATATATATATATATATATATATATATATATATATATATATGTTTAGTTGACTATAAGTAATTTGTAGACTAATAATGTATCACAATTAAACTTTTTTATTTTTTTCCCACCTACATTCTGTTTCCTTTTAATAAATAAAATATGAGATATAAGTGTGTGAACACTGCTATGTGGGTAGTATATTCATTGATTTTTACTTCTTTATTGGGAGATCATTAAAAATAGGCAAAATAGTTTGATTGTTCCTATGCGTTTTTTTTTTTTTTTTTACTTTTCACATTGATCCTATAAGTTTTATTTTTTCAAATTGGTCCTCCACGTTATGTTCCGTTTCCATGTTAGTCTTTTTCGTCAATTTCGACCTAACGCCGTCAGTTTTGACCTGATGTGGCTATCACGTTAGTCCAACACGTGACTTTTGATCTGACACCATAAGATCGAAATTGAAGGAAAGGACTAACGTGGAAATAGAACATAACGTGTAAGACCAATTTGTAAAAAATAAAATTTATAGGACTAATGTGAAAAGTAAAAAAAAAAATCGTATATGACCAATCAACCTATGTTGCCTTTAAAATATAGTTTTGTTTCTATTTTTTTCTCTAAATGTTTATTTTATTGAAATAGTAATAATTTAAAAGACAATAATTTTCGGACATTATTTAAAATGTTATTTGCCTGGGACACAATTGTGGTTGGTCACAGTGGAAGTGTATTGCGATCCCAGACGACCTTCACCTACAATGTTAGGGGTTCGAATCCTAGAATTGCCACTCTAGAGAGGGTTTTGCCTAACAACCACCCCGACTCGAGGGTTAGTCTCATAACTTGCCTGTGGAATACCCGGTCAAAGACTAAAAAAATGTTATTTACCTAGGATATTATGATTAATGCAAGTGCATAAATCAGTAGATGGGTATTCCCTTTCGAGGTTGAGAGATCGCCGAAGTGAGTACAACCTCTCCTAACAAAAAAAATTTTCATACACACGACAGGAATCGAATCCCTGACAACGTACTTAAGGAATCCAACTATATACCAAGTGTGCTGGGCTTTTTTGGTATCGTATGTGTGACTTTTAATAGTTATTATAAAGTTCAAATTTTTTTAATGATGTGCCAATTCATCATTAATTGAGAATGTAAATCTTTTTTAACTGCCAGTGTATAACAATAAATCTTTATCATATATTGTATGTAAAGTTGAAAATGATATATTATATATAAATGTGATTATAAGTATGGTATTTTAAATGTGAGAAATAGTAAGACAGTTAAATCATACATGAAGAAATATATATATATATATATATATATATATATATTAAAAAAGTTGAGAATAGTAATTAAATTTGAGCATACAAATATTGATGGTTAAAATTAAAATTTATTTAATGGTTACACGATCAATTAAAAAGTCACGTGCATTTATCTTTTTACTCACAATAACAAGATGTTCTCACATGATTTTGTCATTATATATATATATATATATATATATATATATATATATATATATATATATGATGAGAACAACTCTTATTTAAAGAATGTGAGAACAATAAATCTTCACTATACAATCATACATAAATGACTAAGATTAAAAGTTATTTAATGGTCACATTGAATTTGATCACTTAAAAAAGTCTTGTGTGACTATTTAAATAAGATTCAGTGGTCAAGATTCATCGTTCTCTATTTGAAACAAATTTAACTTAAGGGTATCTATAGTTAAATGCTTATACACTTAATGAAAAAAGAGAATAGTAGAGCCTTATCTTGGGTCTGTTTGGCACAACTAGCTAGCTGAAAAGATAGTTGAAAGCTCAAAAGCTAACTTAAAGCTGGGAGTTGAAAGTTGGTATGTTAGTTGATTGAATTGGACGTATTTGATAAAATTAGTTGATCAACTAGTCAATAGTGTAAAATAACGTAAAATGACATACTTGCGTGTTTGTGTATTAAATAATAATAATTATAAATATATAAATTTATTATTATTATCATTATTATTATTATTGAAAGAGGAGGATGTGAGTGTCTTTTAGGGTTATTTAACATTAGGGTTGAAATTAAGGATATTAATTAGGAAAGAGTAAAAGATTGTCATTTTTGAAAACTGACAGGGGCAAAACTGGAAAAAAAATATGCAACCCTAGGTTAATTTTTTAAGCTGCCTCTACTAGCTATCAATAAGAGTTTTTTTTTCAAAGAAACCTCCCTTACCAAAGAGCTCTGTTAGTTTTTTTTATTTGTCTAGAAAAGCTAGACTAGCTTATAAGCTACTTTAGTGTGTTTCCAAACACAACCCTTCTGGAGGAGCTATTTTTAAATATGTTTTTGCTTTTTGTAAATATGATGATTTTTGGATTTGATTCCTATTAGAATCTTATTCGATTTTGGTCCATCATTTTATTTTAAGTCTCTCACAAGGGACTAAAAGCACACTATTTTTGTATTTGTACGGACTAAAATAGAATAAAATTTTAATAGAGACTAAATCTTAGAATTTGAGTTTGGGCCTAACTCAACCCCAAAAGCTAGCTCATGGGGTGAGGGTTGCCCCCACTTATAAACACTATTCAGGCTATATCACTATCCAATGTGGGACTCTTAACACCCCCCTCACGCCCATGACTGGACATCTGGAGATTTGCGGGTGGCCTAACGGATCTCGGATAGGCTTTGATACTATCTTAGAATTTGAGTTTGGACCTAACTCAACCCTAAAAGCTAGCTCATGGGGTGAGAGTTGCCCCCACTTATAAACACTATTCAGGCTATATCACTATCCAATGTGGGACTCTCAACACTAAATCCAAAAATCGTTATATTAACCTTTAATTTTTATACAAAGGCAACATATTATTATTTTGATAATTATTAAAGGATTGAGTTAAAAGTTATTGAAAAAGATTCATATGTAAATATGTGTTTTAAAATTAATAATATGATATTATTTCAAACTAAATTTATAATTATTACTTATTGTTTATTTATTTTTATATTTAAATTATCTAATAATATTTGTTTCTAAAGTTTGTTTTTAAATAAAATTATAGAGTGAAAATATGTACTATAAAAAATATATAAAATAATTATTTTAAATAATTATTTTAAATAATCATAAATATTTTAAATTCATACTTTTATGTATGGGTTTTAAATAAGCATCTACATCAAAGGTAAACTTTTTGTTCGAATCTATTCTCAGTCTCGCCTCAGTAGTGGAGGCGTACAAATTATGATGTTTGGTGGGGGAAAAAGCATTATCATGTAAAAAAAAATTTTACATATGGATGAATTTTGAACAATTTAATATCATATAGAATTTAAGATCAATTTTGAACAATTTTAAAGTAAAATTTTATTCCTCAATCACCTAATTTATATAGTATTACATCATAACAAATTAAATGGTTTTTTTTTTTTATGAATCAAAGGGGCTAAGCCCCAAGCAAACAAAACTTAGAAACCTCTAGGAAACAAATAATTAATTTGTGCGTTTGTGTGAGATTAATACAAAACAAAATTCCAACAAAAGGTAAAAAAAAAAGGTATATAATATTTGAGGAACATGAGATACTGTGTGCAATGCGTTACAAAGAAAGTTAAGGAGGATGCTGCACATATTTTCTGCAAGTGCGAGCTAGGTTGCATACAAGGTTTGGTATGAGTGCTCCTTTAAGTGATGGGGCATCTCTGCAGTAATTCAAACATCTGCATACAACTATTTTGACAATTTGAAGGATTTGTAGCAGATGAACAAATGGTTAACCAGAAACAATCTAAATTTTAATAATCTAGAAGTACCAAATGTTAACATGCTGGAAAAAATGCAAGCATTATCTTGGGGATGGTTATCATCTAAGGGGAAGCCGGAAAAGGAATCATTCTCATGTAGTAATCCTGCATTATGCTGTAAATTATATTTGGTTTATCTAGGCTGTCTTTCCTCTGTTGGGTTTGTATTATATTATGTTGTATATCCTTCTGGTTTGATATGCTGGTTCTGTTCGATTTTCCTATATACTAAGGCAATGTTCGTGAGCTAGCCCTGACGGTTGATATGATGAGCAAAGCTTTTTTTCTTTTCGGTTGAATATAAGCAAAGCTTAGCTTATGATAGGATAGAGTGGTGCTACCTAGAAAAAATTATCTTGGCCCTTGGTTTTGAGAAAAGTCTTGTTAAATTAGTGATGCAAATCGTGCAATGAGTGATTAGAGCATCTGCAATGGTGCAACTCATTGGAGTTGCTTAACTCCTCTTTTCATGTGTCCTGTCATGCCACCTCATTACTTTTTGTTTTATATTACTTTCAGCAACTTTCCACTCCAATGATACAACTCTAAAAAGTTCATCAAATGGGTCCCCTAAGTTACTCACATCTTTACTCACATTTATTTTTATTTCAATTTTCGGTGGAAGGTAACTAATGCAAATCTCTATTTTCTCTCTCTCCTTTTTTATTGGGGTTCTGATATTAGAATCAGTTGCTTATAGAAGCAACCATCTTTACATATGACATCCACATTAGCTTGCTCCAATAGTGCAATTCAATAAGAACTTGTCCTTAATTTTAAGAAAATCGAGCAACTCCCATTTAAGTTGCTCTTAGTGTTTCTTATTAGATGTAGGTAAGAGGTAGACTTTTGGCTATTTTAATTAAGCCTAGTAAAGGGCTTCACCAAGGAAATCATTGTCTTCGTATCACTTTGATCTTATGTATGGAAGGTGTAACACCTGGGGCTGATGAGAGCGAGGAGTGATCGCCAGTACATGAGGCACGGACAAGGAGCGGCTCCTGACAGACTTATAGGCGGAGGGACACATGAATGAACCGATTCACACTGGAATGAGAGGGATCCTGAGACTGTACTTGTATATATGAGACCGTACAGTTGAGGAAGGCTTAAAGGAATTGATTTGTACTATATATACCAACAAGATGCATCTTCTTTTCAGTAGCCTAGAACATAAGAACTCCATCGTTAAGCATGCTTGACTTTGAGTAATTGTGGGATGGGCGACCTTTTGGGAAGTTTCACAGAAAGCGTGTGAGTGAGGACAAAGCACGCTGAAAAGATCTATGTTGGTTTTTAGGGACAGTCAGCAATCCTGAAAGCAGTCCGGGCCGTTACAAATGGTATCAGAGTGGACCTCTCCCAGTACGTATGGTTCGGGGACGAACCAAGCGGAAGCTGGTGGGCATGTAACACCCAAGACTGACGAGGGTGGGGAGTGACCGCCGGTGTATGAGGCACGGATAAGGAGCGGCTCCTAGCAGGCTTCTAGGAGGAGGGACATAAGAATGAACCGATTCACACCGGAATGAGAAGGATCCTGAGACTGTATAGGTATGGGACTATACAGTTGAGGAAGGCTTAAAAGAATTGATTCGTACTACCTATACCAACAAGATGCATCTTCTTTTCGGTAGCCCAGAACATAAGAACTTCATAGTTAAGCGTGGTTGACTTGGAGTAATTGAGGGATGGGTGACCTTCTGGGAAGTTTCCCAGAAAGCGTGTGAGTGAGAACAAAGCATGCTGAAAAGAACCGTGTTGGTTTGTGGGGACAGTCGACAATCCTGAAAGCAGTTTGGGCCGTTACAGAAGGCCTAATCTTTCTATTGCATCATTTTTTTTCCTTTGGGCAATTATCCCACGGGTATAACTGTTAGACTAATTTTCGGATCAGGACGGTAGTTAAATAAAGTTGTTCCCAAAATAGCGACTCGTTCGATCTCCTAACATACAAGTAAAGTTTCTTTGGAGTCTAGTTATTTATTACATAAGCTGGAAATACTAAAATAATTTGGTGGTAACATTTCAATAAGAGATGGTCTCACTAAAAACATTATATTTGTGCCTTTTGTGTGAGAGAATGAGGAGAGGACATTGTAATTATCCTTTATTGTACAGTGGAATATTTTTTTAGAGTTTGTCTTGTGATTTTTTCGTTTACATTGGAGGGTTTTCCATATTTCTATGCTTTGTGCACATTCACTATCGTTGTGTTGTGTGAGTTTGTACATCAACTCTATCAAATATACTTTGGTGCTCATTATCACATAGCAATATTAATATTTAACTTACACCGTGAATCGATCCTTAAGCCCATCAAGTGGTATTAGAGCTTCAAGTTGAGCTCGAGATTGTGATGTGTAAATTAAATGGAGTAGAGCACACGCACCATGATCATATTGATAACCGTAAATTACTCCATTCGGAAGTAAAAAATGGACGATATACTTTTCCGCAAGAATCTACACGATCCTATGGCGAAGGAAAATGTAAAGCCAGACAACGTGACAGTGGGTGATTGAAAAAACAAACGCATTGGAAGGCCAATGGAATAATCAGGCAGTGGGTGGACATTAGTCTTTTCAACTATGTGACCACGAAGAATAATGCCCAGACTTTGTGAAAGAGCTTACAAAATTTCTATAAAAGAAAAAGTACACAGAATAAGGCCTTTACAATCATGAAACTAGTGAACCTAAAGTGCAGAGAGGAAAGATATGTTGTTGAACACTTAAGAACTTTAAGATTGGGTAAATCAGTAGATTATCATGAAGCTAGAGTTGGAAGGTGAATTATAAGCATTGCTAATTTTGAGTTCTTTGTCGAATAGCTGAGAGACTTTGGTGGTATCTTTAAGCAACTCTGCTCTAAACAAAACATCTTTGACATAAGTCAAAGATAGTATGTTCAATTAAGAAACCAGAAGAAAAGACTTGGAGACATATAACTCCATAGCGCTTGTCACAGAGAACAAGGCCAAAGTAATACTAGAGGTTGATCCAACAAATCCAAACATAGGTCCCAATCCCAATCTCGAAGAAAGTTCATATGTAACCACGATGGCGAAGGACACATCAAAAGGAAATGTAAGGCTTGAAAGAACAAAGACAAGAAAAATCGGAGGAATTAGAATACGACTGATAATGAAAATATCATAACCTTTGTTACAGATGAGGAAATGGTGTTGTTTTGTTTTGGAGATGAAGAGTTTCACGTTGAAGATTCATATGAAGAATGGGTCTTTGACTCAGCAACATCGTATCATGCCACTCCTAACAAGAAATTCATTGTGTACAAAGAAGGAGAGTTGCGCAATGTAAGGATGGCTAATAGCAGCAATGCAGATATTGTGGGAGTTGGTAATGTGTGCATTCAGACTAATGTCGGTTGCACATTGACATTAAAGGACATGCAACATGTGCCTGGTTTACGCATACATTTGATATTCATGCATGCTTGATCGAGACAGATACCATAACATGCAACTTTTGTGATGGTAAATGGAAGCTTTCCAAAATCTTAATCGTTGTTGCTAGAAGGATGGCCCCTTTAACACTTTATACAAAACTCAAGTCAAGCATATTACATATAGGTTGAATACAGCTAAGATGATGTTTCACCAAATTTGTGGCACAAATGACCAACTAATTTAAGCGAAAAAAGATTGCATATTTTTGCAAGGACTTTTTATGCTAAACGTACAAATTTAAATCCTTGTGGTAATTTTTTATTCCGAAAACATCATAGAGTTTATTTCAAAAAATCATCGAAGATTAAACAAAATATTCCGGATATGGTTTACTTTGATGTATACGGTCCTATGGAAGTGGAGATTCTTTGTGGTAGTAGATATTTTGAGACATTTATTGATGATGCTTCACGAAAGGTATGAGTGTACTTTAATAAATAGGAAAGGCTGAGTATTTCAATACTTTAAAAGGTTTCATGCCAAGGTGGAGAGAGAAACAAGAAAACATTTGAAGTGTATTCATGGCTACAATGAGGGTGAGTACACTTTCCATGTATTCAAGAATTATTGTTTTAAGCATGACATCAGGCATGAGAAGAAGGTTCCTGACACCCTGCAACATAATGGTATGGCCGAAAGAATCAATAGAAACATTATAAAAAAAAAGTCGGATGCATGTTGAGAATGTCTAAATTGCCTAAGCCATTTTGGGGTTAAGTTGTTTAAACTGTATGCTACCTGATTAATAGATCTCCATCTGTTATTTTGGGCTTTGACATCCCTGAGAGAGTATGGTCCGGATATAATATAAGCTACTGTCATTTGAAGGTGTTTGGATGCAAAGCCTTTGTTCACATAAGTAAGAAGCAAAGACAAAAGTTTGATGATAAAGTCATTCCTTGCATATTTTTGGGTTATGGAGATGAAGAATTTGGCTACAAGTTATAGGATCCAGAAAAGAAAATAATTATTAGAAGTAGAGATGTAATGTTCCATAAGCAAGAAACTATGTTGAATTCTGAGACTCCGGAGAAAATCGAAGAACCTAGTGGTAATCTTGATTCTACGTTAGTCCCTCCTCCAAGAGAAAATGCCATAAAGGGGGAGAGTTTAATGAACATGAGGTTGATTATGAGCCAGCAACAGATGATATTGGAGACGGAGAAAGTGCTGAGCAGAGGGAGCAAACTCCTACACCACAACTTAAGGGATCTAATGGAGAGCGTCGTCCATCCAGCAAGTACCCCACTTCAGGGTACATCCTTTTCACTAATGAAAAAGGAACTAGAAAGTTTTGAAGAAGCTCAGACTCATTAGGATAAATTCCATTGGAGCAAAGCCATGCAAGAGAGATGGATTCTTTGCAGAAAAATTATATTTATGAGCTTGTAGAACTTCCTAAAGGTAGGAAAGCCATGAAGAACAGATAGGTGTTAGAGCTTAAGAAAGATGGAAATAAGTTAGTCAAGTATAAAGCTCGCTTAGTCGTGAAAGGTTTTGGACAAAAGCAAGAAATACATTTTGATGAAAATTTCTCTCCATTTGTTAAAGGGAGTTCTATTAGTAGGGGTGTTCATGGGTCCGGGTCAACCCGATGAACCCAATTACCCAACCCAACTCAAATGCATTTGGGTCGGATTTTTCCCTTCTTCGGGTCGGACCCAACCCGACCAAACCCGATGTGGTTTGGTTCAGGTAACGTGTTTATCAATTGTCAACCTGTGACCCGATGACCCAATCCGTAGACCCTTAGACATATATTTTTTTAATTTTAATAATAATAAAAAAAAAAAGCCTTTATGTTTAGATTTTATTAATTTTACATTTTTTGTTATAAAAAAATGTAAGATTTATGACCGGATTGCCCGACCCGAACCAACCCGTCTTTGGTCAGGTTGGTTGGGTCGGGTTCATAAAAAATTTGCACAAACCCGACCAATCCCAACCCATAAAAGACTAATTGGTTTGGGTGACGGGTTTGGTCAAATCTGACCCATATACGTACACCCCTATCTATTAGAGTCATACTCGGATTCACAACTAGCGCTTGGATTTGAAGCATAAGAAATTAGACGTAAAGACTGTATTTGTCCATGAAGATTTGAGGAAGAGATCTACATGGATCGACTGGAATGATTTAAAGAAGTTGGAAAATAGCATATGATATGATATACAAATTAAAGAAAAGTCTGTTTGGACTGAAGATGACTCCCAGACAGTGGTATAAGAATTTTGACTCATTCACGATGAGTCAAGATATACCAAGACTGATGTAGATCATTGTATATGTCAAAACATTTCCAGTTGATAAATTCATCATCCTTTTGCTATATGTAGATGATATGTTGATATATAGTGATACAAGATACAAAGATGATTAGTGATTTATAAAAAGGAGTTATCAAAATCCTTTGATATGAAGGATCTAGGTCATGCAAAGAAAATTTCAGGCAAGCAGATTTTGCTAGACCAGAAGGCTAAAAAGCTATCGTTATCACAAGAACCATATATGGAGCGGGTTCTAGAGATATTCAATATAAAAAATGCCAAGTTGATTAGTGCACCATTGGCTAATCACTTTAAACTACAAAAAGAGTAGCCCCACTTCTGAGGAAGAAAAGGAATATATGACTATTATACATTATTCCTTTGCACTTGGGAGTCTGTTGTATGTCATGGTTTGTACTTAGCCAGATATCGCTCTTGCAGTTGGAACTGTTAGCATGTTTCTTTCCAATCTTGGTAGAGATTATTGGGAAGCTCTAAATTGGATCTTGAGATATTTGAAAGGTAGCTCTAGAATGTGTTAATACTTTGGAAGAGTAGAAGCAATTTTGGAAGGGTATATGCATATGCAGATATGGCCAGTGATCTAGATACTCAAGATTCTTGTTTACTTTTAATTTAAAGGGGAGGGGGTTTGTATCTTAGCAATTTAAATTGGAGAAGTGTTTTTCCTTACTATTGAAGTAGAATACATTGTTATGACGTAAGCAGGAAAATAAATGTTTTGGTTGAAGATATTTCAACAATTGAGAACGAAGCAGAAAAGGTCTCTTATTCATTGCGACAGTTAAAGTGCTTTGGATTTAAGTAAGAATGCGATGTACAATTCACGTACTAAACACATTGATGTTAGATACCATTACCTATGTCAAGTAGTAGAAGAATAGCAGTTCAAACTAGAAAAGATTCACACTGACAAAAATCATGTATTGGAGGGTTTTCCAGATTAAAGTTTGGTGTTCTTTTTCTATGCTTTGCACACATTCAATATCATTGTGTAGTATCGTTGTGTTTGCACGAGTTTTTAGATCTAGCTCTATTTCATCTACTTTGATGCCCATTGTCAAATTACAATATTTATTTGATTTACAGTGTGAATCAATCCTCGAGGCTAACACTCACGTGATACCAATCACAATTTTTATCATAGCTTCTTGGATTAAAATAAAAAATTTAACTTTTGTAGAGAAGGGGGAGTTAAATGCAATTTAGCATACTTTTTATTTAGAAAAAAAAAAAAGAACAACATTTACACTTCAAACATTAGGTCCTTAAATACTGAATCACGCCAGATTAGTATTTATTTATACCTCCACGTCAAAAAATAAGCCTATGTTTATTATTAGGAGAAACTGATAATTTTTCTATATGTATTTTTTCCTGATATTAATTAGTTTTTCTCTTAAAGAAATGTGGTATGAAGTAATAGCTTAAATATAATGTTTATATTAGAAGGACATGAGTAATGATATTTACATGTGATTATCTTAACACCATTCTTGCATCCATTCTTTTATTCTTTAATCGATAATAAAACAAGAGATTAATTGTTATACACTGACAGTGTAAAATATTTTTATACAGACATCCAATCATAAATTGCCACATCAGTAACAAAATTTGACTCTTATCTTAACTACCTGAAAAGTCATTCATATCATGATTGGTTATTAGTTGATAGTGTAAAAAACTTTACACTGTCAGTGTATAGCAATTAAACTCATAAAACAAAGTAAAACACACATTTCAACATACACTATTTTTTTTTTTTTTGTACTTTTTATTTCTCAAATAAGTAAGATGTTAAACATGATCTAATAATTTTGACTTGCAGATAACGTTTTTCCGAACAAATTATATCGACAACCATTATTATATTTTTAACTTTTTATGACTTCGATGGAATATACGAGTGCTTCTAAACCAAATAATTTGCTACCTATGTCTTCCACTTAATGAAAAGCTAGAAAGACTTCTATGGATAGAAATGAAGATATTAAAAGTGGAAGTTTAGGATGAAGATTCCTTATGAACTGGAAAATTTCCTATACAACATAAAATTAAGCTATCATCCTAGCAGAGTTTTAAAAAAAGGTTTGTGATCACAATTGAGATCGTAATATTATGGTTTTGATAGTTTCGAAAATCAAATTGTGACCTCATCAATCGCATTTTCTTTGTATTTGTCTGCAATGGTAATAAATGCATCGCAACCGCTACCGTAATGACAGCCGTAATTTAAAACCTTGCATTCTACCAAAACATCCCTATTGTCTAGTTAGCCGAATACATGGGTGGTTTCAAAGGGAATGGGAAATCAAAGTTTTTCATACACACAGGGAACCTAATTCTTATGTGGATTGGCTTGCTAACACTTGTCTCCATCTGGATTCTCCCTTGCTATTATGGGATCACTCTCACCCCCCCCCCCCCCCCAAAAAAAATCTCTACTATGATTTTCTAAGATTTTTTTACTTCTATGAGTAAAGGCCATTTTTGTTTTGAGTCCAAAGCCTCCGTTAGTTTTTTTGACGGACTCTGATACCATATTAGCATTCAAGATTGAGCCCAATTAAGGGAGTGGATTAATTTGTGTAACAAGTTTGAGAGTTACTTTGTTGTCCAAAAGATCTAGACAAATTTGGACTCAAGCTTTCCAACTTATATACATTACAATTGTCCTTTTATTTTGTTTTATATGAGATTTTATTCTCCAACACTCTCACCCAGAAGAAAAAATAGCTATTATGATTTTTTGAGATTTTTTTACTTCTTCTCTGAGTAATGGCCACTGCTTTAAGCACACACAACCTTTATGCTTATTTGTCTTTGATCACCCAAAAGAGATAATTCTCAAAGAATGAAGAGAAGTGCTCTCTGAATTGGAAATATCCTTCTGCAAGAGAAGCTAAGGGATACATGCCAGGTCATGTACATATATTCATGCATAACTTTTTGGAAGTTGAAGCAATGACTCTAAAGAGAAAGGGCCATCTTTACCAAGTGTGAAGAAGCACTATGGATGAAGCTAGTATGGCCACTTTTATTGAATATATCTTAAAGTTAAAAAAAAATGTCTCAGAACATTGTTTATGCAAAATCCAAAGTATGAGACCCATTTGTAGAGTGCTCTTCGGTTTAGATTTATTTCAGATTGTTAAGTTTCAGGTTCTTTGCACATTCACTTGTACCCAGATATGCAAACATCTTTCATTTCCTTATCTTATCCTTTTATTCGCTTATTATTGAAGAGCCTGTTCATGGAGGCATCCCATTGGAGATTACTTGCCAGCAATCACGGTGGAATTGCACTTTGGGCTAAGCTTGAAGAGTAGTTTAGATATCTGAAGTCCCACCTTGTCCCTGCAGCCAATAGCAAGGTTGACCCCTGTAGGGACACCAAATGGACCTTTGTGTGGCACTTCATGCCCTTGATGGGCCTAAAACAAGCACAATTCACATATTGTTGGACAAATGCCGTAAGTCTTTAAAAAGCCTTGATAAGATCTGAACTGGGACTTTCTCTGGGTCTACTATAAATCTAAAACCCACCAAATCTCCACATTCATTAATAAATTTCAATGATGAACTTGTGATCCAATGTCGTTTTGGTGAAAAGGTCACATTGGGTGCGTTTGGATAAACAGTTTAATTAAGCGCTTATACAATAAATTCTTTTTCTAATAAATTAAAAACAGTTTATTTTCATAAGCTTCTTTGATAACCTTATTGAAATAAGCTAAAAAGAGCTTATGAAAATATTATAAACTATTTTCGTAAATTATCTGTATAAATTTATTTTCATAAGCTCTTTATAAGCTCTTCCTAACGCATCCATAGATCTAAAAGATGGGACTCTTGGGGCGACCATGTCCATTAAACCCCACTCTAAGAATGCATGGTGTATATTAAAAGAAAGCAACCAAACATGTGTATCTTCCAAGATTATAGAAAATATTTTCTGTTCAAGATATGGATGAAGATGATACAACAGCACCACACATATTGCACTGCCTTGGATTTGATCCATCTGCCCTGGTTGGGCCACATATTTGTGGCCAGTTTCCAACTAGGTTCACGTTTTTTGTATGATGTAGGCCTTTCATGGAAATCAGGTTGAATGAACCTTGATTTTTTCCCCCATGTATTTTGTGGTCGTGCATTGTGCTTAACCAATGATAGAGTCACAAAATCTGCATGCTAACCTTGCCTCAGATTTTCTTGCAACTCATAGCAAAGAAACCAACCAAACACATTTCAAAATGCAGGTGATAAAAAGCATTAGATGCACACAATTTTTGGTAGATATTTAATTTTGAAGTTTATATGTTTTAATTGAATGTCCTTTCTATAGTTCTATGATTTTGGCCCAAATACCAAATTTGAAGCAAACTTGCCGAGGATGGTGATAGTTACTTATCCTGATCTGTCATGGTCTAGTCAGTGCCTACAAAAATCAGAACCATTGATTTCTGACAAGCCTTAGCATTATTTTACTTAACAGATGGTGTCTATGTAACAAAAATGTGTTTTTTCTATTTCAAAACTTGTGGTGGGCAAAGACCCTGCTATAACAAGTGAGAGCATCAGTATTTTTCCAAATCTTGTTGCTGATATTGTCAAATGGAAATTAATGAGTTTTGTAGGTGAACTACACCATTGTGGTATGTACTCACAGAAAGGGGGACCAGTAACTTCCTATATTTATAATCAAGGAGAAAAAATTGACTAGACCTGATCTTACTGGAACTGTCATGGTCACCTCTCTTAACTGGCCTTGACTATCTAAATGTTTATGAGAAATGCTAGCAATACACTTTCGAACACTCTCTTTCCAACACACTCTCTTATTGGTTGAAATTCATGTGGCTCCTATAAAATTCAAGTAGCCATATGAATAAGTGAGACTCACTAATTTCAACCAATAGAAGAGAATGTGTTGAACAAAAAGAGTTAGAGAGTGTGTTGCTAACACTATTTATACGTAAAACAATATTTTGTAGCCCATATGTGGCTTTAATGCACATCCATTGGTGTGTCTCTTTTAATTATATGCAATGCAACACGTACTCGTGTGTGTGTGTCCACAAATTAAGACTGTTGTGAGTTGTGTCTACTCCGTCACCTAGAGACCACTCTACTCCGTCACCTAGAGATTTGCATTGGGTTTAATTAATGAATGGGCCAAATGATATATTGACTAACACACATCAGTATCTAAAAAGAAAATTAAAGTTGTTTATGCTAAGTATCTATGTGTAGTTTATAAAGTCCTTTGCACCGGAAAAGGCCACTCCACTATTATTCTTTGCTCCTTTGGTGGGACTTCATGATATATTACCGTCCATATGATGATGATACTTTAAAAAAAAAATGTAAATTTTAAATTTTACAAGACATTGGTTATGTGGTAATCTGAATTACATTACCTCTGCTATCATTATTTGAACCTGCCAGTGGTTGGAAATTGAAATATTACCCACTAATAGACTTACTATGAAGAAAAGTCCTTGTTATGAAAACTACCTAAAGAGGAGGCAGTGAGATATTAATGGGCCATAGTAAATCTATCTTAGTCAAAAGAAATTACTTGACAAGCAATTACTTTTAATTTGCTATAGAGTGACTTTCAAGCTCTCAAAATGATGGTGCCATGGTGGGATCTCTATAATAATTATTGCCTATCTGTATAATGATATAAACACAGAAGGTTAGGTAGTATTACATGCTCATGGTCATGGTCATGGGATATCCATAGCCAACAACCAATTAACACCCTATTCCCACTCAAACCAATAGAAGCATATAGAATCCAAGGAAACACAGCTCTTTGCTCCCCACAATCCCCAACACAAACCTCTGGTTTTCACAGCATCAGAAGGATAAAAAGCATTGTTTCCCACTTATAACCCCACTCCCCTTCTCTATTACTAATGCACATATTCACATCAAGTGGGGTCTCACACAAAAACCTCCAAAACTCCCTCATCATATAAAATTATGGCTTGAGTTATTGATTATTCTAAACTGACCCTCCCACTACTCCAATCATTTCAAACCCTTTGATCTATTTGCATCCTTAAATTAGCCCCCTATTGTTAAATATTGCTATCCATACTTCACTCCCCTAAACATCTTCAATAGCTCTTTGCTTAGCTTCCATAAAAGTTCCCTAAGTAGCACATACCAAAGGGATTGCACCATGTCTATAGCAGCGCTTATAGACCCCGAAATGAATCACAAGAAGTCCTTCCACCGTAGAAATGATTCTGGTGAGCTTGATGTGTTTGAAGCTGCAAGATATTTCTCAGGATACAATGAAGCTGTCAGCTATAATGGCTCTACTTTTAGCCATAAGATCATAAGAGAAGAAAGGCATGCACATAGAGCTAGAATCAGCTTAGACATGCCAATGAGAAGCTTGCTTCCTCAACAATTTCATGGCATGGAGAAGCAAGTAGTGAAAGAGAAGAAACACAAGCAACCTAGCTCACCAGGTGGTAGACTTGCAAGCTTCTTGAACTCTCTCTTCAGCCAATCAGCATCTAAGAAGAAGAAATCAAAGTCTAGCTCACAGTCTATGAAGGATGAAGATGATAGCCCTAGTGGGAGGAGAAGGAGGAGGAGCAGCATTAGCCATTTCAGAAGCTCCAGCAATGCAGATTCGAAGTCCATATACTCTTCCTTAAGTTCAGGATTTAGAACTCCTCCTTATGTACAAACCCCAACAAAGAGCTGCAAGGAATTCAAAACCTTCTCAGACCACAAGCATGCAGTGTCAACAACAAAGTACAATGGACTTGTAAAACCAACCACTTTGCAAAATGAGCTTTGGGATGATAAGAAAAAAAGAGAGCCAACTTTGTTGGATGATAATTACAAACATGGTAATGTGTTATCAGAGAAACAAAGGAACTGGGGCAATGAATTAGCTGAGAAAGATAGGATATGGCTGGACAAATACTCAGCAGGTGAGAAGGAAATCAGAAAGTTCAATGAGGTTGATGATGGTGCAGAGAGTGATTCAAGCTCTGATCTGTTTGAGTTGCAAAACTATGACTTGGGTTGCTATTCAAGTGGTCTACCTGTCTATGAAACTACCAACATGGATAACATCAAGAGAGGAGCACCAATTTCCAATGGACCTCTGTGATACTGTATATTTTCTCCTTCTTAATTGGTTCTTGTTGAACTAGCAATTTAGAAGATATGAAAAGGAAAATCTCCTAGATTTTGCTTGTTTCCCATCTGGCTTTCTTTTCAACTTCTTTCAATACTTTTTTCTGTGTTTGTACAGTTGGAGTGTTCGCTTGTCTTATCTAATTTTTTCTACTTTTCTTTGCTTTTGGACCTTTGTTTTAGAGTGCAAAAATAAAACAAAAATGTCCACCATTAATGGATTGATCGGACTGCATGCCTTAATATGGTGTGAGCCTTCATCTTTACAGGGAATGAGACTAAACAAAATTAGGTGGGCATAATATAGCGTCAAGTCCTGCAGGATTTATCTATATGTATATATATTATCCATGTGCATTATGAATCAAAGGTTCACACGCACATCTTCAGAGACCATATCCGGTGAAAACATCTTATTATTGTAAAAGATAAGATTAATGAATCCTCAACTTTGGATCTTCCTTATATGATTAAGATTAAAAGATAAATGCATATTACATTCTTAAGTCATATGATTGTATGGTCAAGATTTGTTGTTTTCATATATATATATATATATATATATATATATATATATGAGTTTAATTGCTATATACTGATAGTGTAAAGTTGTTTACACTGTCAACCAATCATCATTCATGATATGGACGATTTTTAAGGTAGTTAGGATAAGAGTCAAAAAGTTTACCGACGTGACAATTTATTATTGAATGTATGTGCAAAAAGGCTTTACATTGTCAGTGTATAATAATTAAACTATATATATATATATATATGAGAGGAGTTTATATTGTTAGAGGATATATAAGAGGAGTGAGGGTTGGCCTAAGACAAGCTGAGGCCTAAAGCTAGGTGAGGCCTCAGAGTGAACAAATCATGAGAGGGGCCCTCTTATGTATAATTTTTGTTAGGTATCAAAATGGAGGTGATGCCATAAAATTAGTGAGCTACGTAAAGGGCTGAGTGGGGTGGGGTGGGGTGGGCTGAGCCTAAAGCAAAGGGCTTATCCGACCTTACCCTTTGCAGGCCATGAGAGGAGTCAATCTTGGCTATATAATCATGAATGGATGATCGATATTAGAAGTTACTTAAAAGTCATGTTACCACTTTAAAAAAGTTACGTGTATTTATGTTTTAATATTGACGGCACAAGTAAAATCTAATGGTCAAGATTCAATGCTCTCGCCTCACATAATAATCACTTCTATTACATGAGAGAGCATAGGAGTTGTATAGAAAGAATAAAGGGTTAGAATATGTTAATAACAGTTACTTACTCTTTATGCTCATGGATACACTGCTGTAACAACTATGGTTAGTTAGTGTCAAGTAGTTAGTTAATGTCAATTCTAAGGGAAAATATCATCTCTATTTCTCATGAGAAATGGAGGACTCCGCTACTATGCTTTTGGGAGAATAAATAAAATGGAGATGATACATATATACACATTTATTTCCCCAAACACATAATAATGTAATTCTCTAAGAAATGAAGAGAATGTTTATCCAACCGAAAAGATCGAGTTATAAATCAGTAGAGAGAGAGAGAGAGGGAGGGCATGTAGTGGAAGGTAAACTTGATTAGGGTTTGAGAACTTGAAAAGTAAGCAAATGGAGATCTTATAAGAGAATCTCTTCCTCTGAACTATTATCTATGATGTGACATTATCAATATCACATGCTAAACAGTGTCACGTTAATGGCGGATTAATTGAGAACTCTGAAGAGAAAAGAAGCACAAGAACTAGTTATGGTTCCGTCCAATCCATGGTTGTTAAGTTTCATTCTTAGCTTGCTCACTCAATAATTAGGAGCTAGATATGTGCAATGAATTATCTGTCCAATCAAAATGATCAAACATAGAAAGTCATGGAAACCTTATTAATCTAATATATTTTCTTGGTGCTAGATACAGAATCCAGACAAACATCAAGATTTACCATCCAACATATGGCACAGCTTTTTAAGCTAAACATAAAATAAAATGCAAGAGAGAAAATCTTATGACATGAGAAACAAAAATAAGATCATACTTGCTCAATTTCCTAACCATTTGTTCATGTAGAGAAATATATATACTGGTTTTTCACCTTCAGCAAGCAGATTGACATATTTCAGTACCTTAATTATAATTCATTTCTTATATATCAACTACCTTAATTAAAAAAACTGCGCGCAATTAGACTCAAAATGTGAAATTTATTATTTTAATTTTATTTGGATATATATAAGTAACCAACTGAATTGCCTAGTTGCAAATTGAGAGACTGGGGCTACAATTTGTAGCCCGGTTGGGTGGGGGTATGATCTAGCACTCTCTTTATGGCATACAGTTGGAGGGTAGCCAGGAAAGACGAAATGATGGACAAATTGGGGTAGCCTTTTGAAAGAATGATGCAAATAAATGATGCATGGGGAACCAAAAGGGTCAATGTAACTATCAGTGTGGGGTGGAGGGCCCAAACTTTGTTAAAATTCAAATTGAGTTGCAATTGCAAAGTTTACTATGTATAATCTATGCTGAGGCACTGATGCTGAGCACTAGTAGTAGTAGAGGCCTGAGGAAAAGAGATAGAGACAGAGAGTGTGATGGAGAGAAAGAGAGAGATGCGCCCATCTTTTCTTATGGGCAATCAAATCCTCCTTTTTCTTTTTAGTTTTTTTTGTAAAAGTTAAACTAATAAATATAAATAAAAAGATACAGGTACCAATCACTGTCACCATATATATACATCATGCTCACCACTCTAAATTTTACTTAAAATCTAAAACTGTTTCCTAGTAAACCCTTCATCATAATGGATTTTCAAGAATAATTGTGTTTATTTTTCATTATTTGTACTTGAGAATGTCATAATTTGTCTTTACATCAAATTCATTTGTAGTTACTAGATGAGGCCTTATGTCATTTTTAACACATTTCCCATTCTGGATGAACATTGGAACTAGGATGAGTGACTCAGATAAAACTCTGATATTACCAGTTAAACTAGAAGAATTTACTACCATGAAACATAGCTACAAAGCTTATTGGGAGTGAACGAAACAGGTCAAACAGAGAAAAAGTTCCAACCAGCCAAGATATGCTAAGTTGCTAACACAACATGGTGTAGCTTTTAAGGTATTTCTTCAATCACTCAATCAGCATTTTCATAATCTAATTACCTTTAACCGGCAAAAGAGGGTCCTTTCAGTCACTCGCTAAAAAATATTTTCAATTTAAAAATAGTTAATCGGTTAAACAGTTATTTAAATATCAAATTATCAATCAATTGAGTAGTTAATTATTTACTAAAAATATTTTATCAAGGATTTTTTAAATATTTTGTAAAATTTTCTTTAAAACTTCAAAGGATTTTTAAAATTATGTTATTTATTTACGTATGACGCTGGCTCGGACATCTTAAACAAGAGGATAAAGAATGCATATGAAATTTTTATGACAAAAGTCATTAAAAAAAATACATTAATGATAGGAGCAAAGTATATGATTCAAATTAAATGGGCAGAAATGTTGGAATTCATTAGACTATAAATTCAAAAAATGCACTTATTTATGAGTTGATGATATTAAAAATAAACTGTCCTTAGCCTACGCATTGAGAACTTAAGCTTTTACAAATAATAGATTTTTTATTGAATTTTACAAAAGCCATACGTGGTGCATTTTGATCAGCAACAGATTTTGCTTTTGGGAACAAAGTGGAAATGAATTCAAGAAAAGCGAGATGGACTTCCCATATAGGCTTTACGAATTAAGATGTTTTACCTTAGACCCAATGTGCCTCCTATTCATTTAGCATATTCTAAAGCTTATGTTAATGGATTCTCTCTATATTGTTTCACACTTTTTTTTTATATCAACTATAATGTTTAGGGATGGCAATTTGGACCCTGGGTACCCGCAAAAAACATCCATGATGGATAGGATAAATACGCGCTTTGTGGGTACGGGTGCGGGTACGGGTACTGTAGTACCCACCCTGCTCGGCACCAGTATATATATATATATATATTTATTTATATTAATACATATAATTATAATTATATATCAATTTTTAAAATAAGATTAATGTAACCTACGGTTTCTTAACTATTTTTTCTTTTCAGACTTAATCACCTACTGTCCTAAGCACTAGCAGTAGTCGCTGATGTTCTTTGTGTTATTTTTTCCTTTTTTTCTTAGTTAAAGTGTGGATAATAGGTGCGAGTATGGGTACTTAGGTACCCAGAGGGTACGGATAAGGGTACTTAAGTTGCTACCCACGCGGGTACGGGTACGGATTATTTTTTTAAAATGCGGGTATGGGGACGGATACTATAGTACCCTACCCAGACCCTACCCATTGCCATCCCTAATAATGTTAATTTATTCTCTCTAGTCTGGTTCTTGTGTATGGAGAAAAATTTGGTTGGGAGGGCAGAACTCACTTGTGTGCACAAAAGGTTCCCCGATAGAGATTAGTCACTATTAATAATGGTGGATACTCTATATCTATAATATGATTACAAAAAAAAAAAAAAAACTATAGCGTTACACTTTTACTTCGATAAGTCAGAGCCTAGGTTATTGGACCTCATTATTTTCATGGTATGCCGAAACTTCTGGGCCTATAAACAAAAAGGTTTATCTGATGATATACATGACTTGGATATCGGAGCCCATTTCTATGCATAGCTTCCAAAGTTTTATCTGCTTTCCATCATTTGGACTTAAGAGCCCATCCCTCTGTGTGAGTGTGTCTCCAGTCATCCATAGAGGGCTGCCAAGACACACACACGTATAGTAAACAAAATATTATTTTTATATCTCAAATTCATACACTTTCCATGTGTCTATTATTTTGGAGAAAAAAGTAAGTATGAAAAAACTTAAATGAAAAATTATTAAGGAGATAAATTGCGGTATATAATTTATTAAAATTGAATGGCTATATCTCAAACTAAAACAAATGATATTATAATATTGAAAAAATGCAAAATAAAATTACTAAAATATTTTATATGAATTTTATTTAAATACCCATAAACTAGGGTGGAATTAGAATATTTTTATTGAGGAAACTAGTCATGAACATTTCTTGCACACTTATATTCATCACGAAAGAACCCTTTCAATTTAAATAGCCTGTCAAACGAAATTTTCTCAAAGATTCCCAATCATAAATAAGTAGCTAGAAGCTTCACTTGTCATTATTAAAGAGACAACCCAAAATCTCGGTTTGGATTATGTAAACTAAAAAGCAAAAAGATCGATTACCCATTATCGATTACTTGAAGATTACATTTAATGAGAAGCGAGAACTCATGCTTAAAGGCACGACCTTTGTTAATGAAGACTAATTAAGGCACAAATATCTCCATTGATCAAGGTAATATGCAATGTTTTAAAATCCGGTCCAACCGGATGAGTAGAAATGAAAGTGGTTCAAGGTTCAACCGATTCAATCGATGGTAGAACCGATATATATATATATATATTAATAAAGAGATCAGTCAACAAGTTAAAGAAAAAATACAGCTTTTAAGATGTATGATAGTTCAAAACATTAAGTTAGGAGTATATTAATTTTGCGGAGATAATATGTCCTAATTGACTAAGATAGTTAACCAAAGATGCATATTGAGTGGATTCTAATCACTCAAGTCCCGAAGTCCCAAACAAACCGGACCAAAGTCCAAAAGTACGTTCAATTTCTGTTAAAAAAAGTTAATACAATGAACCGACCGATCTTTAAAATCGTTTTTACGTTGGTTTAACCGGTTTTAGGCTGATTGAACCAGATTTTGGTTGACTTTGTATGGTCTGATCGCTTTACCGGTTCTTTAATCCGATCGAAATCGAAAATAGCACCGGTCGACAGTTCAACCGATCGAACCGTTCCGGTTGGACCGGATTTTAAAACAATGGTAATATGTTTTTCTTTTTGGGGTAGAAGAGTAAGGCTTATTTTTATTTCTTGCAATTGAAATATTCATTCGTAATTAAGCTAGTCTTTTTATTTTATTTTATTTATGTATTAGATCTCTCAAACTTAAACAGAGACTAAAAATGAGATCTGCTCTAAACAATGACAACAAATTTAACGAGAATATTCCATGATCATGCTATCAAGGACTCGCTTTACAGTTTCAAAGGATTGTTCTATAATTGGAGAAAGTCTCTAATGGGATAAATGGCTGGCTGATTTTTAGCTGGCCTGCATTGAAAATTTGAAATTGAAGAAAACCAAACTAATCATAGTGTCATCTTAACATGCCACAAGGTCAGAATCACACTTCTCACTCAAGCACACCCAGCTCTCCATCTTCACCCTTCATAGTTTGATTTGACAAATAGTAGCTGGGGTCATCAAACACAAATAAATGTCACTAATTTAAATGTGTCACACTCCACTGGCAAAAGAGAACTAGAAAATAATGGGAGTTGTGTGTCACACACATAAATACACACGTATATATAATATAATAAAACCATAGAAGACAAATAACAGACAAATTAAAGTTGATGGGCTAAATTCCAAGTTTTTTGTTATCATCTTCTATATGCTTATGCCTGTAATTATATGGGTTGGTTAAAGAATCCCATAATCTTATCTTAAATGACGCGAGTATCATTTGTCTGATCCGTTTCAGACAATCACAAGCATATATTAACAACGATAAAACTATATCATGGTTTTGAAGGTTCGAAAGCGATCCAATGGCACCTGCACCATACTGCAAGAAAGTGACATATTACATTATTGTCCTAAATTTTCCAATTCAAGGTGGCCAACAATTTTACTATCTTCTGAGCAAAAGTCATTATTTCTCTTTGGTGCAGCAAAAGTTATTAATTTGCTAGGTAAGAATTAGAGTAATCAGTGATACTTCCCGTGTGTTTGGTATTACGGTGGGAGTATCGGAATTACTTCTGCATATATTAAATGTGATTCTAGTAGAAAAATATATGTTTGGTTACACGTTTAGGAAAATAATTTTACATCCAGAATCGATATTATTATAAGCACATTAGGGTGTGTTTGGGAAAGCTGGAAAAAAAAGATTATGCTGATAATCGATTTATGAATAATCGATTATTGTGATAATCGATTATAATCAGAATCTATTTTTGTTTGGGTCTGTTTGCTGAAAAGCGATTTCAAGATAATCTTTTTCGTTTGGATGGTCTAAAAAAATCGCTTTTTACATAGTAAATTACGAAAAAGGGTATGAAATTATTTGTATAATTTAATAATATTTATTTGGAAGTTAGTTTTGTAGGGGTAAATAGGGAAGAGAGTTTTGAGAATAAGAAATAATCAAATCATAACAATCTTAAGCTAAAACAAATTAGATGACATAAAACAGCTTTTTTCCCCCAAAAAAAGCTTTTTTATAAATTTAAGCTAATTGCCAAACATAATAGATTATATATGAAACAGCTTTTTAGCCAAAAAACAACTGAAATGGGAAAAATCCAGCATTCCCAAACAAGCACTTAGAGTAGCTTCTGCTTTTGAATTGAAAAATTATACTAAGTTTTATATCAAACTTGCTTTTAAATTTATTTTTTTCAATAAGTAGAATTTTATTAAAAGCATTTAGCTTTAGCATCAAAGTGATTATTCTCCTCACCTTCTAGGAAGGGTTGAAGAAGTTACACCCTATCATATGCTTGAAACTAGATAATAACAAAAAAAGAAAAATAAGTTCTTATTCTCAATACACTAATATCCCACGTCCTAATCCCTCCATGCTAATCAGAGCACACACCAATACACCATAAAAGAAAAAACTCACAATACACCTAGTACAATAGCCATATAGCCCATGTATTACCCTCCCTCTACATAGGACACATCTATTACATGGTAAGTTCAAAACAGCATACATACAACATTTGAATTAAAGAACCTCCCATCATATAATACTGCTTTCAAAAATAAAAATATTGAAACCTTAATCACTCCATTTCACATTCAATTATATTGAAATTAAATCTAAAAAATCAATTCTATTAAAAATCATGTTTGTCAAACGCTCATCCAAAGACACGATTCATAAGTTTATCGCAACTGACCTATCATTTATTATGGTGGAGAAATACGTTG
This sequence comes from Ammopiptanthus mongolicus, assembly GCA_039655645.1. Lineage (NCBI taxonomy): Eukaryota > Viridiplantae > Streptophyta > Magnoliopsida > Fabales > Fabaceae > Ammopiptanthus > Ammopiptanthus mongolicus. Next base: position 25,931,202 of record CM077348.1, on the reverse strand, counting down.
CACATTGGAATTGCTTGTCCACACAAACTTCTTGTAAAGTAAGTTATAATAATACCATTCTGAGTTTCAGGGGATAGCATATATCAATTGTTGTTGAGGAATATGGTGCACCGTAGTTAATTGCTTATCGACAAACTTGTATCAGGGGTTGGTTATCATGATATTGGTACGAAGTATCCATCGATATAAACAGTGATTAACTTCTGTCGGGAGACCTGGACGACATTTAAGGATTGCCCCTTCCAACCAGTTTTTCTCCATATACAAGAGTCAGGAGTCGAACTTCTGACCGCTTGCTTAAGAGGTACGAGCTCGTTATCACTCGGACCAACCACATGTTGGTGTATTAGGGGGCGTTTGAAAAAGCTTACAGATAACTCATTTAGGCTTATGAGAATACTTTATTAAAATAAACTTATAAAATAAGTTTATAAAAATTAGGGCTGAGCATGAAAACTGAACCCGACCAAACCCGGTCGAACCGCGGCAAGAAATATCAACTCGGGTGGGTTTGGTCAGGCCGGTAGGTTCAACAGGTGGAATGTTGTGGGTTTGCACGGTTAAACCGATCGGGTTCGGTTTGGGGTTTAGTGAACTGTCGGTACCCGAACCCGACCGGTTCACTTCGTAAATTTTAAAAAGAAAACGGGTCCATTCACAAAAAAACTCCCTCGGTCTTCATACACATTAAACTCCCTCAGTCTAAAAAAAACTCCCTCACAACTTCACACTCACACTCATAAGGACCTACAACCTGCAACTTCACACTCACACACTCAAACACTAGCGCAGTTTCTCTCCCTCCCATCGCTGCTTTACGCCGTTTCTCTCTCCCTCCCATCATCGTCGCAACTACCTCCTCGCTGTTGCTGCATCGTCTTGCCATTATATCATTTGGACTCGCGTCGTCATCTCGCCAGATCTGTTGCAGATGACCAGATTTGTGGAAAGATGCAATTTGCGAAGAAGAAGATGCGATCTTCCACCATAACTTTCATGTTTTTTGTTTAGGTTTGATTTCTGTTTTTTGTTGAAAGATTGATCTGCCATTTGAAAGTTTGATTCTTTCCCCCTCTTCATGCTTGTGGATTTAATGTTGGCAAGAACAGGGTTTCTGAAGGAAAAAAATTGGGGGTTCAAAACCGCAAGAACCCACCCGCCGACCCGCCAACCGCCCAAACCGAAGCCACTATCGGACGGTGATGGGTTCGCAATTTCACTCCTCGGACCCGTCGGAACCCGAGTTTCTGGACCCGAACCCGCCCGCTGCTCAGCCCTAATAAAAATAGCTTATAACCTTTTTATAAGCTCTTATCAGATATAAACTTATAAAAATAAATTTTTTTAACTTATTTTGGAAAAATTATTGAATAAATACTTAATTAAATTATTTATCCCAATGCGTCCAAAAAAAATAGAAACCACAGTCATTAAAATAGATCTAAGAGTGCAAATTAAAAAACTTTGTGAGCCAAGATAGAAACCATAGTCATTAAGTGCGCATGATAAGAGTGAATACAAATCTGATGTCCTAAGAAATGATGTCTTAGCGTCCCCCACCAATCAAATGTTAGGAATAAGCACAAATATTAATGAGTTGTAATTTTGTTTTCTTAAGTATAAGAAAGCAACTCATGATCCTGTACAATATTTATAGTTGGAAAACGTGTGGTAGGGAGGCTATAGAAGTGAGAGAACTCAGAAATTGACATTTACTTAGTAATGTAATTAAAGTGTGTCTGCAATAAGTTATACTAGTATACTAACTGCTAACTCATAAAACTAACTCAACTAATCATTAATTAATTAGTACAACTGCACTAATTAGTACAACTGCACAACTATATTCCAACAATGAGAAATAATATACACCTAGAGTTTATCATTATATTATGAAAAATGCTAACAACACACTATCTAACACATTCTTTTCAATAATACTTTTTTCTATTGATTGAAATTAGTGTGAGTCCTACAACATTCAAGTGGGACCCACATGAATTAATAAGATCCATACTAATTTCAATCAATAAAAAAATATGTTGAAAAAAAATATTAGAGGATATATTACCAATACTCCTCATTGTTGAGCCATATGTCGACTCAAACAAGGTTACCAAGGAGAGATAGTAGCAAGGGATGCCCAGGCCACTGCCGCCATCTTGTTTAGGCAAAACCAACCCATTTCAATAAAGCCCAAAACCCACACCTTGTTATCCACTTATCCCAGATAAACTAGCTTGTGAAAATCTAGTCCAACGAACCACAGACACGTGCGGAATACTAAGTCAAAAATTTTACTTGTAGGGAATAAAAAGGGAATGCATGAGGAACATTTAATTGGTTCGCGTGATAAGAAATTTGGATAACTTAAATAAATGATTAGAAAATTGAATCATGATTTTTGTGTATAGAGAAAACCTGATTAAAAGAGGAGAACCTACCTTATGTATGTCCAACAGATTTCTCGACAGAGTGTTAATGCTAATGGTGATAGATAAGATACTCCGTACCTATAATATGATAAAAAAAAGGGATAGTGTACCCCTTCTATTTTGGAAAGTTAAACAAAACTAAAGATAGTACTTATATTTTGAAAAAAAAACTACACATAAAATTCAATTAAGCACAATAGGTCTAAAATTAACCGATAAAGTTATTAGTAATGACTTTGAAAAGTGATATTTTTATTAATTTCAGTTGTGTGATTATATTTCAGTTCAAGAAAAATAAATTATTACAAGATGAAAATTAAGAGTAAGAATATCATTTTAATGTCATTCACAGTTGACTAATTAATGGTATTGTTAATCAATTTTAAACTTATTAAATTCAATTGAATTTATATATAATGCTTTTTTAAAATACAAAGGATATATGTATAAGTATTAATTAAAAGAGTTTTGTGTAATTTTTTAGGATAAGGAGAAGTACATGAAACCTAAACACGGTTGACCTAGTGAAAGCATATTAGGACCGTAAGATAAAATGAACGTTACTTACAGGGATATTTTTCAGTGAGAGGTCTCTGATTCGATTATCGCTTTGTACAAAATAAATTCATTGGAGAGAAATCCCATCCATGTTGCTATAGATCTCGGAATGGTAACCTACTGCCATTTTTCAGTGCCCAAAAAAAGAGATGTACATGAAAAATTAGACCTCTAGAAAATAGGTCTGAGTATTTTACTTTAAGATAAATAAGAATAAGGCATGTAAAATGTCATATAGCTAAACAAATCGAATAATTTACAGAATTTTATAATTTTATACTTTTATGCTATATCCCAGGAATTTTTACCATGTATAAGAATTCCTCATTCTCGAAGATAATTGATAAGACCGTCATTGTCCTATCTTTCTCCTTATTTGTATTAGCTAGAATTAAGCTCACACAAATAAAGTGGTGAAACGAGTAAAGTGATTTGTACATAAAATGATATCATATAAATTTTTTTACACTATCAATCAATCACAAATTATTTTATATATGATTTTTAGAGTAATTATTTTAAGAGCCAAATATTTTTAGTGATGTATGAATTTAGGATTCGTTAACAGTATAAAAAATCTTTATACTAACAGTGAATATCAATTAAATCTAGCTTTTAATTAAAACTATGGAGGCGTTTGGATAAACAGCTTAATTAAGCATTTTTTCTTTCAAATAAATTAAAAATAACTTATTTTCATAAGTTTCTCTGATAAACTTATTAAAATAAACTAAAAAAAATTTATAAAAATATCATAAACTATATTTTCATAAATTATTTATAAAAATTTATTTCCCTATACTATTCTTATAAATTCTTTATAAGTTTATCAAACACACCCTGATATATTATTTAACCACGTCTCACGAGGAATATGACCTTTTTGAAAAACAAAAGCAGCGCTACTTGGAAAGTCTCCTAATGGTTATCCCAATGGACATGAAATAGAAAATGGTAAAGCATGCTTTACAAGTTACAACAGTAAAAAGGAATTTTGTCAAAAACAAACAGTAAAAAGGAATCAACTCAGCCAATGGCCTACGTTCCAGGAGCATGGGTCACAGCCACGTCCATAAGCCAACATGTTGCAACTTTTGATTACCAACGATGTCCATTTATTTATTTATTTATTTATTTATTAATTAATATTAGTATTTATTATGAATATTCACTTACATCAACCATTGCCTAATGTATCCTCTCTCTCTCTCTCAACATTTTTTTTACTCATTTGTTCCTTCTTCCTTCTTCTTCATCTATCGAAAGGGATGATTTTGGATCATTTATTGACTTAAAATTACCCATTTAGATCATTTTTTTCTCTCCTTTTATCTAAATAAGTAATTTTTTCACATAGATTTGGTTTTTCTTTCATGTTTTTCAGTGATTTCGTCATCTGAGTGCGGTATTGTTTTGTTTATCGTCTTGATGCGGCATTGTTTGGTTTCACATCTTGTTGGGTGTTCGTTTGGTTCAGATTGGCAAATCAGCTTCGATCTATCACAGATTCAATCAAGATTTGGGCGTCAACCTTACAGATCCGGAGGCATGGATATTCTGGTCACTTTGATTTTGTCACATTTATAGGTATTTTGCCGTTTTATGCTATTAACCTGAGTGTTGTGAGTTACCTGGGTATTGTGAGTTTGTTCCCAGATTCATCCTTTTCGATTTTTAACGATGTTGAATTTGTATTGTTTTTGATATATTTTACCAATTTGAATGAATGAATTTTTTTTTTAGTAAAAAAAAATTAAACTATCGGCTGATTCAACTAATTAGACCGTAAATTAGTCATATTTTTAATTCAATAATGTCTTATTATGTTATTTGGTTCAATCTCAATTGGATAATTAATTTATTCGATTAAAACAATAAAACCATTAACTACATACCAACATATAGTAGCTCTGAGTGATAAGGGATTCAGACACTTTAAATAAGGGGTTAGAGGTTCGAATTTTGTGTCTTGAATTATTATCATCTTTTATAAGTTGTTACATCAATCAAAAAATTGACCCTTATCTTAACTATTTTAAAAGTCACTTATATCATGTTTGGTGATTGGTTGATAGTGTAAAAAACTTTACAATATCAGTGTATAACAATTAAACTTATTTTTATTTTGGATTTTATTGGTATGGATTGTCAGTGTAAATTTTTTTACACTATATCAATCATCAATTACCAACTTATTATAAAATATTTGACATTTATCCTAATTATCTTAAAAATCACTTATATTATAATTGATTCACATTCTAAAATTCTTTATCGGTAAAATTTTGGGAATAACCCAAAAAAAAAATTTATTTTTCCAAATACCTCATTTTCCCTATTATATACACAAATGCCCCTTTTTTTTTCCTCTCACTTTTCCCTCCCTCTATTCCCGACTTCCCTCCTTAATCTTTTTTTATTTTTTGGGTGTTAAGAAGTCGGGTTTGGGAAACCCGACTTCTCAATGGGGTTTTCAAAAATTTTTTAAATGGGTGGTTAGGAAGTCGGGTTCCCTTAGGAATTTTTTTTTCGAATTTTTTATAAAAGTAATGATTTTTTTGGTTTTTTATTAATTTTTTTGGATTTTTATTTAAATTTAATGGATCTTAGGGTTTAAAAATGTGTGATTAATCTTTTAATTAACCAATTGTGTTGGTTGTTAATTATATGATATCATTACTTAGGGTTAGGGTTCAATGGATAATATTATGCAACTCTATATAGATAATATAATCAATAATATTATTAAAAGGCATTAATTAAAATTAAGTATGAAAAAAAACTAAAAAAAATTATGATATCATTACTTATAAAAAAAAAGACGATAATGACAAGTACACAAAATTAATCTCCTAAATGGTGTCCAGTCCTACATCGTGGAGATTGTCGGTTACGACGTGGACGACATCAATCTAGCTGTTCCTCATCAGCTGCAACGGGTTGCTCGGGTTGCTGTAGAGCCTCGTTCAGATTAAGATTTGCGAGAGGCATTGAATAACTAGCGGTAGCCTGATTTGGGAATGATGGAACGCCAAACGAGTACATACTTTGCATGTATGCAGCAACCGACTATGGCGTTCCGAAGTCTGCGCCAAACAGATTGCTCAAAAAATCTCTTTCGCTGGATGCGAAAAGTGTCGACCTTGGTTAAAGTGTAAGGAAGCCTCTTGTTGTGTAGGGGTATAAGCAAATGAATGTCTAGGCGGTAGGGGCACCTCTTATTGTGTAGGGGTGTAAGCAAATGAAAGCTGAGGCAGTTGGGGGTCATCGTTTTCCATGGCAACTGGGGGGCTGGGTTGGCGACATGCATTACGCCGGGCACGCTCTTGGGTGGTCATACTGGGTCCAACATCCGGATGGTGTTAAACGTCACCTCGTGGGTCTTACAATTGTTGTGGAACAGACAGGTATGGTATTGAGTTTTGTCTAAACCACGTAATATATTGTTCCGTGTGAGACACATAACCAGGTATCGGGTTCCCCTGAATGACGCGATCTCGGCGTTCCTTCCAAAACTGGATCCAGTATGCATGTTTTTCCTTCCAGTTTTCAACGTGATTGCCTCGCATGTCTGAGTAGTGGAGTTCATCCATATTTTCAGGTGCACCCAGTATTTCCTGCCAAAGGCCAAACTGAAGCTTCACCCTGTTCGTTTGATGCCATCTACAGTCTGGAAACATATCAAAGCGATACAGGATGTCCACAATCTAGATTCCCGATATGCTTCTTGTGGAAGACAGTGTTGAAGTTCTCTGTATGGCAACCACTTAAACTGGTTACTTTCCATGTGATCGATCCTAGATCTGTACCCCGTAATGTCGCCCCGCGGAGTTCCGATGTACTGCAATCTCCCGCCACCCTATCTAGTAAAATACATTGTAAGGTCAGTATAATAAGCATATATGTAAGTGTTTTTTAGCTACTATGAAGATTCTATACATACCGTCGTGCTAGTGGAAATGATGGTTCGCGGTTGCACCGTGGTGCAAGGAATGGCATGCGGTACCATACCCAAGATTGTAGCAACAATACGCATCCACCCATACAGAAATAAGCCGGTGCAGATGCACGACACATTTCCCTGTACAGATTTGCCAAATAGGCTGAACCCCAGTTGTAGCGCCCAGCACACTGGCGATCTTCCAACGGTGGAAGATACATCAGGTGAACTCTGTTACCAGATTTGTCAGGCATCAAGACACCCCCAATCAAGCGTAAAATGTACGCTCTACAATAGCCTTGTAGTTGTTCTTCCGTTGCATCAACAGGGGGAGTGGAAACGTTTCGTGCAACTACTTGAGTTTTATGGCTTGTCCTTTCATCTGATTAGATGGAGGAACCTCACCCAAAAGTCGGTGGCATTCCTCTTGCCAGCCAAGGTAGCTAGGCCCAGTAACGGGCAGTCCGTTGACACAACCCTAGCTGAAGAGCAACATCTTCCAATGTTATTGTGCATTCTTCGATAGGAAGATGGAACGTGTGTGTTTCTGGCCTCCACCTTTCTACCATTGTAAGCACCAATGATTTGTCAATCTTAACATGTCCTACTGTTGCAACGGTAGAAAACCCAGCTTGCTCCAAGTATGGTACAATTAACAGACTTGGAGCCTCTGTGATATATAAGTGACAATCAATCATATCCTGCAACCAAAATCAAAGTTGTAAGTATAGAATGATTAAGGTTAAGTTAATGACCCTATCATCTACAATCACTTACCATTTCGCCTACTTGTGATGACCTGTGAACGTGTTGGAGTCTTAGCAGAGCCATTGAAGCGTGTGTGTTGTTGAGGATGAGAGGGATAACTTGTGGTATGAAGTCCTTCAGAGGTGAAGTGCTGAAGTTATGGTGAATAGTGCTGAGTGGTGAAGTTCTATTTATAGACATAAATAGATGAGCGGCTGAGATTGCACCGACGGAATCAAAGAGGTCAGAGAGACATTATTATTTTTGTCCGTTATGACAGGTAAAAGGAGCGGCTGAGATTGCACTGATGGAATCAATGGCCGAGATCGAAACACTGTGTGCGGGTCAGAGATCAGAGAGGCATTATTATTTTTGTCCGTTGCGACAGGTAAAAGGAGCGGTTGAGATTGCACCGACGTAATCAATGGCCGAGATTGAAACACTGTGCGTGGGTCAGATGTCAGAGAGGCATTATTATTTTTGTTCGTTGTGCTTTAGGGTTAAGTTACTCCCCTGATGCAATCTCGTCCGCTCCTTTACCTGTCGCAAAGAACAAAGTTGATTATGACGCCCTGACGCGCGCACAGTGACCTTTACTCCCCCGATGCAATCTCATCCGCACCTTTACCTGGCGCAAAGGAAAAAGCTAATTATGATTTCCTGACGCGGGCACAGTGACCTTTACTCCCCCGATGCAATCTCATCCACACCTTTACCTGGCGCAAAGAACAAAGCTAATTATGATGCCCTGACGCGGGCACAATGACCTTTACTCCCCCGATGCAATCTCGTCGACACTTTTACCTGGCGCAAAGGACAAAGCTAATTATGACGCCCTGATGCGAGCACAGTGACGTTTACTCCCTTGATGCAATCTCATCCGTCGATTTCGTCGGTACAATCTCGTCCGCTCCTTTATTGATGCCTATAAATAGAACTTCACTCAGCCTCACTCAACACTAGTCACACTTCACTCAGCCTCACTCAACATTACTCACTTCCTAAGTCATGAGTTCCTCATTTGCCTTTCTTTCTATCTATTACAATGGACAAATTGTAATGGACTGCCCAGAAGGTGTGATGTTTCAATGCGACCATCGAAAGTTGATGAAGGTGAAGACCAACATCAAACTTGGTCAATTGAAATAGTTTATACAGAGGAAGATACAACTCGGCAACAACAAGAGGGTAGTCGAAATTGTTTATCGATACTCTACATCCATTGCTCAAGGATATGTCTGATACCAGCTGCTAAATCTTGAAGGAGATGATGATGTACAGTTGATGTTCGACATGTTCGACAACTGCAGAAGCCTCGACGTTTCTACCATTGAGCTGTACGCATAGGTGGAGGATGTGGCCGATCTTGTCCCCCAAGCCATTGATCTTAATGTCCCAACACACCTCTTCCACACATCATTTCCTCAAACAGAAGACTACCACATATCTTTTCCTTCATCCTCTGACTACCACCCATCTTTTCCTACTTCCTCAGCATGCCACTCTTCATTTCCTCAAACCCAAGACTACAACTCTTTATTTCCTCAGACCCAAGACTACACCCCATCATGTCCTCAAACCCAAGACTACAACTCATCATTTCATCAGACCCAAGACTACAACCTATCATTTCCTCAGATTCAAGACTACAACCCATCCTCGTCTCATGATATCCCCGTCATTGTTGTTGCCGGTTTCCACCACGAAGAAGTCGGTGACTTCAGTGAAAATGAAGACAACGATCTTGCCCTGTCTGGAGACGACGACGATGATGTGGACGACGACGAACCTGCCGTTGTGCCCTTATCAATTGCACCTGCTTATGACCCACCGTCACACGACCAAATGAATGAGCCTAGTGAATTCGGTCACACATTGACCTGCCAGAACTTATAGTCATTCGATACGACGGGAAACCCGGTAGTAGGGATGAAGTTCCCTACCAAACAAGCTTGCATGTCCACAATTAAGCACTTCCATATCAACCACTCTCTTGATTTCTCGGTAGTGCAATCTGATCAGGCGAGATTCGTCACCAAATGCCGGATTGATGGATGCATGTGGAGATGTAGAGCAGCATTGGGGAAGAAGAGCTAGATTTGGGAGATCCGAAAACTGGGGGCGGATCACACATGTGCATCAGCAACTCTTTCACAAGATCATCGCAAGCTTGACAATAACCTAATTTGTGAAAGTATCACGGGTATGGTTCAAAAAGATCCATCAGTAACCGTGCCAGTGTTGATTGCACACATATGAGCAACATACTCGTACACCACCACGTACAGGAAGGCATGGTTAGCAAAGCAAAAGGCTATTGAACTGATCTACAGGAACTGAGAAGAGTCATACAATCAACTACCAAGATGGCTCCTCACAATGCAACAGTTTGTTCCAGGAACGATCGTAGAGCTAGAGACACTGTCAGCCTACAACGGAGTGCAATTAATTTGTGGTAAGCGAATATTCCATCGAGTGTTTTGGACTTTCAAATCGTGCATTACTAGCTTTGCGTTTTGCAAGCCCGTTCTGTCCATTGATGGCACCAGGTTGTATGGAAAATACAAGGGGACCTTTTTGATGGCAATTGTTCAAGATGGGAACAACCACATATTTTCTATAGCCTTCGCCATAGTCGAGGGTGAGACGGCGGACGCCTGGTATTTCTTTCTCCGAAACTTGAGAGGGCACGTCACACCCAACCTGACATTTGCTTGATTTTGGATAGGCACGAATCAATAAAAAATGTCTATCGACGAGTAAACAGTGGATGGTGGCATGTGTATTGCATTCGACACATAGTCCAAAGTTTCATGAGGCAATTCAAGAATGCGGATATGCGAAAGCAAGTTGTTAATATGAGTTGGTAGTGCATTCATTTATATTATAATTAATTTTTGTTTCTTTTCTCTTCATATCAATTTGGAACTTAGTTTATTCTGACTCTTCAGGATACGCCATGTCATATCCTACGTTCAATTATTACTACAATGCTGTCAAAGAAGAAAACGCAGAGGCCGCGAGGTGGCTAGACAGTATCCCGAAGGAAAAATGGACTCAAGCATGGATCAGGGGAAGCGTTGGGGACACATGACAACCAATCTTGCTGAGTCCATTAACGACATACTCAAGGGGACGCGAAATCTACCAATCACTGCGATAGTCCAAACAACCTATGAAATAGACAGATGCAAACACTAGAAGGGGGGTTGAATGGTGTTTAACAAATTTATGCGGAATTTAGAAACTTTTTCGCAAACACAGACGGGTTATAATAGACGAGTAAACACAGACAAGTCAATCAGACTGATAACTCGTCTGAAGGTTTTCACAGAAAACACACAATCATGCAAGATAAGAAAAGTTTTGATAAACACAATTATAAATCCCTTTAGTTAGATGATAGTTAAGACAAATAATCAAACTCAAGAGTTAAGGGAAAGAGAGATCACTCAGCAGGTTTTATCCTGGTTCACCCCTTAATAATGAGGCTACGTCCTGTCCTTGGCAGCACCAAGTTTTCTCACTATAACTGATTTAGGTTACAGGACAGACAAGTATTATTTTCACACCTAGCCTCTTCAGGCTCCAGATGAGTATTGTTTTCACACCTAGCCTCTCCAGGCTCCAGACAAGTATTATTTGCACACTTAGTTTCTTCAGGCTCAGACGAGTTTGTTTGAGAGAAGTTGTAAAATAGATTACAATTTGCAAGTCTTTCACAAGCACTCAGACGAGTGTATTAAATGTGAAGATCTAAAAGACTGCGTAATAACTTCAAATGATTGAAGAGTAAATAATGAAAGAATGAAGATATAAATGCACAGAGTAATTGCTCTTTGATTGCTTTGATTGTTCTCTTGTCTATTAGAATCTTCAAAGTCTTCTTCATTAAATAGGCTTCAAAATTTTAAAGCCGTTAGACATAAGTCTGAAGTCTTGGCTTCTTGCAGATCATCAATAAATACAATAGAGTCGTTCTGATCAGCTATTAAAGCATAGGGAACTTCGCTTGTTCTCTTTCATCAGAGTGATACAGACTTCTGATATACCTTTGGTCTCAGCAGGTTTGTATACGTGCTTTTTGTTTGCAGAGGGAAGACTTTCTCTTTTGGTGTAAGATGTAATTGTGTTCAGGCAAAGCACTTTGTTGAAGTTCCTTATCAGAGTCGAGACAGCTTTCATCCAATGTATTCTTTAACGTTAGTCATTAGACGGATGAGTGACTTCATTAGACAGGTTGACTCTTTAACAAAGAGATGACGCCAGTTGCAAAGTCTTTTAGACGGGTGAGTCTTCCTTTGATCAGACGGTTGAAGACTTCATTAGACGAGTGAACTTCTCTTAGTTCAGACGATTGAACCTTGGCTAGTTCAGACGAGTGAACTTATCTCAGTTCAGACAAGTGAACTTTAGTTAGTTCAGACGTGTGAACTTAAGTTAGTTCAGACGGGTGAACTTATCTAAGTTCCGACGAGTGAACAGTTCATATAGACGCTTAATGTTTTAATCTGCATACTAAGTAGACGAGTTAAATACCACAGACGGGTTCAATTAAATCATTGAATAACTGTTTTAATCTCATCAAAACTAAGGTAAATGCACATCAGACATTTGGAGACTCAACAACCTATTATAGGTTGGTTAGCCACTTAGTCAAGAAGGAAGAGCAACTACAGGCAATGATCAGATCCGGCCGTGTTTATACCGAGATTCTCACTAAGGCCATTGACGAAGAACGAGCAGCATCCAACTCTCACGAAGTCATTACTTTTCATCGGGACAACCAAGTTTTCTCGGTCCAGGAAACAGTACAACCATGCGAAGGCCGACCTGCGGGGAGATTTAGGGTGAAACTACTTGAAAAGTGGCGTGACTGTGGAAAATTCCAGGCATTACACCTTCTATGCTCACATGTCATCGCTGCTTGTTCGTATGTTTCTCATGACTACATGTCTTATGTGGTTGATAAATACAAATTGCAATCTGCATTCAATGTTTACAACGAAGAATTCGGCGTGATACCCAACGAAGCTGATTGGCCACATTATGATGGAGTTGAGGTGTGCCACAATCTTGCCATGCGAAGAGATCCACGTGGTCGTCCACAGTCTACTCGCATTCATACTAAGATGGACCTCAGGGAAAGGGATCACCCAAAATGTTGTGGACTTTGTCGACAACCAGGGCATACAAGGAAGAACTGTCCTCACCGTGCTGGAATTTCTACGCAACCATAGCGTAGAAATCAGGCACTATCAATTTTAGTGTACGAGTTTTTGTAATAGTTTCTTGTTATAAATTTTAATTAATGTTTACTATCGCATTATTGATTACTGTTATCATATAATTGACAACCAACACAATTACTTAATTTAAAAAAAATTAATCACACATTTTTAAACCCTAAAAACCATTAAATTTTATTAAATTTTCATAAAATTAATATTGAAATCATAAAACGATTATTGTTATCATATAATTAACAACCAACACAATTAGTTAATTAAAAGATTAATCACACATTTTTAAACCCTAAAACCCATTAAATTTAAACAAAAATCCAAAAAAATTAATAAAAAACCAAAAAAATCATTATTTTTTTAAAAATTCGAAAAAAAAAAGCATAAGGTAAGTCGGGTTTAGAGAACCCGACTTCCTAACTACCCATTAAAAAAAAATTGAAAACCCCATTGAGAAGTCGGGTTTCCCAAACCTGACTTCTTAACACCCAAAAAATAAAAAAAATTAAGGAGGGAAGTCGGGAATAGAGGAAGGAGAAAGTGAAAGGGAAAAAAAAAGGAATATTTGTGTATATAATGAAAGAAAGAGAATATTTAAAAAAATAATTTTTTTTTTATTATTCCCAAAATTTTCCCTTCTTTACAACCGTCGTGTAGAAATTTAACTATTTTAATTTTTCTAGAAGTTGTTTTGCAATTTTGAGTGCCATTTCTGGTTTGTTCTTGTAAATAAAACCAAATCACGTGTACAAGAATGGAAATCCAGTGCTGTCTCAAAAGCTACAAAAGACCTCAACATGCTTTTGGTTTGGTAGTAGAGGGAATTATGTTGACTCAAGCTGTATCTGCTTCAACGTTACCACTATTCTGAGAAAAACCAACTCACTCTCTCTTTTTCTCTTTCTCTCTCTGTATCACCCCATCTTTCAGGTTATTTCAAGATACGATTTTTGTGTGCTTCATATTACTGTTTGGTTCCCAAGAAACTGTGTTGATGAAAAATACAATCATTTCTATTTTCTTTAATCTGTCAGCAGCCAAGTTTTGCATTTTATAGTGGTTTGTTTCCTTTTTCTTCTGAAAAAATAAGAACAAAATGAGTCCTGCCATTTTCATTTGCTTCTTCTTTGCTACCTTTCTTCTGCAGCAACACAGTTTGAGCTCCCACCATTTTACTTTGTCTATTGGGGTTTCAAATATGATGAGAGTTGCAATTCGGAAGATCCCTAGCCCTACAATCTGGGTTTGATTTGGTTTACCCTTTTCAAAAAATTGTCTCTATGATACCTTGGTTTACATTAGTGTCAATGGCACTGTTAAAAAATTTGGGATTTTTGTATGCTAATTTTTTTTTTTTGCAGGAAGAATCTCAGGGATTATGGATTTTCTAATTTAAAACAAAGTAGGATCTGATTCTTTTTTTGGTAAATTTTTTATTCTCATGAGTTTTGGGGAATTTGTTATTTTTTTACGTGGTTGTTATGCTTGTTTCTTTTATGTTGTTTCCCTAGTGTTCATTAGTACATGTACTTTATTTATCTATAGCTATAGTTATAAATTTGTATAATATGTGTATGCCTGAATTTGCTGTAATAAAATGAAAATCATAACACAACCTTTGATTTAAGCGAAGATGTAATTTTTTTTTTTTTTTTGGATTGTGGTAGGCTCCTTCATTATTTCATAGCTTCTGCAACATCAATTCAGTTGTACTAATGGAATCTTGGAGTTATGTTCCAGAAGAGAAAGGCTATTTGTTTTCTGATGAAATGGATTTTTCACTTGATGCTTTTATGAGAAGTAGAAAAGCATTGGTTGAATGGGACAACAAAGCCTCTTGTAACTTTGAGAGAGATGGATTTACTTCAGACAGAGAGGTAGTTAAAAGCATGGAATTTGTGGACTTGGGATTTCCTGACTTGTTCCGAAAGTCGTTTCATGGTGGCCAGCCTCTTGAGACATCTAGCTGTGAGCTAGATAGTAATTCTAGTAAAAGAGGGAATTCATCCACCCATGTTATTGCTTTGGATTCATCTTTGGGGGAAGAAGAATCTGAGTCAAAGCATTTAAGTTCTCTAGTTGAATCCAAAACAAATGATTCTTCACTGATTGATTTGAAGCTAGGGAGGTTAGCAGATTGTCAAGGTGCAAGCAGTGATAAAGTTGCAAAAGAAGGGTTCACTTTAGCATCTATACATCCAACCATGCTTGCGAAGAGAGCTCGCACCTCCAGCTCACCTATTCAGGCTCCTGTATGTCAAGTTTATGGTTGTAACGTGGATCTTAGTTCTTCAAAAGATTACCACAAGAGGCATAAAGTTTGTGATGTTCACTCTAAGACAGCTAAAGTTATTGTTAATGGCATTGAACAGAGGTTTTGTCAGCAGTGCAGCAGGTTAGTAGTTTTTGGGGTTCCTTTGGTAGTAACATTGCATCTTTTATACTTTTTCTTACAATCAGGTGGTCATCTCATGACATTTATACAAGATCCTTATATTTGTTTAATTGGTGAGGTACCCCAATCCTGTTGGTCAGAAAGACAGGAAAACTGTGCAAAGTATTTGCTATCGAAAACCCAACTAAAAATATAAGTGCTTCTCCTATTTTTTACTTTCATATGGTTCTCCTAGTTGGTTCTAGTTATGCAATGAAGAGTTTTCTTTACCTACAACAAATGTAGTTCTAGTTAATGTTACAAAAGACAATAGCTAACTAATTAAATTCTGATCAATCAATGTATATGATTTAGCATCGAATGACTTTCTATTGCATTCCTGGGACATATCTTCCTGGCTTTGAGATTAGTGTTTGCAGATTGAAATTGATTGTTACTAATGGACTGAATTATGCTTTTTTCTGTTCTTACATTAGGTTCCATTTGCTAGCTGAGTTTGATGATGGTAAGCGCAGTTGTCGCAGGCGTCTAGCAGGACATAATGAACGCCGGAGGAAACCACAATTTGATTACATATCTGGTAAACAACACAAGATTCTTCAGTCATATCAAGGTATGAAAAATCCATTCTGTTAGTCCCTTCTTTAGCATAGATAAGACAAAATTGTACTTTCTTCCCATGTGCAACTTTTATTGCTGGTAATTTCTTGTTGTGTTTAGTCATTTAGAAGCTTTTATGGATGGGTTTCAAGTCCAATTTGTCAAGTACTTCTTGTATTTCAACAATCAACCTTTTCATAGTTAACCTCTTTGGCCTAAATACAATTTAAATAAATATTCAGGTATGCTATGGAACATGGGTAAGGGGAAAATTAAAGATGTCACATATAAGGTAGTAGCGATAGTTTTGATTAAAGAAAAACAGAGAAATCAATCAGGAAGTTTGAGTCATTCATAATGTTTAGACACTAATGCTTTGGTATGGAAGAGTTAGAGGATTCATGTAGGACTATGCCGGAAAAAGAATTAGGGAAAGTTAGGGCACTAGATATATAGAGAACAGCAAAGAAAAATACATGTGGAAAATCCTGGTCGGTTCTTAATTCTTATTAGGATTTATGTAGCTAATAATTGGTCACACATATTCATAGAGTTCAATGTAACCATGAATGAATGATATTGACATGAAGCATTCAATAGTCAACACTGTAACCTAACAACTAGAATTATAGATCAAAATCAACTTCATGACGATTATGATGATTTTGGTCTAATGTTATCTTTTTCACACTTGCAATGAGATATTGGTAAAAAGATCATAAAATTTAGAATCCACCAGGTGAGCAAACATGACTTAACCACAGTTACAAAAATAAAAACATTTAAAATCATCATAGAATGGAACCCCTTTTCTTAAGTTTGTGTAGCCTACTTCAAATCACATTTGATAAGATTAGTATAGTATTACATAAATTTTGAGTTTTTAACAAATTTTAGGGATCTAAATTCTGAAAAAATAGAGTTAAGGGTTGATAAGTTAGGTGCATAAATAAGTATGTTTTGTATTATGAGATATACCTCTAATTTCAACCACCATATGTAGTTTAAAAAATTGCAGGATTTCTTTGTCAGGAGGCATTCTTAACCATATTGCTTAACATTTTGTGTGAAGGTAGTGTGGTCAATCAACATATATAACTACGTATTGGAGGAGTCTTGATAGAATAAATTGATTCTTAATTAATTACTAAAAGAAATTTGAATACTGGTGTAAGTTTTTGACTTTGTTAACTAATGCAGCACTATATGACATTGATAGGTATATTATTTTGTCTTTTGCTAATATATTTCTTTACTTGATCCTCCTGGGACAAGTATAAATCAGTTTTGGTATTTTCTATTAGTTGCCTCTAGACATAAACTATAGATATAATGCTTTTTTGTCATCACTATAAGAGCATATATACGAAGAATTTTGTCAAATAGCACATAACTAAATTAATAATATATTTTTAATTATGTTATAATTTATTCTGTAAATGTTCTATCAAATATCAATCATGATAATGAAGTCATCTAAAGAAGAAAGTGAAACGTGTCTTCATTTAATAGTAAGATGTCAATACTATAGGCAATTTGGGCCAACTCAAGCTAAGATGGCTATATTAGCTGCACTGAAAGTATCTTTTATATGCTCCCTGATCAATGATTTTTTTGCAATATCAGATGAGTTTTCAAAAGATCATGTACATTTTCTGTCATAATCTGAAATTAAGGCCATTAAATCTAGAAAACACAGCATGATATTTTTAAACATTTCTGACAAAAGAGGCACTTTTCGGTTCTTTAAATTATGTTATCACTCTATCTCTTAGTTATCGTGGTCCCAAGGAATGATGTCGACCATTTAACTAGTGTTTTTGTAGTTATGCGTTTATTAGAATTTTTTATGCACAAAGTTCAAGTGAAACATACCTGAGTTGAAGCCGGTTTTCGGTATCATGGTAGGACTTATATATTTTACATGTTCAAAATTATTTAAATGTTTTCTTCATTTCATAACTTCAAGACAACTTCACCTGTTGGAATATTCTTACGATGGTGAAGTGTACTCCATATCTAAGGTTACTAAATAACTAATAAAGAAATTGTACGACAAATGTAAGATGCACCCTAAGATTAATACCTAAACAAGGCACTAAGGAATATTGTTACAGTTGTAGTGAAGTTACAACATATCTATCTATAATTTTCACTGTTGTCTCCGCTAGTGCGCAAGAAAATAATGGAACTACTGCTTTCAAATCCATGTCTTCAGTCCAGAAATTTAAAGTGCCCCATTTTTGCTTTTCTCTTGCACTGAATGTGTTACCAGGTACGGAGTATCTGGGGTCTTCATTACAGAAAAAATCCCAGTTTGCCTTTCAAGACATATTTCGAAGTGGCATCCTTTTCCCAGGAAAGTATGATCAAACCTCTCAGAGTGGACATATCAAATTGGAAGAGGAATCAATTTACAGCCCTCAACTAGCAGCACCCGTAACGTATGGTCAGGAGTTTTCTAGCTGTGCTCTCTCTCTTCTGTCAGCTCAGTCACAGAATCCATCACGCTACTCAGCAGGAAATCCATTAGCTAGTTCCCTTATTTTTCAAGGCATCTGCATGCACAACAGAGATGACCAAGTTTCTGAAACACTTTTGGGGAAGAGCTCTATGGATCATAAATATGTACCAAATGAGTCATTTCCATGTGGGATGAACTCTAAGGAAGTTATCAAGAATGGATCCTCAATACTTTCTGACGCTGGTGGTGCTGTTGAATTCCACAGAGATGATAGTTGCCAACCATCAGACTTATTCAATGTCAAATATTGTCTTTCCTCTGAACATGGAGCCACTGTTGATCTGTTCCAATTGTCTTCACATCTTGAAAGGGTGGAGCAGCAAAGAAAATCTGGTTTGATAAAGTGGGAAAATGAGGATTGCTGTTTCCCAACCGTGTAAAGGCTGTTATTTAAGCCTACAATATCATTGACATATCTAATTTTTTGATGCCTATAGTGTGATGCTTTAATAGTGGCACTCTTTCTCAGTGAATTGATTCATTTATGGCATATAATGGGATCAATTGTGGGTAAGGAAGTTAAGGACATCTTAACTAACCATGGTGGTGGATATTAAGATTGAGGGAAAGGAAAGGCAAGAAAATGCAACTGTATAGCACAGGTAAAGAACCTAGCCATTTGGTTGAGATGTACAAACAAATGTAATTTATTGGCCTCGGATAGTTATTGAAAGTGAAACTCAAGCTCATGCCTTAGATCATGTCATTGTGTAGTTTTGTGACATTCAGCCATGGCTATGACATTCTAGTTTCTAAATATACATCTCATTGTTTCTGTTATATAATCTCTTTTCTTGAAATTCATGTCAATCGATGGTAAGGAGCAAAATAAGTAAGAGGAAATGTAATATTTTTTTAGAAGGTTAAAGTAATAATTTGGTTCCTATAGGTGACATCGATTCTTTATTTAGTCTCTATAAGTAAAAAAATTATTAAAAAGATCCTCATATATGTTATTGTTACCCATTAGGTCCCTTTCGTTATCTTGTCGTCTCTAATAATCCATAAATTCCTAAATATAGGAACTAAATAAAGAATTTGTGTTACATGTAGGGGTTAGATTATTAATTTAACCTAAATTATTGGGCAGATTCTTCATTTAATTCCTATATTTAATAGTTAACGGATCATTAGAGACGACAGGGTAACGTGAGGGACCAAATGGGTAACGATTCCACGTATGAGGATCTTTTTAATAATTTTTTAAGTATAAAGACTAAATGAAAAATCGGTATCACCTATAGAGACCAAATTATTATTTTAACCGTTTTAGAAAAAGGTTAAAGGAAAAGGAAACTCAATTAGCATTGTGCTTCATGGGATTTTCCTTTCAAGCAATAAACAACTTAATTAAGTAAGCATTCAATAAGTTGTTTTGAAATAAGTTAAACAAATTTATTTTCGTAAGCTTCTTTGATAAGTTTATTAAAATAAGAGTGAAGGCCCAAATTGGTCCCTAAAAATTTTCGAGGACCAACTTTTAATCCCTAAAAAAAATAAACTAACAATTTAGTCCCTCAAATTTACAAAATGGGACACATTAGTCACTGAGTTTAGTTTCGATGTTCATCTACTTACCTACATGTCACATTAACCAATCTACCTGGTTTGTTAGTGATCATGTGTGACCTATGATGAATTTCCTTTGTAGAACACCAATAAAAATGGAAAAAACATGCACAATTTTAAAATCAAAATATCTTAAAATTATGCACTTTTTTATTTTTCATTCATTTTTCACGGTGGAAATTTGTCATAGGCCATGCAGGGCCATTAACGGATCAAGTAGGATGGTCAATGGGATAGGTAGGCAAGTAAATGGACGTTAGAACTAAACTTAGAGACTAATGTGTCTCGCGTTTGTAAATTTGAGGGACTAAATGATTAGTTTATTTTTTTGAGAGACTAAAAGTGGATCCCAAAAAATTTTCAGGAACTAATGTGAACATTCACTCTTAAAATAAGCTAAAAAGAGACAAATTATTTTCATAAGCTCAAATAAAGTGTCGATAAGCTCTCTCATACAAGTTAGATTATGCTCTCCAGGGAAGTTCAAAACAGTAATTAATCCTTCACTGTTGTAAAGCTCTTGGTCAGGTTCAGACTATAGATGTATCTCAGAAAAAGAAGAAGCAAAATGGAATCAGGACACCAGAAAAGTAGATATAATTAAGGTTAGCTTTAATTTATTATTTAAGGTTCTTTATACTGGTAGTTGGTTTTTCGATGGTCCAAGGGAAAAAGAGAAGAATGTTTAAGGACTGGATAAGTTTTCAACGCATTTGTTTATTAAAGAATATACTCCAGCATGAGTGCACATATATATCCTTGGAGGACGGTTACCTTTTGCAAATTTTACCAAAGTTGTTGCCAATATTGTTGCAAAAGTTTAAGGGGGTTCTTGACTATTGGGCACCCCAAACTTTAGAATAAGAAAATTGGCTATGTTTGGAAAGAAATTATTCCATATTAGGTATTTCTCCCAGTGGGTTTGCATTCTTTTTGCACGGAGGGAATCCCCTTTACAGCCTCAGCACTTCCCATATGAAATTAGCTTATAGCAGCCATTGAAAAACTACCATGAATGAAGCCAGCAAATTCCCATAAGCAAACCCTGTGATTTTAAATTTGCATTTTTGCAAGTAGCTCTTCTTGTAATGGATTCCATCATCACAAAGCACATATTATTTGCAATATATAATCATCATTGCAAAATATTCTGAGCATCCAAGTTCACGTGCGGTCGGCCTTCATATCCCTACATGAGATTTTCAATGAGATATATATATATATATATATATATATATATATATATATATATATATATATATTTGGTATCAAAGTTATTAAATTCGGTCAGGTGATTAAAAATAATTAATTTAAAAGAATCATTTAATTGATAATATAAAATACTTTTCATTGATGGTGTATCAAAATTTAACTCTTACGACTATTAAACTCGTTTTTTAGAAGGAATATGTAAGCAAATTACACCAACTCTTTTGGAGAAGAACATTCACATTCTCTCTATTTAAAATAAAGAGTGAAGGCCAAAATTGATCCCCGAAATTTTTTGGGGACCCACTTTTAGTCCCTGACGAAAATAAACTAACCATTTAGTCCCTCAAATTTTCAAACGTATGACAAATTGGTCCCTAGGTTTAGTTCTGACGTCCATTTACTTGCTTACATGTCTCATTAACCATCATACCTTATTTGTCAGTGATCCTGTGTGGCTTATGACGAATTTAATTTCTGAAAATGAATAAAAAATTAAAAAATATGCACAATTTTAAAATCCAAATAGCTAAAAGTTATACATTTTTTTCACTTTTCATTCATTTTCCATAATGAAAATTCGTCATAAGCAACACAAGACCATTAATGGACTAAGTAGGATAGTTAATGAGACACGTAAATAGGTAAATGAACGTTGAAACTAAATCTAGGGACTAATGTGTCCTGTGTTTGTAAATTTTAGTGACTAAATGGTTAATTTATTTTTTCAGGGACTAAAAGTGGGTCCCCAAAAATTTTCAAGGACTAATTTGGGTCTTCACTCTAAAATAAATTTTTCTTAAGATAGTGTTTGGTATCAGACATATTTTAATATATTCCTGAGAAAGTGAGATAAGAATAAAAGTTTTTCATATTTAGTACAAGAGATAAAGAATCATTCTCAGATATAAAAGATAAAAGATTTTCGGGAATAAGATTTGTAAATGAAAGTTAAAAATTTTATTTTCACGAGTGAGGGTGAAAAAAGTATTCATGAGAATGAGATTCTTAGGAATAAAACACTATATGAACCAAACGTCAATTAAGGGGATACAATATATTTAAGGTAGAGAAGATAATAGAATCTTATATTTGGAGGAGCGAGATACTTCGTTTAATGAAGGAAGATAATATAAAATTATTGATTAAACTCTATATTTAATTAAGAAATACATTTATCATTTGGACAAAACTTAGATGTGGTTTCATAAGTACTTGTGGTGTGATTTTTTAATGAGAAGATTCGTTGATGTGCAGATATTATTATTATTGAAAATTAACATCATAAGTACCTACAGAACTACACCTAAGTTTTGTCCTTATAATTATAATAAACTTATTAAAATATTAAGTTAATAATTATTGAAAATATTTCATAGGTTCAATTCACTGGTATATGTAAAATTCAAGATATATATATATATATATATATATATATATATATATTGAAATTAAATAAACATAATCGTACATGATTAACATATGAATAAAACATATGAATATTATATAACATGAAATATTAACTTATTAAAGCTAACGTATGAAAATTATATTAACGTAAAATAAAGTTACATATTCAATCATATATTAAAAGTCAATCCGTAATATAAATTCATACTGAAAATTCAAGCTTATATATTTATTTAAAATAATTACACATAAATGTTTATATAAAATACATTAAAGTATTATGTTTATTTAAAATATTTATTTTTTATATTTTATATAGTATTTATTTTTACTCTATAATTTTATTTAATGAATAAATTTATAAATATTAAATATTATTACATGATTTTAATATAAAAATAATGATTACAAAAAATAAATACAAAAATTAAAAAAATTATAAAATTAATAATACTTTATTTTCTAGAAAACAAATTTTGAGGAATCAAATCCATGTTTCATTTACCAAGTCCAAGTGGAACGAGTTTATTTCCTTTTAAGCATCAGGTCTTGTGTTTGATCCTTAGATTCATATGTATGAAAAAAATTTCTTTGGGTGGAGTCCCTACTTAGGAGTCTGATTGTACCCAAATACAATTAAGAGGGGTCTCCATTTAAATGCCTGACTGTATCTCGGGAAATTAATCTCTCAACTATCAGATAAGAAGATACTCTGAGAAACAAAAAAAAAAAAACTCTATTTTGTTTCATTCATTCAATCATATTACACATTTTCGTCACCATCTTCTATTCTTAATTACGGCTAATACTATTAACTATTACTACTACTAATACTTTTTTTTCATGAGAAAAAGGTGTTAAGACCCCGAAAACAGAAAACTAAAAACTATTACTACTACTAATACGTTTTTTTTAATGAGAAAAAGGTGTTAAGACCCCGAAAACAGAAAACTAAAAACCTTTAGGGAACCAAGT
Organism: Ammopiptanthus mongolicus; assembly: GCA_039655645.1. Classification (NCBI taxonomy): domain Eukaryota; kingdom Viridiplantae; phylum Streptophyta; class Magnoliopsida; order Fabales; family Fabaceae; genus Ammopiptanthus; species Ammopiptanthus mongolicus. Next base: position 25,907,597 of record CM077348.1, on the reverse strand, counting down.
CTCAGCAACATCTACCCGCAAGGCATTACAAATAAAGGAAGGAGGATAATAAAAAATTTAAAACTCTAAAGCTAGAGAAAGACCAGCCTTTGCTAGAGCATCTGCCACTTGATAGAGCATCTGTCACTTGATTCGCTTTCCTTACCACATGTTGCCAAACAATAGACCCCTCTCCTTTGTGGACATCATGAATAGGTGATACAAGGGCAAAACAGGCATGAGACCTACAACATCCATCTCCGATAAGACCCAAAGCCACTTTAGAATCAAAATAAATTCTAATTTTTCTGAACCCTCTACTCCAAGCAAGCCTCAAGCCATTATGAATTGTTATTTGAGTTTAATTATTATGTACTGACCGTGTAAAGTTACACTGTTAACCAATCACCAATCATGGTATAAGTGGCGTTTAAGATAGTTAGGATAAGAGTCACATTTCTATTAATTTGATAATTTCTGATTTGATGTATGTGTAAAAGAGTTTTACACTGTCAGTGTATACCAATTAGAGTCCATTTGGTGGTCAGGATAAGGGAGGCAGGATAAGATAAACTATCACATCTTGCTTTAATCTGTAGTTTGGTGAACCAGCATGATAAGATAAGTGTATCCTGTTAGCTTATCATATCTTGTTACTTAGTTATAATTCTATCTTGAGGGAGAGGTTGAGTTAGAATCAACATGATAGGATAAGAAAATATTTTCTCTTTTATCCAATATCCTTAATATTGTTATTATTTAATTATGATCTCAAACCTAACTAGTCAACCTTATTTCTAATTTTTTTTGGTGCAGTACAGGAAAAGAAACATGAAAAAGAAAAAAAACAAGAAACATCAAGCTAAGGAGCAGTGGTCATACAAATGGAGTCCCAGAGCAAAGAAGAGCCAAGGCCAGGCCGGGGGTCATTCCACACAGTTAAAGCAACATTAGAACGGAAACCACATCTGGCCATAAAATCAGCACAAGGGAGAAAAAAGGTGAAAAAATATATGATTTAATTAGCAATTTTTATAAAAAGTAAGAAAAATATCACAAGTTATTTTTTTATTTAATTTTTTATAATTTAAATTTAAAAAATAAACTAACATATAATTAAAAAACCAAAAATATATATTAACAAATTTTTTAAATTTTTTTTAATTTAAATGTATAAAAAATCAAGTAATATTAAAATTTATTTTTGAAAAAAAAATATAATTTTGATATAAGGATAATTTTATCATTTGTGAATATTTTATATCATATACTATCACTATTTGATGCGCATCAAAGATTAGATATGATAAGAGCTTATCATACTCATATCATATCCTATCCTTATCCAGCTCTCATATCTTATCTGTTTTGATCCTATCCTTACTACCAACCGAGCCCTTAAACTCTTCTTATTTATATAATTTGACAATTATGTTATGACTTTTTTGGTAAAATAAATGATCACAGGTTGCTACGGCAAAAATATGTAAAAATTGGAACCGAATTTTCACCGATTATATTTTTTTTCAGCCTTAGTTGAGAAATTGACTTCTCACTTAATCGTTTTTTTTTTTTTTTAATTTCAGAAATCTTCTATTAGAAAAAAAGTTGCTCCAGGTGGTAGATGGAAAATCGACTTCCCTAATAATATTCCAAGATTGAGGTAGATTGAGAAATAACGTGAGGCAATAGTTTGGTGATTTTTTTGTTGTTGGAACCTATCGTAATTAGGGTCTTTGGCTCTCCAGTAGGTCCACGGAGTATTCCACAAGCTTAGATCCTTTGGATCCGCTATGAGACTAATATCCGTTCTGGTGCTTAGTCACAATTAAGGTTCTTCGTCCCTGCCCAAGAATGTGTTTGTGGGATTCGAACCGCGGTCCTCCTCACAAGCTCAGCCTGCGCAACCAACTGAGCCACATCCATTGGATGACGATTGATTCTTTTTATCAATATTTTAATTTCAATATTTTGGCGAGGAAACAAAAAGAATAAAAGCATGAGATTTTTTTTATTGGTGAATTCTTTGATACTCGATAAACAGAAGGGTAAAAGTTATCGTGTCAAATCAGAATTTGTCACCTCAATTACATGAGTCATGTTAGTTCTCAACATCTGATTGAATCACCTATACAGAGTAATAATGTGTTTGGAAACCCAACAAAAATGCATAGAATCACGTTTAAACCTCAGACACTACTAATAGTATCTTAAGGAAAACGTGCGTCCGCAGAAAAGAAAAGCACTAAAAGTTATCATGGAGTAATAAAGAATTCACCATTTTTTATTTCAATAATAAAAATTGTATTTACACAAATGCTGAAAAGAGATTATTTACCGACATAGTAAATACTCGTATTTACTATTCACTATGAGAAGTTCTCACCTTATATTTTTCCCATTGAAGAAAAATCAAAACCTAAGGTGGGATTTGATTTATATATTTATTTTGACATAATTTATTATTTTATTTTTAGTCATTATGTAATGCCTCCTAATTTTTATTTTCTTGTATATGTTTAAAATATTTTAAAGGGAATGATAAAGACAACATTTCTTATTTTCACTATTTCTTTCATAAAAATATAAATTCAAGAAACAAAATAAAAATGGAATGATATTTTAGTAATTATAACTGAAAATATATTAATTAAAAAATAAAAAATAAGATACAAAACCAAAACCCCCTAAATTTAGGTTTTTTTTGGACCGAGACCACCCCGTATCTAAAAATCACATTGGACTTTGACTAATCTGAGTCGAACCGGAAAGATCCATTTAGGATGGCAAAGCTCTCTCCGCACCTATTTTTTTTTATTCGCAATACTCGAACCTGAGACCTTACTTAAAGGGAACCAAGTTCCATGTTACTTGAACCAACATACGTTGCTCTAAATTTACATTTCTGATTCAATGTTTATGAGTCCTTTTGTTTAGGTTTTTGTTTCTAAAATATATATTTTTTATTTCAAAAAAACACTTATGACATATTTAAGTTTGTTTGGTCAGGCTTAAAAGAAGCATTTCTTAAAAAAATGGTTTTAGGAAAGATGAGTTTTCTTCCTTTTGAAAAAAAATATGTTTTTGAAATAGAAGAGATAATCACTTTGTAATTCTTTTGACAAAATTATCCTTTCAAATTTTACAAAATGATCATTAACAACCTCACATTTTTTAAATAAATTATTAAATAAAATTATTTTGAAGTAAATATTATAAATATAGTGATTAAAAATTATATTAATATTTTTTACATGTTTAAAAAACATTTTTTTTTTATCCGAACATGTTTATTGGAAAGTGTTTTTTACATCATTTATGGTAATTTTGTAAGAAGATAATCACTTTACTAATATTACAACCAAAACAGTTGAATTCATTTTTAAACTTAGAGGTGAATGCAAAATAACTTTTGATAAAAATATTTTTGAAAATTCGCTTTTTTAGTCTTAATAAACGGGCCTGGTATGGTGTGACGTTACTGAAAGAACTACCGAATAATGAAGCTTTCAAAATACAGCTAACATGATGTCGGGCCACTTTGTTTTACCGTATAAATTAAGCAATTCCAGTTTCTATTTTCCTTACCCGTTTGAAATTTAGTGGGCTGGCAGCGAGCGTCCAATGTGCTAAGCCTTTGCATCCGTACATATATCCTCATGATTTTAAGATCAATCCAAAGAAACTCATACTTAGATCAACTACAAGGAATGTATGGGTGTCTACTATCTCATAATTCTAGTACATACCACCATGGTCGTCTACTAGCTCAATAATATCCAAATGATCAACTCTGAAAAATGAATCTATGGTAAGAAAGATAATCACCAAAAGTCCTCACAAGAACAAAGCCCATTTTTGAAATGGTGAAAGAAATTTGGGTCCTTGAGGATGATTTCTCTTGGCATCGTCTTGGATACAAACTTTGCAAAATCATGGCAGCCATGACACACCCTAGAATTTTTTGCAAGTCGTATAGGTCCAGAATGTGAACTAATGAGGCCGAAAGAAAGTGCCAAGAGTTCACTGTGCCCAATCTGAATGCACTCCCTCTCTTCATCTACATCATGGAGACTGAAATCCCAATTTGGTTCAACTCCTTGGGCTTTCATTTCCTCCATGAAACACTGTAATTCTGAATATATTTTCCCTGATCTTGGATGAGTTACATCCCCAGTTCCAAATACATGAACTTTATTCCTGAACAATGTCCAAGTATAAGCCTTCTTGGGTTTCAAACCCATGTCTTTAATTGTTTCCTTTAACTTGTTCACCATGTGCCATTTTGCACTGCCTGCATACCAATTCAGAAGTAGCACGTAGTTTTCCGGATTTAGAGGTTCCAACTCACAAAGCTGCTCAATTACTTGCTTGCCTAGAGCATGTTGACCATGAATCCTACACCCTTCTAGCAGTTTTCTTAGTACCTCAGGATGCTTTCCAATCTTGTGTTCCTGGATAAAGATCCTTGCCTCGACGAAATGTCCACACCGTGCTAGCAGAGCCACTTTTAGAGCACAGTGAGCAACCGTGGGCACCATAATGTGGTTGAAGTAAATATTTCCTTCCTCCACCATGCGTGCAGTGCTGCAAGCATGAAGGGCAGCAGCATATGCAGTATCATCTAGCTGTACCTTTAGGTTCTTCTCCATCTGTCTAAACAAATCAACTCCAAGCTTTCCTTGTCCATGTAAACTACATCCCAATATCATCACGGTCCACGAAATAGTATCTTTTTCATTAATTATTCCAGCAAAAACATTTGAAGCAGAAGTGATAGCTCCTGATTTCACATACATGTCCATAAGTGCATTCTTGACTTTCAGGTTAAAATGAATCCGATTTCTAAGCAAGTAGCCATGAATTTCTCTACCATGATTATGTGAAGCTATTCTTCCACAGGCAGGAAGAATGGTAGAGATTGACAGAGAATCCGGTTTCAATCCATCCAAGTTCATCTGCCTGAACAATTTAAAAGCCTCATTGAATCCTCCTAATTTCTTCACATAAGCACGGATGGTGGATGTCCAAGAAATAACATCCTTGCAAGGCATCTTCTCAAAAACCAATCGAGCATCTCCTATACTATCACAATCGATATACATTTTCAACAGCGAGTTACTCACTAAAACTTCAAACTCCAACCCCAATTTCTTGGCAATCTCATGCACATTCCTACCATGCTGCAAAGATTTCATCATCCCACAAGCACTGCAAGCAGTTGCCAACGCCACAGGATCAACAACCACACCATGCTCCACCATCTGATTAAACAAATCAACTGCATAACTGGGCTTCCCTCCAACAATATACAACCTTGCAAGAAGGGTCCAAGAAACCAAATTCTTGTGAGGAGGAGACTTGTCAAAGATTGATTTAGCCATATCAACACTATCCAGATGGCCATACATCTCGATCAAAGCGGTTATAGCATACTGATCAGAAGAGAACCCGAGTTTCAGAACATGGGCATGAAGCTGTTTCCCAATGGACAAATCACCCATGAGACGAGAAGCATGAACAAGGCGAGGAAGAGTGCGCTTATCAAGGGGAACGCCGCATTGAAGCATTTGGATGTAGGTAGAGAGAACGTGGGTGAATTCATTGTTGGTGAGATGGGTTTGAATGAGGGTGTTCCAAGCGAATGTGTCCCACAGGGGAATTTCATCGAACATGTGGTGGGGGAGTGATGTTTTTGGTGCAATTGCTATTGTGCTTCCATGATGACCAAGTTGGCTGAAGGTGGTTGTTTTTTTTGATGGGCAGAAACGAACAAGAGTTGGGGATTGGAGAATATCCATGTGAGAGTTAATGGTAGGCGCCGCACTGCTCTGCCACAAAGTCACACTGCCTCTCATGCTTATCTATTCCACCTACATGCTATGATGAAGAAGCTATAAACACCCACCGCCTAACATTTCATCATAGTTAAGACTGCTAGAAAGACCAACTGACACTTTCACAAATTCACGAAGGTGTAGACTATTTAGTGTTTGGCAAAATTACAAATGCCAAAACGGTGAAAGAAGCGTGGGATATTTTGAAGTTGTCATATAAAGGAGTGGAGAAAGCCCAAAAATCCAAGTTACAATGTTTAAGTAGAGAATACGAAAGATACGAGATGTCAACCTAAGAATACGAAAGATATGAGATAGACACGAAAGATTTTTAATGATGATTTGGGTTGGTGTTCTTTTTATCCCCTTTTTTGCAAAGATTTTTTTTAACTCCTTAGTTTGTTCTTTAGTCACATTGTATATTGGTAGATAGACTCTGATTTTTTTGTGTCTGAACGATAGAATCTTATTTTCCGTTACATATACTATGTAATCATCAGTTTGACATATCAATATCACACAGTCACAACACAACTGATTAAATAATCTAGAATTCAGCAAATCAAAATGTTCTTATAGAACTCTACATATCCAGATTCAATCAAGAACTTTATTAAATAATCCATGTCAGACATCATGTGCATTTCCCCGCAAAGTTCTCATATTCACTTAAAAAATTGGTTTCTATATCGAATTCTAATGCTTAATATTTAAAAATATAACATCTAAACTTAACCTCAATTATAAACGTCAGTGCCTATTTATATGAATAGTATACAAGTTATCAAAATGCTATCGCTCAATAAACATTAGTGCCTATTTAGATGCACGGGTCCATCGTATACTCTCCATTTAAAGAAAGGATCCCCGTACTCTGATAATGATGAGGAAGAGCATGAACTTGATATGTTGAATTTAAGGTGTGTAATTTTTTGTTCCTTTTAAGTATGTTCGTATGTCTGCTATCTAATATTCGTCAATCATCTCATTGTATCATTAGCCATCGTCGAAGATAGAGACCTAAGCGATATTCATAGAAAGAATTTGTTGGAACAACATTAGATAATGGGGCAGACTTTGATAGTGATGATGATATTGTTGGAGAAGCCGTATATGATGAAGAACCATGTTTTTCTGAACCATGTGCTCATTTCTTTATGTTTTAAGCAAATTAGTTAAAATTTAATTGATATTTCAGTTATTGATGTTTTTGATAACACTATAAAGCTGCAACCCGGACTAAATATTGTTGCTTTCGGTCTATATACAATTAGGTCTGATGTTTCAATTTTGTTTTGAATTTTATCATTATATCTAGCCAAAGTTATATAAAATGAATTATGTCATTAGTGCTTCTATTTAATTTTTTTGGAATTTAACATAAGCATGCATATTATTTTTTCAAACAATACTGAATTATACCTTCCACGTATAGTTCACCCGTGCATTGCACGGATCCATGGTCTAGTATAAAATAAAAGGACAGAAGTTGTAAAGCTTGATTTGTCATGGCATTTGTGAACACAGGAAATGTATAAAATAAAAGGAAATAGAAATTTTGCTTGAGAAGTGTTCCTAACTTCCACAAACTATTTAATGAAAGACAGGAAAGTATAAAGCTTGATTTGTCATGGCATTTGTGAGCACAGAAAATGTATAAAATAAAAGGAAATAGAATTTTTTTTGGTAATAATCAGGGCCAAGGCCCAAAAAAAGAAAAACTACAATGAAACTAAACGGGAAGTAGAAACTCTCATAGCATCAACGAACAACAACTGAGAAACAAGCACTGGAGGGTTGTCATACACATGAAACTGCATATCAAGATCACAACATATATTGGCAAGCAAATCAACACATCTATTAGCTTCTCTATAAACATGCCTCACTCTCACATTCCACCCGGACTAGATGTTTTATCTTTCTCACTAAACTCCAGGCACTAAAACTTCCTTCATTGCTACCATTGATGCAATCCACCACCACCTTGTAAACAAGATGAGGGTGTATGGAGAAGACATTCCTGACACTAAGGTGGTGGAGAAAGTTCTACATACGTTGAAGATGAACTTTGATCATGTGGTGACTACAATAATTGAGTCCCACGACACAGACACCATGATAATATAAGGATATCTACTTTGTAGCCCTGTTTGTCACTGATTAAAATGTGAGATTAACAACCTTTAAAATAGAAGTTAAAGTAATAATTTGGTCCTTATAAGTGACACATATTCTTCATTTAGTCCCTATACGTAAAAAATTTGAAAATGAGTCCCTACATGTGTAAACGTTAGCAAATTCGGTCCCTACATGTGCAAACGTTAGCAAATTCATCCCTGCCGTCAACAAATTAGTCCTTATACGTGACACAAATTTTTTATTTGGTCCTTAAACTTGAAAAAAAAAATTAAAATTGGTCTCTATATGTGCAATCGATAATAATTTTGTTCTTATCGCCTGTCAAAGAGCTCGGACCCAACTAAAGATTTTTTTTGTATCGATTATTTTTTATATATTATATCAATTTATTTCTTCTATTGAGAGTCAACTTGGATAATTTTTAGAATATAAAACCATTTACAGACCAAATTATACAATTTTTACTCTCAATAGAAGAAATAGATTGATATAATATATAAAAAATATTCAATACGAAAAGAATCTTTAGTTGGGTTCGAACTCCTTGGTAGACGGCAGAGACAAAATTACTATCGATTGAACATGTAAGGATCGATTTAATTTTTTTTTTTTTTCAGGTTTAGGGATCAAATCAAAAATTTGTGTCATGTATAAGGATTAACTTGCTGACGACAGGGACGAATTTGGTAAGCTTTGCACATATAGGGACCAAATTTGCTAACGTTTACACATGTAGGGACTCATTTCCAAATTTTTTTACATATATGGACTAAATGAAAAATCCTTATTACGTATAGGAACCCAATTATTACTTTAACCTAAAATAAATATTGTAGTTAATAGTATATCTTGCCGCAGTTTGATGGTGAAGATTTTTGGAGGACATTGTCCAAATTTAAACGCTTAAAAGACCTAAAAACAAGGCCCATGCCATGATTTTTCACTTCAAATACTACACAAATTTAATTTGTTATTTTATAAAATAAAAACAAAAATCCAAACAAAATAGTTAAACACATATAATACGTCCGTGCATCGCACGAATACAAGATCTAATAATTTATTAAAATGAATCTACCTTTAGCATCAAAGTGATCACTATATCCACCTTCTAGGAAGGGTTGAAGAGATTACACCTTATCATATGCTCCAAGCTAGAAAGCAACAAAACAAAATTACACCATCTCCATTACATCATCAACGTAACCGAACTCTATTACAAATCACAGTATAAGCCAGTCCTCTACACACCCAAAATTCAAGAAAACAGGCGCACCCATAGAAGCTTTATTTTACAATCGAGAAACATCAGGCCCCTTAAAACCAATTATATTGTGTGGTTAGCACCTTTCCAGACTCACAATGAGTACCACCTTGGTTGATTATGCCCTTCTGATGATACTAACTCCTTTGAAAGCGCCTATCAGCAATAACTCCACCATTCATACAGCTGCCTCATTAATCACCTGAACAAATATAAAGTTCTATAACAACCTAAACTTCAAGAGATATGGTCCTCAACATATTTTAATGATAAACTAGAGAATCAATAAATCCTGACACCTGATATGGTCAGCAACATTAAAAATTGAATTTCTAACTGACTTTAAGTCATAACATAAGAAATGAAACATAAAAGAGTCAGATCAGAAAAATAACTCCCTTTCAAGAAGCATACTCCCTACTACCATCGAGCCACAGAAAATGTTAATTATATCCACCTAGACCAAATCCTCCCCATTTGGGAGCCCTCCTTTTTTTATTCGGTAAGTAGATCAAATATTCATTAAACGATCTAGCTTTAGCATTAAAATGATTACTCTCCTCATCTAGTAAGGGTTGGAAAGCAAACACCCTATCATGTGCACTAAGCTAGATAACAAAAAATAAACTACATCAAAAGTCCAACCATAAAACATTAAAGACACCTATAATCTCACCCCTATCTAAGGGATGTAACACCATGTACATAAAAGCTCTCCCGGAACTAATACCTCTTAAAACCTTCCTCACTAGAACAACATTATCTCTCTGAATTACATCATAAACATATCATTAAAAAACACAAACACAACTATTATTCACGCCTGGAATAGCTAAAGTAACTAAACTTTGTTGTAGCAGGAGGCACCCGATAATAATATAAGTCGAACACATCGTTCATCTTCTCGATATTATGATATGGACTTACGTACTATTGAAATTTAACTAAAAAAAAATACTTTTCTCTTTAATATTTTTGGTTTTTTTAGGTATTCTCCTATTCTATAGATGAAAGATTAATTTTCCAAGTACAGTCAAACATTAAATCGGTATCTCTTCAATAATATTTTTCCATATACATGAATTTTAAAAGAGTTTTGTTATATTCTCCTACAAAATCTTCCTATTACTAAATGAAAAGATAATGCATCTAATGTCTTGAAAATATAAAAAAAGGGTTCAATATTTTCTTTATTTACTAAATAAAAGAATTAAGTAGGAGGATATATAATTAGAATAAATCCTGTATGAGTAAGTGCTTATTGAATATAACCAATCAAAATCTTACGATAACTTTAAAATAATTTTATTAAGGATTTTGTTGTCATTTTAAATTGTTAATTAGTGAGTATTGAGAATTTGATTGACTGTGTCCAATAAACATCATGCTCAACCCCAATCAATCTAGTCTCTGATATTATTGATAGAGGGAATAGATTGATTAACTTTTGACAATTTTCGGGACGTTTTTGGAATTTCATTAATGTTGGGGACGAGATTGATTGGGTATTACAATTTAGGATCAAATTGAGGATTTACTCACCCTAGAATTAGAATCAAACCCATAACTAGGTTTGGTTGGTTTCTCTCGTAAATATTTTTTACCTAAAAAGAAGAAAGAATTTGCAATTTCACTTAAATCACTTGCACACATTTTTTTTTTTTAAAGCAAACAATAGGGCCTCATTAAAACCTAAAGGTGCAAAACTCTCCTTAGGGATAAAAACACTAAAAGGAAAAAAGAGTACCCATATTGCCTAATTTATTAGAAAAAAATAAAATCACTTGCACACATAGTGAGCCCAACATGGGCAGAAAGCCCAAGCAAAAATAACCAAGCTGGCAAAGTCCAAGACTCAAGACCTCAAACTTGTCATATTATTTTCTTCCCCCTTTTCTCACATTTTCTGGTACTTCTTCTTTCCTTGTTGTGTTGTGTTTGTGTTGAAGTGTAGGGACTCCACAACTATGGAGAAGCAAAATGTCAAAGGAGGTGAACCCAAGAAGGTAAAGGTATTGAACACGAGCTCACTCCAAATAAGTGAAGATGGTGCCTCTCGCTTGGTTGGTTCCATTGTGGAAAAGGGTATCTCTGATTCAAACTCACACAATAATACCACTCTCTTATACCCTTTTCCTAAACCTACCGTCCTTCCTTTCCCCGTTGCGCGCCACCGCTCTCATGGCCCTGTAAGTCTCTTTTAACTACCCTTTTCCTTGTAAAGCTTCAATCTTTTTATATCATATCATGCTTGAAATTGAAACACATGGGAATAAAAAAAAATATAGTCTTTTAATGTTTTCTAGGCTTTTAATAATGACTTTAATTGAGGAGGGTGTGTTGAAAAACATTGGATTAAGATTAACTGAATGTTAATGAGAGACATACATTATGTTCTATTTAGTGGCTTCACTGTAATTCAACAAATAAGATGGAGGTTTTGTTTTGTTATTTTATTTTTTATAGGAAACAAAAAAGTTTCAGTTTGGGTATCCCATTAAATATGGGGGTAAACAATTTCATGGATTGGTTTTGTATGAAAAGTACTGTGGAGAACTTACCCCAGAATTATTCACCCAAGTTGCTGAGCCTAAAGGGTCTTAGTTGGGATGAAAGTCTGCTTACATTGACTCATTTTGTTTTATTGTGAATATAGTTCATGTAACGGGTAGTAGGCCTAAGGGACTGATGCTTAGAATTTGGTGATTTTACAGCATTGGCGTCCGTTGAGTAGTAAAGGAGGGGGTGATTACGATAACGATGATGATGGTGTCAATGATGCTGAGGATGAAGGAGATAAAGCTTTCATGGAGTTTGACAAAGTTACAGCTTTTGCTAAACCAGTACAAAGGATGGAGAAAAAGGGTTTGAATTTTAGAAAGTGGAAAGAGATTACTCAGGATGATAATTCTTCCTTGGGGAAGGAATCAGATGAGGATATCTCACGCCTTAGCCAAACTACTGGGAAAAGGAAGAATGAAAAGGGCAGTAAGAGTGCAGACAAGAAAACCTCATCTTCTGCTGATAATAGTGTCTTTGCTTCCACCGAAGTGGTTGCTAAACCGCTATTAGATTACTCAGGTGGGGGGTTTATCAGTTCAGACACTACCACGGAACTAGATACATCAAATACTTCAAGCATGGTCTCTTGTTCTAGTTCCAATAACTTTAGAGGTGAGCAAGAGTCCATGTCTCTTGAGAGTGAAATTGATGCTGAGAATCGAGCTCGGATCAAGCAAATGTCACCTGAGGATATTGTCGAAACCCAGGCTGAGATCATGGAGAAGATTAGCCCTGCATTACTGAAACTACTACAGAAGAGGGGGCAGGAAAAAATGAAGAAACAAAATAGTTTAAAATCTGAAGTGATTACTGGCTCTGAATCTGTGAATCAACATGTTCAGAATACTCAAGATGCAAAATGTCTGCATACGGGTGACACCTCCCATACAGTGATGACACCACCATCAGGAAATAAACTAGATGATGAGAAAAATAGGACAAAGACTTCAACCACCAGAACTAGCAGCTCATGGAATGCTTGGAGCAGTAGAGTTGAGGCTATTAGGGAGTTACGATTTTCCTTGGCTGGGGATGTTGTTGACACTGATCGGATGTCCGTGTATGGTATGCCTTATTTATTCTTCTTATGCTCTTAAACTATCCTATATATATATATATATATATATATATATATATATTAGGAACTTGTGTTTTTGGTCTTTTGGTTTTGTGGTAAATCAATGCTCGGCTAGTTCTAGTATGCATTGTTAGTGCTTGAATACTTTTCTTCATCAAGATCAACTATGTTTGGCCAGAAATTATTCTATTGTTTTGGTTCCACTCTATACTGTGATTTCTGTTGGTTTCCTTAGTTTCTAATCTTTCCCAGTTCTTAGACTTGATTGCTTGGTTATTATTGCATATCCAGCATACTTGATGTTAGCATTTGCTGTCTGGAAAGTGTTTTGATTGTTATCCTGATTATTCTGGAAATAAGACGGCGATATGAATATAAATTTTGAACTGTCTTTGTGTGATAATTCTTTCTGTCATGCTACAGATAATGTCGCTGAACGCGACTATCTACGGACTGAGGGAGATCCTGGTGCAGCTGGTTACACAATCAAAGAAGCCGTGGCACTCACTAGAAGTGTGGTATGTTATGTGTTTTAACTAATGTATCTTTCTGTTGGATGCAGCTTTACTTTGGATGCCTGTAACAGTTTGGATGGATTTGCATTTATGAATGTATAAGATAATTTATAATACTTTCTCCCTTTGGACCTCAATATCTGCCAAATGTTATTTTTTTAGGTTCCTGGACAAAGGGCCCTTGCATTGCATCTTCTTTCATCTGTCCTTGATAAGGCATTGCACTATATATGCGAAAACAGAACTGGGTATATGACAAAAAGTGAAAACAAAGTTGACAAATCAGTTGACTGGGAGGCTATTTGGGCTTTTGCACTTGGTCCAGAACCTGAACTCGTGTTGTCCCTTAGGTGAATTTCTTTTTGAGGCCCTAGTTGTTGGCTTTATCAACTACCTGCAATGATGAAAATGTATTTTGTTGTCTATGTTGCAGTTAATCATTGAGTGTGTTTGGATTAGCTATTTTGTGTTTAAAACAGTTCATAATCAAAAGCTTTGTGAGCTTTTGAAAAATAAGCAATTATTTCCTCAGAAATAATCTTTTCCAAACATGCACCAAGCATGTGAATTAATTAGTTTAGATGTTAATACAACTCCAGCCTGGTTATATGTATATCACTTCCATATGGCATGTGACATGGACCCAATGAAGCCGGAGAAGCCACAGGTCTGTTGCTCATTATTTAGTGTGTACAAGTTTGGTCACCAATGACTGTAGAAGCCAGCAATGTTGCATGCTCTTAAGATTATTTTGATTTGTGATAAGTTCTTTTGCTCACTAGCTTACCCTAATGATGCACCTTCTCTGATAGTCTGTATACAATTATACATTAAAATGGATGCTGGTGGCCGTTGGTCCCTTCTGTAATATTGCTTCCTATGTCTAAAATTCAATTGGAAGAGTGAGAATCTAGGTTGTTTACTTGACTTACTTTGTGTTCTCATGTAGTATATACAAGGAGACATGTTAGTGAAACTAGAAGGGTCTTTTATCATAAATTACTAAATGCAAAAATATTTTGGGCATGTTTGGGCTATGTTGTCAATAGCGGGGCGATAGCGCGCGATCGCGGATTCGCGGTGCGGAATGCACCACCCCTGCTACGCTAAACTCAGGAGCGTTGCGTTCAGCAGGTGCGGTTTTTGTGGCCTCAAATCACGCCGGAATCGCGCCGATTGCGGCATGTAGCTGTCGCTACAGGGACGTTGACGTGAAAAATGCCCTCAGCAGCTTCTCTGACGAAGACCCATTCACTACTCCCCTATCCTCTTCGGTTTCCGGCGATGGCGACTCCGTTTCCTAGCGACGGCGACAGTGACGTTCTGCATCAGGCACCGCTTCTTTCTCTATTAGATAATGGAGGCAAGATGATGGAGACAAGGCAAGTGGCAACCCTAAAAGAACTAAACCTAAAACAGGCTAACCCTGAAAGCCCAAAACAAAAACAATAAATCTGTTTCAAAAGGGCTAGGGCCCAAGAAAGAAAAACACCTATCTATATTACCCGATAGTAATAGTAATAGTTTAGATAGTAAAAAATAATAAATTATTTTACAAATTTAAACACTCATTCACTAATAATAAATTATTAATATTATTATTCATTAATATTTAAAATCTATCACTGAAATATATATATCAAAAAGCACCAAAATAGTTCACTAGAATATTTTTTTAAATGCAATTATATATATATATATATATATATATATATATATATATATATAGTTTCAGAATATTTTTTATTATATTCATCATTTAAGTTATATTGGATTTGTTATTAATGACAATGAATTGTGATTATTAATTATAAATATGTCTTTAATTTTATGTATTTTTCTATTTTTGAGTATTTATGTATATAATATAATATAAAATATGTAAGCTGTTTTCTAGTATTCGCAATAGCGGCCATACCACTACTGCTATCCCGCTATAGCATTTTTGGGCTCGGCCGCTCAGCGCCGCTATTTGGGATTGACAACATAGTGTTTGGGCATACAACTTAATTAAACGCTTATCACATGAAAGCTTATGACCTTTCTATAAGCTCTTTTTTGCTTATTTCGTAAGCTTCTTTGGCAAGCTTACCGAAATAAGTTGAAAAGAGCTTATAGGAATGTCACAAGTTATTTTTATAAGCTCTTCCAAACACCTGCTTAACGAGTATATGATAAGATAAGCCCAAATAAGCTCTCTATAAGCTCTTCCATACCTCCTTTATCCCAATTGGGTTGCTATCATCTTATCATTTATGTTTATATTTTGCCAATAGATGGTATTATGGGAAAAGGTCCTCTAAAGTGAGCTTGCTTGTAAAGTGAGTAAGTAAAGGCGTATTCACACTTTTGATTTAATCTAAAGCAGAGTAGTCAATTGCGCGCTATAGCGGAGGGGTGGAGCGGAGTGGTCGGTGCCTGCTACTTGGGCTGCATGGTGGATCGTTTTCATGTCGTGGCGGTAGCGGCCGCTTTCACGGCAGAAATAGCGTCGAAAAGAGGTGGAGGGGGCGCTCCTGGGCCGTTCTTGTTTCAGAGCCCTCGGACGAGCCTTTTCCAACCACACCCAATCGTTGGCACCGCTGTTCGACGGGTGACTCCTCCTCTGTTGCTGTTGGCTCTTGCTCTCCTGCGGCTGGCACTTTTGATCTAGGGTTTTTTTAAGTTTCTGCTCATTCTTTAACACATGTTCTTCCTATTCTACCCTCTCTTGAACTCACCAATTCTCTATTTTGCCCTCCTTTTATTTATTCAGATGTCTTGTTTACCCTCACTTATCCTCTCTGAACCATTTTACCCTTATTTTTTTTACCGACTCTTCCTCCCCCTCTCCCTCCCACGTTCGTTCCTCTTTTCCCTCTGCCTCTCCGCCTAAAATAGCGGCCATCCCGCTACACACTATCCCGCAATAGTGTTTTCGCGGTCAACCGCTACGCTCCGCTATCTGGGATTGATAACTATAATCTAAAGTGGATTATTATCTTTACCCATTACTTATTCACTTTGCAGACAAACTCACTTTAGAGGAGTCTTATCCATGATATTATATTGTGATCTATGTGCTATTTTGTGTAGCTTGCGATTAATAGCTACTTGATGAATACTTCAAGTCTTTCAGATTGTATTGGCTTATAATTATTTTTCCCATCGTCTGGGCCTCTTGTGACGGAAGTATACTGTCTGATTTTTCTTAGGATATGTCTTGATGATAACCACAATTCTGTAGTTCTGGCCTGTGCAAAGGTTGTTCAATGTGTATTGAGTTGTGATATCAATGAGAACTACTTTGATATCTCTGAGGTAATGACATTTCTCATCTATATTTATTATCTTTAATCTTATACTATCATATT
Source organism: Ammopiptanthus mongolicus (assembly GCA_039655645.1). Lineage (NCBI taxonomy): Eukaryota > Viridiplantae > Streptophyta > Magnoliopsida > Fabales > Fabaceae > Ammopiptanthus > Ammopiptanthus mongolicus. The sequence continues at coordinate 25,890,867 of CM077348.1, read as the reverse complement.
GTATTTCGAATTAGATTCATCTGTAATATTTTTGCTTCCAGAAGATAGCAACTTATGAAAAGGATATTTACACAGCACCAGTTTTTAGAAGCAGACCATATATTGATCTTGGATTCCTTCATGGAGGTTTCTGGAAGTACAGTGCAAAACCTTCTAATATTCTTCCTTTCAGAGAGGATTCTATGGATGATGAGGCTGAAGGGAAACATACAATTCAGGATGATTTAGTGGTTTCTGGACAAGATTTTACTGCAGGTCTAGTTCGCATGGGAATCCTTCCTAGACTTCGTTATCTTTTGGAGGTAAAAAATGATTAATCATGATGAAGCATTTGATGTCATTAGATTCTGTGTAGAAAGACGTAATTAAGAAGGGTATTTTTCTGCTTTATTTTTTGTGAACTTCCATGTCAAATTCATTATTTGCTATGGTTTCAGACAGATCCTACAGCAGCTTTGGAAGAATGTATTATTTCTATACTGATTTCCATAGGGAGGCATTCACCTTTATGTGCTAATGCAGTCCTGAATTGTCAAAGGCTTATTCAGACAATTGTGCACAGATTTGCTGTTCAGAATTTAGAAATTCGGTCTTCTATGATAAAATCTGTTATCCTCTTGAAGGTGAGCGGTGATTTTCAATTTTATTTTCTAGATTGCTTCATATATATATTTTCCTTGCTTGTTATATATGTTATTTTTTCATTTGCAGTTAGAGAATCATTACTAATGTTTAATTTGATATTGGAAAAGGTCTTAGCTCAGTCGGACAAGAAAACTTGTTTAGAGTTTATAAAGAATGGGTATTTTCAGGCTATGACATGGAATTTATATCAATGCCCTTCCTCCATTGATCACTGGCTAAAGTTGGGGAAGGAGAAATGTAAAATCGGGTCAGCTCTGATTGTTGAACAATTGCGTTTCTGGAGGGTCTGCATTCAATATGGATATTATGTGTCTTACTTCTCGGAAATGTTTCCTGCCTTATGTTTTTGGTTGAATCCGCCTTCATTTGGAAAACTTGTTAAAAACAATGTTTTGTATGAAGCTACTTCCATCTCGAGGGAGGCATACCTTGTTCTGGAGTCTTTGGCTGGAAGACTTCCAAATTTATTTTCACACCAGTGTCTAAACAATGAACTTCCGGAGTCCACTGGTGACACAGAGGTCTGGTCCTGGAGTTATGTTGGTCCAATGGTTGACCTAGCCATAAAGTGGATGGCAACCACAAGTGATCCAGAAGTATCTAAATTGTTTGATGGACATAACGAAGGGAGATCTGACTTTGCCTTCCAAGATCTTTCTGCGACTCCTTTGTTGTGGGTGTATGCAGCTGTAACTTACATGCTCTTCAGAGTGCTTGAAAGGGTGAGATTGGGGGATACTGTCAGCCTACAGGAAACTGATGGGGTTGTGCCGTGGCTTCCAGAATTTGTCCCTAAGATTGGACTTGAGTTGATTAAATATTGGCTTTTGGGATTTTCAGTTTCCTTAGGAGATCCTGAAGGAGGTGAATCTTTAATGAAGGAACTAATTTATTTGAGGCAGAAGGGTGATATTGAAATGTCTTTAGCTTCCACCTGTTGTCTAAATGGAATGGTCAACATTATCACTACAATTGATAATCTGATACAGTCTGCCAAGACTGGCATCTCTAATCTCTCGTGCCAAGAACAAAGTCTCTCAAAAGAAGGAAAAGTTCTTGATGATGGCATACTGAGTTGGTGTTTGGTTGAATTAAGGTCTATGCTTAATGTTTTCATATCTTCAGTTACTTCAGGGTGGCACTGCATGCAGTCCATCGAGATATTCGGCCGAGGAGGACCAGCTCCAGGAGTGGGAATTGGCTGGGGTGCCCCTGGTGGAGGATTTTGGTCAAAATCAGTTTTATTGGCGCAAACAGATGCAAGATTTCTTGTCAATTTGCTGGAAACTTTTCAAAATGCATCTTTAGATGGTCCCGTAACAGAAGAAACAACCTTCACTATGCAAAGGATTAACTCTGCCTTGGGATTGTGTTTAACTGCAGGACCTAGGGACAAGGTTGTTATAGAAAAGGCGTTGGATCTCTTGTTCCATGTCTCTGTTTTGAAGTACCTTGATCTATGCATATGGAATTTTCTCCTTAATAGGAGGGGTAAAACCTTTAGGTGGCAACATGAAGAAGAGGATTACATGCACTTCAGTAGAATGTTATCATCTCATTTCCGGAGCCGATGGTTGTATGTAAAGGTGAAGTCCAAAGCTGTGGACTGCAGTGGTTCCTCTGGCATTAAAACCTCTCCGAAGGGTAATGCTCGTATGGACACCATATATGAGGAGTCAGACATGTCACCCATGACAAGTCCATCCTGTGCTTCTTTAATGATAGAATGGGCTCACCAGAAACTACCACTTCCAACCCACTTTTACCTTAGCCCAATCTCAACAATTTATCATATCAAGCGGGCTGGTCCTCAAAAAGTTAATAGTGTACATGGTCCTGCTAATTTGCTTGACGTTGCCAGATCTGGACTTTTTTTTGTTTTAGGTCTTGAAGCAATGTCTAATTTTCAATGCACTGACATTCCTTCTCCTATTCAGCATGTATCGTTGACGTGGAAGTTACATTCCTTGTCTGTCAATTTTCTTGTTGGAATGGAAATACTTGAACAAAAGCAGGGCAGGGAAACTTTTGAAGCTTTGCAGGATCTTTATGGTGAGCTTCTTGATAAGGCAAGGTTTAACCGAAGAAAAGAAGTTAATTCAGATGATAAAGATCATCTTGAGTTTCTAAGGTTCCAATCTGATATTCATGAAAGTTACTCAATATTTATTGATGACCTTGTAGAGCAGTTTTCTGCTATATCTTATGGTGATCTGATTTTTGGCCGGCAAGTTTCACTTTATCTACACCGTTTTGTTGAATCTTCTGTTCGACTTGCTGCGTGGAATGCACTATCTAATGCTCGTGTTCTTGAGCTTCTGCCACCTTTAGAGAAATGCTTTTCTGGGACTGAAGGATACCTTGAGCCTATTGAGGTAAAATGTCATCATTAATTATCAGCCGTTTTACTATGGAATATTATTTGCAGAGGATATTACCTTGTGCTTTTTTTATGCGTTCTTTTGAAGTTGAGGATATAAATATGTCACTTGTATTATAATTTTTTGAGATGTTTCAGAAGTGGTTGTTTAAAGCGTGCTTTAAAGCATAAAAGCATTTACCCAAAAAAGAAAGCATAAAAGCATATGCAAAAAATAATGGTCTTTTGCATTAAAGCAAAAATTGGAAAAAGTGATTGGAAGCATTCTTTTAAGTGCTAAAAGATTGTTTTGGTTCATCTTTAGTGCACCTTTACTTTCTTCGTGTTAAGGGTTAATAGATGGGTCATTTGCTGTGGGTTTATCTGTTGGGGCTTGGGATCTCAAAAGCCTATATATCACACAGTCCAAAATGTCACCCAAAAAATGAAAGGATGCATAACAAGAAAGTTATCAGGCTTATGTATTCTCCAGCAAAAAATGTTTGTCAATTATGCCTTAGCCCTAAGCTTTGCAATGAACAAAACCAATAGAGGTAAAGATCAAAATACAACTGAAGATTAGGAAGAGATAGATAATAATATAATAATATTGCTCCTTATGATGTTTCTGGAAGGGAGAGGCAATGAGTAGAGGAAATATTTATAATGAACTTTGATGCAGTTTTCAAAAAACACATGCAACATCAAACTAAGCCGTACTGGGTCCATATTTTTTATATATATGATGATGAAGAAATAATAAAATGGAGCTCCTAGCTGGAATTTTGTATACAGAGTGAAGGATCTTATACTTTCACCAATATACACATATGTTGTCACTTTGCACCAAACAGGCACATATCTTTACAGTGGCTTGTTTTGAAGCTTGTATCTTTAATAGGAAAGGGAAGTAAGATTATCTTGACAGGAGCTTTAATCAAACTGTTTTTGTTACTGCATAGAAGAAGTTTGAAACTAACATATTGGCCTTGTCATGCAAGTTACCCTTGGAAGGAATGTGGATTGTTCATCATATGTTTCCTTATCCAGATCTCCTTTTTCTTTTTTGTTTATTATTTGTAAAGCAACCGTTGGAATCTGATGGGTAGGTAGAGCATTTGTCTTTTAATACTAATATACTATTATCTGTGGAGTGGCACCTGCAGTCACACTGGCAATGCGTACTCATCATTGACTAAGTATATAATGTGTTTTAATCAATATTTATGTCGTACTGTCCTTTTGCAGGATAATGAAGGGATTTTGGAGGCTTATGCCAAGTCTTGGGTTTCTGATGCCCTTGACAGGGCTGCAAGTCGACGATCAGTTGCATATACGCTGGTTGTCCATCATCTTTCTTCCTTTATATTCCATGGCTGTCCCATGGATAAGTTATTGCTGCGGAACAGGCTTGCTAGGTCTCTCTTGCGAGATTATGCTGGGAAGCAGCGACATGAGGTGAGCAAGTTTTGAAAGCTTTTACCCTGATGTGCAAATAGTTGTTTAGACAAATATCATTGAGAATTTGTGCTGCCATACATTTTCTGAGTAGTTCTATAGCCTATCTGATTATGGAATTGTTATCTGTTAATAATAATATCACGTGAATGTGTTTGTGTGTTCTGTCATCAAATTGTTTGGAGTGTATTAGCTATAAGTCTGTACCAGTGCACATGGAGACTTCACTGTGTAGGTTAATCCTAATTGTAGTGTTGTTGTCTTTGTGTGACCAAGAGTTTGGGGCTATGGATGAAGTACAAGATAAGATTTTATTTTATCTTTTTCCTCCTTAATTTAATGCTATTACTGCATCTACATTTACATGATGATTGTGTAGGCGAGCTTATGCGATCGACGACTGTTACTGATGGAACTTTTTTTACAGGAAATGTTACTGAATCTCATCCACCACAACAAGCCATCAACATCTGATTCTGGTGGGCTGGTGGATGGTGAAAAGAGCTGGTTAGAGTCCAGGCTAAAAGTATTGGTTGAGGCTTGTGAGGGAAATTCCTCTCTTTTGGCACAAGTAAATAAGTTAAAGGCTCTTGCAGAGAAAAGTTCATTGTGATGTCAGCAATATATACAACACATGTAAATATTCAAGATATACAGAAAGAACAAGAAAGGCCATATAGGACCTTCCTTTGACTACAATGATATACTTGGCTGACCTCATTTCAACATATAGGGCGTCGATATTTGTATTCGGTAAATTAGAAGCTGAGCATGCAGGGTCCCACTGTTAGTCTTGGTTTTTAAGAGTAATTTTTTTTTTCCTCCTTTTAACTTAATAATTAAAGCTAAAAAATCAACATGATCTGGTTTATGGCTACTTGCCTTTCCACTTTGTTCCTAGATTGAAATTCATGTTGAATGATCTGTTAGAAGTGTTGAAAGTGCGTTGAAGAGATTTCCAGTTTCTGAAATGGTGCATGTAAAGGATTGCACAATTTACTGAGTAGTTGATTAGGCATAGCGTTTCGTTCAACATGAACTGGTGCATGAATAGTTGCCAATTAATGCATTGGCTTGGTATCAATAGCATTTCAACATAGCTTGTTCCGAAGATTTGCTTAGGATGTTTTCCTTGGCACTTTTACTTTATGTGTATAAAAATGGGCCAAGGTATATTCTACTTGTTTGGGGTCTGTTTGTAAGCTTTGATTAGGCTTGAATACTTTATTTTCTAGATGATTATTGATTTCTGATTTCTTTTTGCAGCCTTTTGTCTCTGATTTTAGCTTTCCCCCTCAAACAAATCTAACGAAATGTTCTCAATAATGTCCAATTGTTCGATTTTTTGTATGATAATGAGTAATGCGATGGAATCGGTGGTTAACAAGAGAATCAATATTGACTTTTTGATTAAGTGGTATATCAATCGATATAGCGACCTATGTGTTTACAATTGTCTGAATTGATCGTTAGATTGTTCGCTAAAATTAATACGATACTATTTCTAACCTTTCCTTTCATGATTAGTGATTGGTTAATGTATGTTTGGTTTATTGTTATAAACGTAAATTTGAGTTCAATCGTATATTTGTCCTAAAGGAACTAGATAATTACTTTGTTTCAAATATAGGTTTGAAATATCCTAAAGTAAACAAACATGCACTTACTTGGCGATTGCTATCCTAAGTTGCCAAAACGTGTGTTTTTTAGTGATGTACTATTTTTCTTCTTGGTTTGATCTTTCTCAAATGTTGGTTTGTTTCTTGAGATTGTAACAATGTAGTGGATTTTCTTGCTAATTAATCTTGGTTTGAATGTTCAGCAAGTATAGAGCTTGGAAATCCTCCTGACTGCATTGTAAATCTGTTGCTGGTGATTTTTCTTGTTGAATTTCAGTAACCTAGATAAAAAAATTGCTTCTATTGAAACTGATCATACACGAACAATTTTTGACATACTTTTTTCTTTATAGCTATTCCAAACTCTTAAATTAAGCATTAAATCTTTATGTGCAAACAAAAGCTAAACAGATGATGAAACTAACAACATTCCATTAAAAAAAGATTTAATTACTCTGTAGATCTCCAAATCATTTGAGAATTTTTAAATATGTATCCGAACTAAATTTTTTTGTAATTGGGTCTCCGAACTTCTAAATACTTTATAATTGGATCCCTACATTTTAAACGTTTGTAATTGGATATCTGAACTTGTAAATAATTTGTAATATAATCTAACAAAATTTATATTAGATTAAAATTGTACATCACACAACATATATATAATCTAATATTGTTTTTCTCTTTTTGAAATTTATGATGTAAGATTGTTTAGTACTTCAGATAAAACAATCACATGATATGATTTTTGTGCAGGCTCTCTTTTGAGGTATGGGCTAGATGCTATGTTTGGTTTTCGGCTTCGAGGTGGAGGTGATGTTGCCTAGTTAAATTGATTAAGATAACATCTTGATCTTGGATTAGAGCAAATGGTGGATGATGTTTATTTTTCTTATTTTGAGTGGTGTACAAACCCAATGGAATGTATATCTCAAATGAGGGCTTCAAATTCTAGATGAAAAGGGTTGGAGTATCTCTTGCATTCTAGTAATAATATTTTCTTTATTGATAAAAAAATTGATATGATTTTTGTTAGTGAAAATATATATTATTTTATTGTATACTTTTTTACAATTTGTAAATCTTGGTGTACAATATCAACGTACATGTTAACTAGTTATTGTTGAGTCATTGTACTAATCAAAACCTTCTACAAAAAAGTCATTAGTTAAGGTGGGAAATGAAGTATCATTGCGCGTATGATCTAGCGAAAATGCTATTTACATAAAGGTTATTCGATTTTAAGATACAACGGGTGATATAGATGAGTATAGTTCATTATTCTCTTTTTTTATGAACCACTATAATTAGGACCTTCGGCTTTCTGGTGACATCCCGGGGTATCCACAAGCTCCTTTGGACTGGCTATGAGACAAATTCTCAATCGGTTGCTTCAGCAACGAATTAACTCTTGGTTTTCGCAACCTCCAATTACAGTATCGCCACCAAGATTCGAACTTGCATCCTTCTCCTTATAGGGCTGTGATGCTTATCACACGACCAACCCTTGGTTGGTGGTATATTCCATTATTCTACCAAGCTTATGTATAACAATTATGCTATCAAAAGACAGGCAATAATTCCAGGTTCGAATCAGAAGGCACATTGTGTTGTGTGTGTGTAAAAATATAACATTACTTCAAAACCCTAGCAAATTATCTTATTAACATATGAAAAATGGAATCAGAAGAAATGGTTTACGTTCTTCAGTTAGTTAAGAATATTTATAGATGCACAAAACTAGGCACATATTAATATATGGATAACATCATCATTGGAAGCAACAAGATCCATGTGAACATTCCTAGATTTGATCGAAACAGTAAGCAAAGTCACAAAATGAATGCTAATGAAAGAAAGAAGCAAAAAGAAATAAAGAATGGCGTTGGCAATAGGTCTACACGTGCAGAATTGCATGCAAATGTTCCCCCAAGCAGAAGGCAATGGTTACAAGGGCACTCTTATGCTAATGTTACAAAAAATGAAATAAAAAAGGGAGGAGCACAAGTGAAAAAATAAGTACGAAAGCAAGAAGCAGCGAATCTAGAATTCACAGTAGGTGAGGAGTAAATTCAAAGAATGAACGAAGCATATGTTGGCAAATTCAGTAACCCGAGTACATCATATTGCATACAAGACGAGTTTCACAAACAAGGCTACTTCACAATCAAGGTCACTTCGGTCGGATCTAATCTAGTCTTGATGGAAGCCGATGAGGTGGAAGATTTGCAATCATTAAATAACGATGGTAAGGACTGGTTACTTCAATGGTTTGATGAAGTCAGGCCTTGGTGTCCTAGAGAGATTGATAACGAAAGGTTGACATGGATACGATGCTATGGTGTTCCGGCACACGCTTGGTCCATAGAGTTCTTCGAATTCATCGTTTCATCTTTCGATAGATTCGTGGACGTGGATGATAACACTAGGAAGAAGAAGTCCATAGATGTTGCAAGAATCTTGTACAGAACCAAGGTGAATGATTTGGTGAATAGGGTGATTACTGTTAAGATAAATAGCACTGTGTTCTCTATAAAAATTGTCGAAGACTGGTATGGACCAATGCAATGGCTTACCCCGGCGGTTAACGCAGCACCAGAATATGACTCAGAAGATGAGTCCTGCGGTGGTGAAACGGATACGTCGGCTGAGTTGGAAGAGGGAGAATTCCTAGCTGACGATGTTGGCATTAATCACGACAATTATGAGGCAGTTAATGACAAAATTACTGGGGTAGAAATCGATGGCCACAATAATGGGGATACGGCTGAAAATAACAACAGCAATCATTGGATTCAATGCATGGAGAATATTGAGGAGAGGGAAAGGTGTAAGGCGAAAGATTTATAATTGGTAACGATTAGTAAAGATTTAATTGGGCCAAACAATAATGCACTTGTAACTGAGAGCCAAATAGGCGCGATAGGCCTAATGAATGATTCACACTCGGCCCAGTCCAATCATGTGGCTATTGTGAATGGCAACGATCCAGTAGTGGCTTACCTTTGCTCCTCTCCCAAGAATAAGAATGTTGATGTTGGCGCTGAGCATGCATGCGAGGCATACGCTGCAAATAATGTAGCTGGGCCAGATGTGAATGGTTTTGGGCCCAATGAAAATGAACATGGTTTAGACCAAACTAATACATAGCCTGGCTCCCAGACGCAAGCTTCTTCTTGTTCACACGTTTCGGCAACACTAAACTCAATTGGGGTGGAGAGAAATCCTCTAGTTACTGTTCGCAAAAGGGGACGAATTGGGGGTTCTCTTGACACTCATTCCAATTCAGTGCAGGAATCAAATTTCTTTGGTGGCACCATTTTATGTTGTGAATCAAAATCTTCTTCTGATTTCCAGCGTTGCAATAATAGATTTTGGAGGAACTTTGAAATCTCTAAGGCTGAAAAGATTTGGGGCAAAGCGAAAGAAATTGGACTGACCGGCTGCGATCAAGATGAAGTCTACATTTCCAGGATTCATGCAATGGAAGCTAGAGACCAAGAGGCTAAAGCACAGAGGGAGGCAAAAAAGAGACAGCCATGAAGATTATGAGTTTTAATACGAGGGTGTTAAGAGATCGAGCAAAGCGGCGCAGGATTCAGTCTTTGTTAATTTCAGGTAACTTCGATGTATGTTTTTTCAGGAATTTAAAGGCACATCTATGGATAATAAATTTATTTCAAGTTTATGGGGAGGAGTTGATGTTGAATGGATGGCAAAAAATTCTGATGGAAATTCGGGTGGGCTGATTACTTTGTGGAGGTCTGGACTATTTACTATAAATTCTCAATTTTCGGGGGATGGATTTATTGGTCTATGTATCAAATTGGATAACTCAGGGAGTGTGTTTTATATTGTCAATGTGTATTCGCCTTGTTCCATGGAAGGCAAAAGGAACTTGTGGAGTGATTTGCTCATGACCAAAAGAGTGTCGACTGAAAGGGAATGCTGCATTGCTGGAGACTTCAATGCAGTGTTAGATAGAAATGAACGGAAGGGCAGAAACTTGCAAGTAAATCAACACGAAAAGGTAGAATTCAGGCGATTTTTGAATGATATGAATATTATTGACATCCCTGTGTAAGGAAAGAAATTCACATGGTTCAGCTCAGACAGCTTGGCAATGAGTAGAATTGACAGGTTCTTATTATTTGAAGGGGCGATAAGGGAGTGGAAAGTTGCAGCCCGGTAGGTGGGGAGTAGAGACATTTCTGACCATTGCCCTGTGTGGTTAAAAATGGATGATAGGGATTAGGGACCCAAGCCATTTCGTTTTAATAATTGTTGGCTTGAACACAAAGATTTCAAAGCATTTGTGACTGAGTGCTGGGAAGGTTGTCAGGTTCAAGGTTGGAAAGGTTATGTCCTAAAAGAGAAACTCAAGTTTTTAAAAAGGAAATTATAGCAATGGAACAAAGAGGTCTTTGGTCTGGTTGACTTAAACATTGAGAATACAGTGACATACATGAATGCCTTGGATGAAATCGTAGCTACAGGTGGAGTTTTTAATCCGGAACAACGAAAATTATTAACTACACGATTCTAGCAGCAGGTTCAGCAGAAGAAAAGGTTGCTATTGCAAAAATCTAGAGCACAGTGGATATTAGAGGGTGACGCAAATACTAGATTTTTTCATGCTTGTTTAAAAGGGGGAAGAAGAAGAAATTAGTTGCTGGCCTTGAAGATTGATGACAGATGGGTGGGGTCGGTTTCAGAAGTGAAGAATGAGGTGATTTTTTTTCTTTCCAAAATCACTTTTCAGATAATCATCATCTCGTTAGACCCAAACTGGATTTTATAACATTTAGTCAAGTCTCTGATGAAGAGAACGAGATGCTTACTGCACCGGTGACCTTAGAGAAATTGAAGGAGATAGTATGGAGTTATGATGGGAATAAAAGCCCCGGGCCGGATGGATTTAATTTTAATTTCATCAAGGCAAATTGGGAGTTGTTAAAATCAGAGCTGCTGGCCTATATAAAAGAATTTTAGTTGAATGCTTGCCTTCCTAAGGCCATTATTGCTTAGTTTCTTGCACTTATTCCCAAGACGGAGCAGCCCCAGTATTTACAAGAGTATAGACCTATTTCTTTAATTGGCTGCCTATATAAGATACTTGCTAAATTCTTGGCCTCAAGGCTGAAGATTGTTTAGAGCAGAATTATCTCAAGTTGCCAAACAACTTTCTTACCTAACCGGTAGATTTTGGATGGGGTCCTAATTATTAATGAAGTTGTGGATTCGGCAAAAAGACACAAGGAAAAATGCCTTATTCTCAAGGTTGATTTCGAAAAGGCGTATGACTCGATGGATTGGTCTTATTTGGATTACATGTTAACAAGGATGGGAGATTCTGCATTAACTGGCGGAGGTGGATAAAGGCATGCATATGCTCAAGCTCTATGTCTGTGCTTGTTAACGGGAGTCCTACGGAGGATTTTACAGTGCATAAGGGATTGAGACAAGGCGATTCTTTGGGTCCATTTTTATTCTTAATAGTTGTGGAAGGGTTGACAAGATTGGTTAATAAAGCTGTGGAGACGGGGCACCTTACAGCATATAAGGTATTCCCAAAAATTTCTATTCCAATCTTAAAATATGCTGATGATACAATTCTTATGTGCGAACCGTCCTGGGAGAACTTATGGGGACTCAAATCTATTTTAAGAGGCTTTGAATTAACTTCGGGGCTTCGGGTGAATTTTGCAAAAAGCAATTTATTTGGCATACATCTTGATGATAACTTTTTGAAGGCAACTGTGTGTTTTATGTAATGTTGTGAGAGTAAATTTCCGCTCAAATTTCTTGGCATCCTGATCGAAGCAAACCCAAGAAGATGCTCAACGTGGAAACCAGTGGAGGATCTAATGAGGAAGCGGTTATCTTCATGGAAGAAAGCACATCTCTCTATAGGTGGAAGGATCACTTTGATAAATTCGGTCTTGGACAATCTGCCTGTATATTTCCTATCTTTCTTCAAAAGCTCCTAAAAAGGTAATCCATTCTCTCACTAATTTGCAAAGGAATTTTTTATAGGGGGTTTTAGTGAGAGCCAAAAAACTTGTTGGGTGAGTTGGGATAAAGTGTGCTTGCCAAAAGAAAAGGGTGGATTGGGGGTCAAAAATCTTGAGTCTTTAATGCTAGTCTTTTAGCTAAATGGAAGTGAAGGTGTCTTACTGATCAAGATGTTGTTTGGTATGGTTTATTGACGCATAAATATGGTCCTCTATCGCGTGGAATTTTGGAGGGACATGCTGATTCTCAAGTCTCTTCATTGTGGTGGAGAGATTTGCTATCTTTGTATCCTAATTAGTTTAATGATGCAGTTACAATAAGACTTGGGAGAGGTGGTATGGTCAGTTTTTGGGAGGATAAATGGTTGGGATTGAGTGCCTTTCATGAGTTATATCCTAGGCTATATAATTTGGCTGCTGAACAGGACATAACTCTTGAACAAATGGGTCAGTGGGCAGATGAAAGTTGGTCCCGGAGATGGTCTTGGCGAAGGCGCCTTACAGCAAGTGAGGAAGAAATTTTGACAGAACTCAATATGCTACTAGTTGATGTTGCTCCTACAAGTGAAGAACAAGATTGTTGGATTTGGAAACAACATGCCTCTCATAATTTCACTATCAGTTCAGCATACAATCATTTCTTAGTTCAGGATAGAAATGTTGTTGTGGAATTTAATTTATCTAAGGCATTGAAAAGGAACTGGTAGACTGCAGCTCCTTCCAAGGTTGTTGTTTTCGTTTGGAGGGTCCTATTGGAACGTCTACCTACACGGGACGCATTACTGCGACCCGATATCATTGACAGTGACCACTGTGACAGCTGTGTGTTTTGTTTCCAGCATGTTGAATATGTTAACCATATGTTTTTTGCCTGTTCGTTCTCTTATAACGTGTGGTGTTCCATCTACGCGTGGATGGGTGTAACAGGTGTGTGGTGCAATGATGGTGTTGGGAATTTCTTGCAGCATGGTTTAATTATTAGAGGAAAGAAGGACAAGGTTAGATGTTTTATTTGGAGTGCTGATGTATGGTGTTTATGATTGCTCCGTAACAAAATTATTTTTGAAGGCCCAGTTGCTGAATATACAAACATTGTAGCACAAGTGAAGATAATATCATGGGGATGGTTGGTTGCAAGAGAAGGAAGACATTTAAATTGGAATTATTTTGATTGGTGTATGAATCCAGTGGGATGCTTGGAATCTGTTAACAATAAAAAATGAGCATTTGATGTAATGGGTTGAAATATCCCTTGTACTCTTTACTTAATAAAATCTTTTTGTTATATATATATATATATGGAGGTGGATTCCATCTATTTTCTATATTACAATTTCACCATATACCTAACAAGGTTTCTTGAGAGCTTATACTTTTAACTAAGGTAATACTCATCAGAAATTAACGTTGAATTTGGACTTCAATATAATACTTTTGTAACATCCAAACAGCGTTTGTGGCAAATATATTAATAACGGCATATTAATATGTTAAGTCTCGCCTTCATTACACTAGTTTCATATCTCCTACATGCTGGCATAATTAAGCCCACTTCCACATTCAAGGAAATTAAAAGGATAGATATAAAAGCAACACATAGTAGTTTATTAAAACTAAGACAGTGACACCTAATTGACTTCCTCCAATCATAGCTGCGCTGCCACAGTTCTTTCATTCCTGCACACGAAGTAATTAAATTAGTTAACCAATAATCTTGGAGAATGCATGGAAATTAACCATAATGATAAGTATTATTCTTACATTATTTTTACTTGCTGAAACTGAACTGGCTGGCGAATTTGGAATGAATCTAGCCCACTGTGATTAAGTTTTGTAGCAGCACAAGTTAGGACTATGATCTTGTGTTCTAAGAAATGTTATTAAGAATAAAAATATTAATCTTACAGTACTGTGTTTTCCTGCACCACTTTGCACTGGTTAATGATCGATATGTGTATAAATTAATTATGCATGTAAGTTGGTTAACAAGATAGTAGTAGAAATTTGTTACCATTTTTTCAACTAACTAACACATAATTAATCACAAATTTATATATATATCATTATTTAATATGAAAAGGTATAAAAAAAATGGCGTGAGAACTATCAAGAATGTGCAGTGCTGAGGATGAAAAGGTTTACATTTTTAGCTGCAGCGCTGAAAGCTTCTCGATGTGGGATCTCAGGGTTGGCTGCTTTGATGCGCTGTATCTCCTCTCTGACATGCACATCAAATCAACCAACTTGTGCATGGTATATATATATATATAGTACTCAAAAATGAGGTTAAGATAGAATGTAATATTGCACCCTGTAGTAGTAGTAGTAGTGTGGTTGTGTAGTGAGTAAAAGACAAAACACAGATCTCTTTTGCACTTACTTCATGAAACGGTTGTAAGCAGATGGGAGGCGATGCTTCTTCTCAGGTGCTTCAAAAGATATCAAACAAACAAAGACACAACACAAGTACATCATATATATATAGTTGGGGGTTGAGAAATGCATCATATATATATATATATATATATATATATATATATATATATATATATATGTTAGTCTTAATAAATTATATATATTCATTTGGAGAGAGTTATGAAAAAGGGTTGCTCGATCAGTGTTAACTACGTACGTTTTACAACAAATGGAGCTGCTTTAGGGGACACTGACTCGTTAGATGTAGTTGGTGAGGAAGATGAAGATGATCCTTGGCCCTTTTTGGAATCACCGTAAAACCCCTGCTGGATATACAAACAGATATGCTTGCTGGCTATTATTACTTTTCTATCCAATATAGTTACCCCTATTTATCTCAAAGAGAAGGCCAACAAATATAATATAAATCAAAGAAGATAAGAAAACCAAAACAGAAGCTAGATAGATAGTATAGTTGTCAATTTGTCATGTTCATGAACATTATTTTATTATAGAAAAAGGAAGTTGATATGATATCCTTGAAAATAGAGGGTTTGGATAGGTTTATATCTAATCAGAATGTGTCATCTTAATTAAATGAGTCATGTCAATATCACATGAAACTAAATTTTCATAATCTGACTGGATCATATATGCAAAGGTAAGTTACAAGGATATCATAGAATCTTCCTGTGAAAAAAAATGAACATTATTATTTTATTATGAGTGGCACAACCAAAACAAACAACCTGGAGACTCAGGGTGTGATCAATGCTTTGATTTTGAGAATATGGAGGTCTGGTGCTGAGAAAGGAGAGGTTGCTGCAGTGACCACACTTCACTGTTACAGTGTCTAGCAGCCTCTTGCATGGGATGCCAACCTACACAAGCAAGCAACATCAGCAACATCATGACCCTGCATCATATGCTATATAGTTGGGTTCTTTTTAGTAACATTTTGTTATAACCATTTTTCAAGAGATATATTTGTGTCATACAAGTTCTATATAAACTCCACATAAATGTGGTTATATATATGATACCGTACTTTTTTTTTTCGAAGCAATATCATATACCATACTACATAAAGAACAAACAAAGAATCACTAGGAAATTTACGAGTTGAAATGATGGTTGATAATTTGATGATAGCTTTAGTGTATTTAAAGCTGAGTTTAATTACCGCAAGCACAGTGTTACAGAAGTTACAACGAACGTAGCAGAGGTGCTCAGATGGCGGAACAAGGTCCATGGTGACTTTCTCCTCATGGTTCATATTTCGAAGCTTGGAACAAAGAAGCAGGAGGAGAGGAGTGAGTATGAGAGAAGAGAAGAGAAAAGGTAGCTTTAGTTGTAGGGTTTATGATAGCAATTGAAAGAAAGGATGAGTGAGTGATAATATATATATAAGAATAGGAAGATATCTAGGTGGAGCAGTGGTGTAGCGTCTAATAAAAGAAGAGCTAGGCTTATCACTTAGCCTTATAGTACAAAAAGGTGCAGCAATTGCATATATTGCATGCTTTATTTGCAGACATGAGAGCTGCACGAAGCACTGACACTAATTAACGATCAAGAATGGTCAAAATCTCGTTACTTTATCGCACATATACATGATCCTCACCAAACTAATTCACTCTGTATGCCCGACTTTATAGTTGTCCCAACCATTATTTGCCATACAGAGTGAATATTAATTCTGCATGTTAATATCTGACTTTTTATCTATGCTTTAATTAATTTAACTTTATGGGGCAGTTAGTTAAGAGTTCGAAAACTTTTTTTCAATATCAACATATCGTGTGTCTTTGTTCCTTTGATGCATATTTTTTTTTTATAATCAAAATTTATTAATTTAAAGTATTAAGGATATCCTAACCCGTATAAATAAATAAATATCAATAGTAGATCCAAAGTAAATAAAATACTGATAGGTAACTACATCATAGTATTGCCTTTACAATGATCTACTCCCAAAAAAACATACCCCTTCAGCCACATTGATGTATTTTTGAAACGTGTAAATATGAAAAAGAAAAATGATAAAAAATAAATAAGAAATAGATATAAATATATATATAATATCACATATCATATTCAAAATTTGGTGTGTAAATATAGATTATTAAAATTTTATCATTACATTTGATCTTCAATTTATTTATATATTTGTAGGTTTAGGGCTAGATACATACGCACAATTAAATTCTTAGTGGGGTAATTAAATTTTCAAAAGGAGTGGCTTGTTTGCTTCTTATATTATACAATAAATAAACAACTTTATTATTTAGAAGACTAAAATTGATATTCTAAGAAAATTTTATTTATATTTATATTTGTATTAAAATATATTTATTTATTTTGAAATACGAGGTACCTTGATAATAACCTACACTCATTGTTTATAGGATGCAGATGTCCCGTTTTAGGTGAAAAAAATGGATTTAGCTCCTCTAAAGTGAATGAAGCTCTAAAATGAGAAAATAAGGGGCTATCTACCCTTAGATCATTTAGGATATAGTGTTTGGAAGAGCTTATAGAAAACTTATGAAAATAGCTTATGATAATAAACCAAAGCAAATAGTTTATTAAAATAGTTTATGATATTTTCATAAACTCTTTTTAGCTTATTTCCATAAGTGTGTAAGAGAAGCTTATGAAAATAAGTTGTTTTTAGCTTATTTAAAAAAATGCTTATTGCATAAACGCTTAAATAAGCTGTGTACCCAAACGTACCCTTAGTGGATTGAGATATCTATGTACTTAATCAAATCAATGGTGAATAACTACTTACTTTCTCACTTTAGAGTTTCACCTAATTTGGAGGAGCCAAATCATAAAAAAATAGTTCTTCAAAAATTGCTAGATCATATCTATAAACAATATCTTGATAAATTATTAAATTAGCTAGTTTATCAGTGCCACTAACACTCCGGTATTTTTAACCAGAGTACTCTTTTTACGACACATGAAATAATAATTTTACTGGAGATAGACATGACACGGCGCTATACGAATATACAACAAAATTTTAAAAATATAGGACTTGATATTATTAAGATACAACATACAAATGTAAAATTAAAGACACATTGATCTTGCTTTAATCCTCGTAAGCATAATAAATATAAGTTTTTTTTTTACAATAATAAATATGATATATATTAGATACCTATATAACAATTATTTTAAAATATCGGTGCTTCATATATTAAAAATCACTTAGCTAAAATTTTCACAGATGTTCATTCTATATACACAAACTATTTTTAAGTTTATGCGAGCATCTTTTCTTATTTTTCTTAGTGCTAATTCTTTGAACTATACTATGCACGTGTTAGGTTAATAAGACAACAAGTGAGGCAGGTGTATTAACTGGGTTGGATTCATGCATAAGGGTTTAAGTCCACTCCTGTGTATGTTTGGATGAGCGTTTATGAAATGTGATTTTGAATGGTATTGATTTGAATACAATTAAATTTGAAGTGAAGTGATTTATGTTTGGATGTTTTTATTTTGAAAGCAAGTTTAATGTAAAATTTGATATAATTTTTCAAAACAAAAGTAAAAAATACTCCAAGTTGCTTCTGATAGAATTGATTCTAGATGCAAAATCGCTTCGTCAAAACGTGTAACCAGACATCTCTTTTTTGCTAGAATCACGTTAGACAAAACAAAAACAAAAGCACCTCTGATATCTCAAGAAGTGGAATCAAATACACACTTCATTGTTAGTTTCTTAATAGGCGAAATGTGAGTGCTATTAAAAAATAAAGAAATGTTAGTGCTATTATTATGAGAGAAATTCTTAATCTTATGTGTTTTTGAAACAAAATTAATATTTCTCTTATACTATATATAGTCACTTTATTATAATATTAAAAATATAATTAAAATTTTAGTCAAAATATATATATATAATTATAATTAAATTAAAAGGCAATAATGACCAAATAAATAAAATAGTACACATTCAATCGTATAAAATAAGATATTTTTCTTAGTATATATAAACATCTAAGAATTAATTTCTCCCATTGTAAACCCTCTGAACAAGAACCCTCCCATTCTCTTAAAATTCAACTCATGAAAAAATAAAGCATGTTGACCCTCCTGTAGCCGCATGTTTGGAATTGCGCTCAAAACCACGGGAAGCGCATTGGCACCTCAAAGCTACAAGTTGGAGCTTTTGAAAAAACGCATTCAAACGCGATTTCCACCAACACAGTTCAACATGTGATTAGTTTCCACTATATTTTTCACTTCGTTAGTACCCGGCCGGGACCCCGCAACTCTAGTATTCAACAGTTCCAATATAACTTTATCTGGATTTATTCACCAATTTTCTCACAAATTAAAACCCATAATGCTTCTAAATATCAAATCAGGAAAAGAAAGGATAGGGACTGTTCGATTATTATAAATGCATTGCTTATTCAAGTTTGCTTCCCACTTCCCACCTTGCTACCCATGCATGTCTCAGATGCAGTGATTACACCAACTACCAAAGTGGATGGATGGTAATGAACCTCATCGGAATTAGAAGCCCACCCTGTAAATACGGGAAGTTCAATGAAATCCATGCTAGCAAGATATGAAAAATCTGAGAGAATTTCCAACAAACACTACAATAAAAAAACACTATGTTGAATGAACGAAAAGAGAAGTCAACTTTTTTTTTTTTTTTTTGGGGTGCAAAAACGAGAAGTCAACTTTAACAATAGGAAGCAAACCCGAATTGGATTATAAAACCATTAAATTTATTTATTTTTTCCCAATCTTAATCAATAGTAGAATTTAGCAAATATTTATAAGGCATATTTATGAGGCTGTGAGGCCAGTACCTTGGCTATAATTTTTTTATTTACCATTAAATATGTAATACATCAGTTGTAACATTAACAAATACTATTGTTAAAATAAGAGGCAACGAGTCCCTTAAATCAACTTAATTGGTTAAGCTGTGATACATGAATTGTAAATGCACAAGTTCAACTCTCGCAATGCGCTCTTCTCCTTTTCCTTTCCCCGTCCCCTCCCTCTCCATGTAAAGCCTCTTAGGCCATCTTCAACGGGAGATATTTATACCACTTTTGCTTGATATTAAGATACAATCATTGGAGTGAGGTTCTTAATAAACATTGAATTTTGGGAGTTGTTTATACAAGCACGAATGCTTAAAAAAAAAGTGGCTGGTACACCCTATTGAGTAATAAGTGGTGGTGGTTGGTGATGAAATGTAACGATGTGAGATCACTAGTGAGCCTATTTAGTAAATCTTTTGAAGGTGTTGGGTTAGAAAGATGAGATGCTTAAATTGTAAAAAATAAAAATGAGTTATGCATAAGGGTAAAGACCTATTTTCGCCAAGTAAAAATGTGGAGTGCTGGGTTGGAGATGTTCTTATGAGCCTCTCCTTAGATAAAAAAAAAAGGTAATGATGACTTAGTGCATGTTTTGATGCAAAGCACTTTGTGCTCCACCGTGCGTTTGCCCGAAGCTATATAAAGTAATTTTTACGGTGAAAAAACAATTCTGTCTCAAAATACAGTACGTGGTTCCAAACATGCGCTTACAAAATTAATATAATACATATTTGATAATATAAAACAAGAGAAATCTCCTACTTGAACCAAACCAAAGAATTTCACTGCTCATGAAATAGGTACTCAGCGCCTTGAACTTATACGTGCAATATATGCAAAATTGCAATGGATACACAAAAACCAACTTATAGTAAAAGTGTAAAACAAGAAGATTAAATCAAGCTATAGCAAGGGTTGAACCGTGATAGCAGGAGAAGTTGAATATGAATAAAGGAAAGGAAAGGAAGAGAGAAAAGATAGTGAAGAGAAGGGGCCCTGTTATCCAATCCCCCTTTTTGTGGGTGCAGCGCTTGAAGAGGAAATGTGAAAGGGACAGCTGCAAGAGTCACATGTCACTATCATGGTAGAAATGAGAGTTACAGGCAAAGCCAGGAGATGGGGTTTGTGGTGTCCTTTTGTGATGGGACGATTCCACAATTTCCAAACAAGGTAACAAATCTATTTCCTCACTTGAGGCCCTACCTTTCTGTGCTTGTATAAAACCACTTTTCCAAGGGCTCACCTTTTGTCATTGAGCTCCTCTCCTTTTCTCTAGTCCGATGAATGAATGCCTGTGATATTACCTGTGCTGCACATAAATTCAATTCAATTCAACAGCAGATTGGGATATTTTGCCAAGAGAGATAGATTCCTTTGTCTTAGTTGTTTGAATCCTATAGCACACAGCCCCATTCACATCATGTTCCTTCATTTAGTTCTGTTCATTAACTTATTTGGACACAATCATTTGATCTATTGTTACACAAACTTGTTATCCATATCGGGAAATTGGGACAAGATACCTTTTCTCTCCATCTCTGATCAACCTGAATTCGTTTACATTGGCAAAGATTGTTTTATATATACTTTCATTAGCCACCTAATTTGAAGGGTCAATGAGAGAATGATATTGGCAAAATTAAGATGACCAAAAGTAGTGGCAATCATGAAATTATAGGATAATTCCTTACTTTAATCATCTAAACACAAGTAGGAGTAAAAATGTGTTGAGTCGTGAATTATTCAAGCTCGACACGTTAAATACTCAATCAAGTTGTTTGTTTTTGTAGTTAAACAAATATGCTCAAATTTGAAGCTAGCTAGGCTTGATTATTGAAGGCTAAAATGTACTTTTAGTCCCCCTAGTTTTTGACTTTCACGAAAATTGTCCCTCCATTTTTTTGCGCGGATTTGGTCCTCCGAGTTTTCCAACATAGCAATGTTAGTCCCTCCATCAATGTGCCATCCAAACGGTTTGCCACATGGCACTTTCAGCTAGGTGAGTGAAAATATTAGGATAAAATACACTTTTAGGCCCCTTAGTTTTTCACTTTTGCGAAAATCATCGCTCTATTTTTTTGCGCGAATTTGGTCCTCAAAGTTTTTTAACATAGCAATGTTAGTCCCTCCGTCAGTGTGTTGTTCAAAAACTAAACGTGCTATATAATTAAGAAAGAGCATCAGATGAGAAAAAAATGAAAACTTTTTTGCCTGAGAAAAAATATCTCCCTCCCTTTAACAACAACTTAGAAGATAAAACCTTATTCATCATTGTATACCAAAAAAAAAAAAAACTTATTCGCAATCAACCAATCTCCTTCACCCATAGAAACCCATAAAAATTCCACTCCATCAACCATTGAGACATAACGAAACCCCACATTCCACAAAGCTAATAGCAAAACTTCGGAGAACCATTTTCACACCATCCTCCTCTATTCAAGCAACCCAAAATGAAAAATAAAAAATAGAGATTTTTTTTTGAGTAGCTGCTTGCTGGGGTAGGGTACTCTTCATTCTTCATTCGAAACTAATGAATGTCAGGTCAGGGCTTTTTGCCTTTTTAAGAGGATTGAGAGAAGAAGGAAGAATGGAAAGAGGGGTGGGAAAGGTCCGAAAGGTTTGTCATTAAAAAATTCACGTTGAGCACTCGTATTCTTTATCAACCACCAACTGATTTCTTCCATTTTACTCTCCATTCTCAACACCTGATTCTTCATTTTGCTCACCATTTTCTTTGTGTCTTTCTATTGCTTATTTTTCTGTTTATACGTTCTCCCCAAAACCACATTAACAACAACATCCAAAACCCACACCGACAACCACTGTCCTTATTCTGCACCACCTACAAATCCACCATCACCTGCACCACTTCTCTCTCTCAGTCATGAAAGGCCCTCGTCCTCACTCCAAAACCATCTTATAACAAGGTCACACTTCACTGTGAAATAGAACAACGACACGTCAGCATCGTCATTGCGAACCAAATCTATATCCACCATGCCCAACGTTGTCTGGGAGCCGCTGACCAAGTCGTGCCTATCACTGCCACGACGCCTTCTCTCTGTCCTCAAAAGTTGAAGACGTACGAAGTCTATCCCCATTCGAAAGTTGAAGCTAGGTTACCATTTCTAATTTTGTAAAAAAAAAACAAAATTGAGGGGTGATTTTTGTGAAAGTGAAAAACTATGGGGACGAAAAGTGTGTAACATCCCAATTTTCACATCTGTAAAGTATACAAATCTTATCTGAGACATAGTGGCAAAGTTGTAAATATCAAGATATTTTAAAGGAGTAAGCATAACTACTATAGAAAAGTAATCATGACATGGATGACTTATGGTGGAGTAATCATGTTAGTGATGAGTCATGGTGATGACTCATGCACTGACTCATCACATTCAGGAACCACGTTTCTCGTCCGGTGTTTGATTTTATCTCTACGTATCCACTTTTTGGATACAACACAGATATTGTTTTACTCTACATTACTGGTAGAGAATTATGGTTAAGGTTTGGGTTGCCAACTCAGACGAAACCCGGTCTGCGTACGGAATTACAGGAACCAGTAACGGATAAGCATAAGTTCACTTTTAAGCCACCTCACCTTATCCTTATCTATATTTAATTATGACATGAGTGACTCACCTAGGTGAGTCACTATAGTAATGATGGTGAGGGGTGAGTCACATGGGTGACTCACCATAGTCAATGATGACCTAGTGTGAAATGACAATTTTGTCCCTAAAAGAAATGACTTTTTTGCCCCTAAGTATTTTTTATACAATCCTTACCCTTCCTTCACATAACCCCACGCCATTCATAGATATATATTTTATCTCATATTCCTTTCTCTTTTACTTTATTCTTTAAGTTCAAGTGTTGAAGTTTCTAGTACAGCTTTTGGTAAAATTCCAATTTTGGCCTTAAAAGAAATGACCATCCTAACCTTGAAGGTTAGTATATAAGGAACCTTATCCCTTCTTTCTTTCCTCTTTCACGCCACTTTCTCTCTCTTTTCTTTAATGGGAAGGCGGGTCGTCTCAAAGTGCATTTTAGCTAGGGGTGGCATCAAGTAGGGGTGGGTCGAGTTAAGGGAAAAAATAACAGAACCGGTGAATTTCACTCGATTCGGTAGGTTCGATTTTCAAGATATTTTGTGCAACCCAAACCAATCAAATCCGAACACCTTCGGGTTGGGTCGGGTCAATGATCGGGTTTGGCAGGATATGAAGAGAAAAAAAATTCAACCAACTTAGAACACAGTAACTCTCAAAATTCATGCTACTCAAAGTATGCAAAAGGCCAAAATCCCTCTTTGGATTTCCCCCCTTTGAATTCTAGGTTCGTCCTCTTTATTTAAAAGAAGAGATTTTGAAATAGGGAAGTGGGGGATGAGACCAAGGAGTGGAAACGAATATCGTCGTAGAAGAGGTGGCAGTGTGCTGCCTAGTTGATAGTGTCTTTAAGGGCACACTGGTACAAGATCCGCACCATCTCCTTCTGCGCTGCGCACCGTGCAATGTATGCTGCCGACGATCTCCCTCAATCTCCCAGCCATGGAGAGAGCTTGGATGCGTACAGGCGATGATGGATTGTAGAAGAAAAGGTGATGGGATGCGCAGTGAGTCTCGCGAGAGAGGAGCAATGACAGTGTTAGGAGGATGAGAAAAGGCTATGGAGTTGGAATGGATTTCGGGTTCTTGGGTTGAGAGGAGAGAAATATGGAAGGTGGCTGCTAGGGTTGAGTGTTAGGGAGAGAGAAAAAATAGGGGTCGGGCCGGGTTGGTTCGTCGGGTTGGATGAATCACAACTCAGTACCCGAAACGAGACCCCCGAGTTTCACATCATAAAAATCGGATCGACCCGTTCACCTGAAACGAACTGGGTTTTACGGGTTGGGCTAGACCCAGGTCCACCCTGAACTTTAGCCTATTATTTATATTATTTTAATACTTTTCCTCACCTGACTGGACGTGCCACATGGGGCCATGTTGCAAATCGTTTGCCACATAGCCACGTTCCATTAGTTTTTGGACACACTGACAAAGGGACTAAAGTTGTTATGTTGAAAAATTTGAAGGACCTAATTCGCGCAAAAAAAATGGAGGGTCGATTTTCGGGAAAGTGAAAAACTAGGGGACTTAAAGTGCATCAGGTTCTTCTTGCAAGTATTGGATTTGTAGCTTTGTTCTTTGTTTATTATTTACATAAAAAAGTGTCTCAATCAAGTGTTGCATTTCTTCTCTAGCTTGAACAACTTTCCTTTGTATTAATATACCCTGTTGAGCATTTCAATAGCTCATCAACGTTGGCTAGTGATTTTTTTGCTGATGAGTCGGGAAAGGATCTTGACCTTAGCCTTGCTGTGATAACATTTAGAACTACTGTTATATTCAAATTTCTGATACAGAATGCCTCTGAGTTAAAACGTCTTTAAAATCTTTGAGAGATTCAAATTTTCCTAACGAAGTATGATGAGAGTCATTAATGTCTTTTACTGATTCCCGTTTGTTGAAAAATGATGAAGAAATCTGTGTTAGCTCGAATCACTACGATTCCAAAGTGGCTGCCATTCTAAAGATTGGTGGCAAAGGAACTAACATGATAAATTTGTAAAAGCATATAGGGATGAGAGGTTCCTCCTCAAGGTATGAAAGTTCCAACCGAAGGTGCTAATATTCCATCCAAACTCTACGTAGAAGCCATGAGAGGTTCCTCCTGAAGGTATAAAAGTTTCAAAAGTCCCTTTCTATGATTATGATTTGCAATAATGAGGTTATTATGAAATGCTCCAATAAAAATGTGTTATGTAACTAACTCCACCTGTGCTATTTTACATGAATGAGGTTTAGTGAGAGCTTCTTTAGTGGACTTCATGTATTTGGGCTTTAGTTATGGAGATCAGGTAAGGGTCCAATTTTAAGCCACTCAAACCTAAAGATGACGCGCAGTACATAATAGTATAATAGCCTTACAGAACCTTCATATTTCACTACGCAATATTTTACTGAACTATTATTTGTGTGAAACAATTCTTATATAAAAGCCAAGATCAGGATCAGGATCAGGACAAAATCCTTAGCTAATTGTCTACCCGCTAATAATTAATACTATAACAAAGAAGCTATACACCACAAGTTTAAATCGATATTCATAAAAAAAAAAAATTTAAATCGTTGAATAAATACCTAAAAATGGTTTTTATAAAAAAAAAAAAACATTTTCTTACCATTTATTGCTTATTCTTCTTCTATGCTTGAGATGGATAATGGGATTACTTTTATCATTGCGCACCCTGAATGTGCTACCCACGGCCCAAATAGCAGGGTATATTCGAATTTAAAATGAAATGATCATCATTCTTAATAAGTCTTAACAAAAAATCAGAAAATTAATTATTACATATATGCACTTATACTTCTTCTTCTTTTTTTATGAAATGTACCTATACTTTATAAAACTAATTTATAAAATGTGATATCATAAATTTTATAAAGAGAATCTAAAATCAATGTTATTAATGATCTAATGTAATGTAAAGCCCACCTAAGTTTTCTCTTCCCTTTCTGGTGCTTTCTCCTCTTTTGTGGGTTTCTCTAATGGGGTTGCAGCCATCACCCATATTACTTAATGCATTTTTGGATTTATGTTGGAATGGACTTAAACGTACGTTTGAATGAAAGCAACAAATTGTTGTTTTCACGTTTTGTATCTTGGAAATTTTATTTTTCCATTGATTTTTCAAACTTAAATCCAAACACACCCTCAGTAGCCAATATTTTCGATTTCTTTCATGTTTTTATTAATTTTTTTTAGTTTTCATAATAAAGTTCATTAATCTTTTATATTTATAATTAATTAATCTTGTGTATATATACATATTATCACTATAGCGCATGCCCAATTGAGAGAGCATGAATTGGTTTGTAGTACACTTGAGATTTGCCATGTTGCACAAAAAGTCTAAACAATTAGGATTCAAGCATTTCTAGCTTATATATACACTTTGACTCTCTATGTTTTAAGCAATGAGAGACTGACAGCCCCCTCAAGTTCAACTAGAGGTCCATTTGGGACTTACCTTCAATCTGATCTGATTTTTTTTCTTATTCTTTTTTTGGGCTTTGTAATGATATTTTTTTTAGTCTTAGAGGCTTTCAGATCTGCCCTTTATTTTTTTAAATTGCATGACCTTGTGCCTTTTTTTTTTTTTTTTTACTCAGAGGTCTCAATTTTTTTTCCGCAGCTTTTTTATTACGAGCTCTGATACCGCGCAGATCCAGTTGAGAGAGTGTGGATTTTGTTGAAACACAAGTACCCACAAGAGAATATTGTGATGAAGAAAGATAGACTTGAATGAAAAATTTATTCACATCACTTATACACATTTACACATATGCACCTACTATTTATAATAGTGCTATAGATTCACACTTAACAAACTAACTACCATCTAACCATTTCACTAACTAACTCTATCAACACTAACTAATCTGAATTATTTCCAACACACCCCCTTAATTGATACCGCGCAGATCCAGTTGAGAGTGTGTGAATTTTGTTGAAACACAAGTACACACAAGAGAATATTGTGATGAAGAAAGATAGACTTGAATGAAAAATTTATTCACATCACTTATACACATTTACAAATATGCACCTACTATTTAAAATAATGCTATACATTCACACTTAACAAACTAACTACCATCTAACCATTTCATTAACTAACTCTATCAACACTAACTAATCTGAATTATTTCCAACACACCCCCTTAATTGAGATTAGCTAAAAAAAAACATTTTTCCTAGATCCTATTGTCTACAAGATGTAGATTTTGTCTTCCTCACTATTTTGGGTTGTGACCCAATTTTCAAAGAATCATGATAAATGAGGCTTGCACAACCAACAACTTTTTTAAAAGTTTGGCCCAAACACACATAATTTTTCTAATACACCACTCACTCTCTTCATAGAATTGGGCCTGGCCCATTAGGGCATGTGTTGGACTTACTTTGCACTTCTCCACTTTTGCTCTGGCCATTCTCTCTTCCTCCTTCGCGATGAACCACTTCACTCGCTTTTCCGTTGTTGGCTTCACCAACGGAGTTCGGTTGCTAGCTTCAGCCAGCTCCTTTGGTGCTGACACAATCGGCCTCAAAATGTTTGTCTGTAGAAGTAATATAAGCAACCTCGCTTCAATACGACAATGGAGCCACCATCCCCACCATCGTCGCTCATACAACGGAACCACCACGCAAGTTCCCATTGCAAGAGTGTATCCTCTCATCTGCACACACAACTGCGTCTTCTCTGCTACCTAGTAGCCATTGCACATGGCATCGCCACCATCGTGGTCAAACGCATATTTGGTAGGCTGTATCATATCCGTGACGGTTAGTTCGCTCCTCATTCTTCGTTCTAGCCCGACCATCAAGTTTCTAATGGGTAGAATCTCTTGAAGTGTATCCATTATGTCCAGAGGACCATTATATGCACTCTCAACCTCATTTTTCGCGCTCTCTGTGTCTTAAGAAGACGCATCCGCATCGCTGTTCTTCACTATCGACGACGACGTTGTCGTAGACGAGCACGCCTCGTCCTTTGTCTTTGCCTCATCTTCTTCTTTTCCCTTTCGATACTCAAACAGCACCGACGCGCATTCCATCCTCATCTTGATGCTCCGTTTCTGATCGTGAATTTGAGGAAGAAAACCCAATTCTGAGATGTAGATAGAGAGAGAAACACACACAGCAAAGGTAATGTCTTGAATGGGGATAAGAGATTCGATCCCTTTCTCCTTCATTGAATCCTCTCCCTTATTTGCAACTTCTTATTCTTCTTCATCTTCCTCTTCGATCCCTTTCTCTTTCATTGAATCCTCTCCCTTATTCGCAACTTCTTGTTTTTCATCTTCCTCTTCCATCTCTTCGGGCTCAGAAACGATGTTGTGCAGAGGCTGGTCCTTGTTGTTCTTGATCTTGTCAGCATCATCATATGCCTTCTTTAGAATATCCCAAGCTTCTTTTGCACTTTTTGCTGTGGAAAAATCTTTTCAGGATGGACAAAATTCACACATTGATGGATGATAAAGAGAGCTCTAGAATCTCTCTTACAGGCTGCACTGTCAGCCTCATCCTGCACATCATTAACCACTACATCTGATACATCTTGGAAGTTAAAGTTCACTTTCATCTTCGCAATCCACTGATGAAAATTCTTGCCATCAAGAATTGGTAAGGAAATTGGAAAATCCTCATCAAACCCAAGCACAGCAGCTATGGACACACCCTCGTAGGTCCCTAATCATGTAGCTCTAAATACCATGTTGAAACACAAGCACACACTAGAGAATATTGAGATGAAGAAAGATATACTTGAATGAAAAATTTATTCCCATCACTTATACACTCTTACACACTTACACATATGCACCTACTATTTATAATAGTGCTATACAACCACACTTAACAAACTAACTACCATCTAACCATTTCACTAACTAACTCTATCAACATTAACTAATCTAAATTATTTCCAACAGATTTGTCTGTATTAAGCTTGAGAATTGTCATGTTATCCAAAATGTCTAGACAATTTGGACTCAAGCATTTCTAGCTTATATACACTTTGATTCTCTTTGTTCCAAGCAATATGAGATTTCTTCTCCAACATTTTAAAGATTTTGCCTTTTAAGTTTATCATGTATGCTCAAATTTTCCCTATCGAAAGGAATACTCTCGAATGAAATGACAAACACATTGTTTTGAAGCATATATAGAATTTTTATCTTTAGTTATCTCATATCAGTCGTATGTCATTAATTCCTTACAAAACCATAATACCTTCAGATCTATTGAAATAAAGGATGTGGTACTCTCTTTAAATGGTAGCACTTTATGTGTTCGTTTTCGTAAGCAGTCATTAATATAGTTTATGGATCATGAAGATAATTTCATGTTATGGAATAATGTTTGGTAATATATATATACTAAGATCAAATAAGTCTTGTTTTTTTTTTTTGAAGCAAAGATCGAAAAAGTCTTATTATACTTACTCACTTTTATAATTTTTTATGGACATTGAATTTCATTAATCCAAACGTTGAATCGAAATTTCCCATTAAGGAAATCAATTCTATAAAATTTCATAAAATTTAAGAAACATTCATATTTCATCGCACAATTTAATTTTTATCATATACTTTATTTAAAATATAAGTAAATATCGACTAAAAAAATTACATACTTATGATTATATATTTCATCTAAAATTTGGTCTACATGTTCGTTAAGATAATACCATATTATTTAAGGGCTAGATTTAATTTACTAAATTCATATTCGATAAGAAGTGTTTTTTTGAAAGGGAGTAAGTGTCCACTACTTACTTTTGTATAAGGCACACTTGGAGCAGCCAAAGTGCGCATGCCCCCTTTTTTCAGGGTTACGGCTAAGTTTTTAGTCCCCACTAACAACAATTGTCAACACTCACTTGACATTCAACAGTATAGCCGTACAACTTTCTACTATAAAAGTATAAAATAAAGCCATAATCTAAAATATTATAAACATAAAACTGGTGACATTCTTCCTGTTCATGGAAGTCAAATGTAAGGGAGTTTAAGAAAACGTTTAAAAAACCCACAATTAACATTTTGATTTTTAGAAAAAGAATAAATTGAAGGAGGGCCAAGATAGCACTTGTCAAATACCCCTGGGTCCTAACAAACAAACCCTCCAAGTAGTAGTGGGATAATATGGACCGCATTTCTCCCCTACTTAAGTGCATGTATGCAATAATCCATATGCGGGTAATATTTTTATGCATATATTAAAGTCAGAATGTCTGAATCAATCTCTAACCGATCATTTATAGAGGTTTTGTTGTAATGCGTAAAGCTGAAATGAATTTTGTCAGTAGTGCACTACTCAATGTGATTATCAACTATTAAAATCAGAGTTTCTTGTAGGAAATTTTGGTTTGGTTATATTTTATTACGTTAATCGAATCAATTACAATTCAACCATTAATTTAAGCAAGGACACTAATCAAATGAGTAAAGATTCTCTCCATTTCATAAGAAATAAAGATGTCTATTTCTAAAATTTTGGTGATAATAAATACATGAAACCTTATATACATATGATAATACACATTTATTTTCTTTTCTCAAAACTTTGAAAATAGATAAAAATGGAGAGATAAAAAATGGAGTGGATCTTTTTCCTAATCAAACTATCACTCGAATATATTGTATTTGGTAGTTAAATTTTTAAAGCATTGAGTGTTAAATAGAGCATAATGGATTTCAACTAAAAACCTATGGAGAGGGAGGAAGAAAGAGAAGAAGTTGTTACATCATAATTAAAAAGCAGTTTAATTAAATATTTATTCAATAAATTTTTTTTAAATATGTTAAAAATAATTTATTATCATAAACTTCTCTGACAAACTTATGAAAATAAACTAAAAAAAACTTATAGGAGATCATAAACTATTTTTATAAACTATTTGTATAAGTTTTTCTTCATAAGCTATTCTCATGCATAATCCATTCCAAACACACCTAAAATCCACGATAACTTACAAACATATATTATAAATAAGTAAAAACTCGATACTTATTTTTATTTTATTTTTAAGTTTTAGGGTGAGGTCACATAAGTGGTTCCGCCACAAATAACATGTATCATTACAGATATGGCACAACTGATAAAAAGGAAACAGGATAACGCAATATTTGGGAAAAAGAGAAAGGTAGAAAAGCAAAATCGGGGGAATGGTGACGGGCCTTACTTGCCATCATTTTGTACTTCTGCCTTTGCCTCCTCTCTAATGATTTTACTTTTTCTCGCGTCTATGTACTCATAATATTTTTTTTGGGTACATGCATCTACTCATAATATGAAGAAGGTTTAGGATCGATGCTCATGTATTAAGATGCCTTTTATTATGCATCACAGTATTTTTTGCACCTTCTAATTTTACTTCCAGTAACCAATTTTTTAAAATTAAAAAATGCCTAAAGTTCTGATATTCTTAAATGCTGTAGAAATAAGAAAATTTCTTATTTAATATCATTAAATGCATAACAAATTAATAATGACAATAAAAATGAGTAATTCTCAATTTGATATCTGAAATTGTAACACCATATTAACTTCGTCATTGATATTAATGAAATTTCAAAAACGTCTCCGAAGTTATCAAAAGTTAATCAATCTAGTCCCTAACCCCAATCAATCCAATCTATGACATTATTGACAGGAGAGACTACATTGATTAATCTTTTACAACTTGGAGAATATTTTTGGAATTTCGTTAATATCAGGAACGAAGTCGATACGGTATTACAATTTCAGGGACCAAATTGAAGATTTACTTCATGAAAAATATAATTAAAACTGGAGACTATGATTGCTAACAAAATTGTTGAGACAAATATTTAATTATAAAGAGAGCAAGAAAAATTTCTTACTCTAGGAACATATAAAAATTTGTGAGCCATACTTGTATACAAGTAAGAATGCGGTAAGAATCAAATATTTGAATGAAAATCAGAATTTCCAGAAATTTCTAAATTCTCTAATTGATAGAGGATCTGAAATAAGAAAGTTCGTTAGTTATGTTAGTTAGTTAATTCTGTTATGTTAGTTATCGGAGCATTAGCTCTTCGTACCTGAGGTTAAGTACGACCATGCCAGGCATGAGCACGCCCGTGCAAAGCCTTCCAGCTCATCCATCCAAACAAAACCTTACAAGAATGACTAAAAGCTGACCTCTAAAGATTTAGCACGACCGTGCTAAACAACACCACGCCCGTGCCAAAGTGAAGCAAGGCCTGACTCAGAGAAGCAAGGCCTGATTGAAGCAAGCACGACCTTACAACTGAAGAGCACGGCCATGCAGAACATTGAGCACATCCATGCTGGTGTCCGTGCACTACAACGTTGTTTTACGAAGTTGGTACTCCTGTTCAGAATTGACCATGGCCTGACATAATAAAGAGCACGACCGTGCTGACTGATGAGCACGCCCATGCTGGCTGCACAGAAGAGATTTCTCCATGTTTCCCTCGTCACCGTTTTAATTATAACTTGAGCTCTGGATGTCTGATTGAAGTGTTCTTTATGGCGTTGGAAAGCTTACGAAAAGATCTAGAAGGCTATAAAAGATGACACGAAGCACAACCATGCTAAATTAAGCACGACCGTGCTCAATCCTGTGCACTATGACATTGTTTTACTAAAAGGAAGCACAACCGTGCTCAATTAAGTATGGCCGTGCTGGCAGTGCTAACAGCAAATTTTAAGGTTTTTCTCCTATTTTTCCTATAAATAGAGGCCCTCTGTACCACTCTCATCATCAGTTATCAGTTGTAGACTTAGTTTAGTAGTTTTTAGCAGTTTGTTTTCTTTTTGATTTAGATTTCTAGAGTAGGATTTGCACATAGGGGTTAAGTCGGAAGCACTTCTTCTTTTAACTCTTCAGGATACGTTTTCCATTATTGAACTTGGTTTTATCTATTATTATGGGTAGCTAAATTCACCACTAGAGTTGTGGTGGATCTTGTATTAGTAGAAACCCTTTTTGCTATGTCTTAGCTTTAATTCGAATTCTATTTGGTTTCAAAGTTGCGATTTGAATAGTGTTATTCTATTGTTCTTCATCCCATACTAGGATTGTGCACCTTTCGTATGCTCTTAATCAATTGATTGATATTTTGGCTATCAAGCCCAATTAAATTGGTAGATCTATAGGATAACCGAGGTTTAAATTATAGCATTACCAAACGTGATTTACTTCTTTCAATCATTCAACCTCTTTGCTCTTTATGCTCTGTAATCATTTAAACTCTTTGCCTGACAACCATTGGGTTCATCTGGGAAAAAGAATATTGATTGCTTGACAAACAATTAATAATTTTCGTAAAGGGATTGACATTTGAAAAGCAACTGCGAAACTGAATAGAACTAGGATGTGGGGGGTATCGAAAGTACAAGTGAAACCACGGCTCTAGGCTCTTTTACTTTTGAATTCTTAACTCTTTCATTTCTCTTTCACTATTTATTCTTATTGGCTACATCATTATATTATTATTATTAGTATTTCATTAGTCTAAATAGCATAAGGATTTCTCTATTCCAGTACTTACTTTATCACCTGCATGCATATCACAATTAATCTCTTGGGTAGGATATCTGGACTTTCGTCCTATATTACTTCTTCGACAGGGTACACTTGTCCTTAAGTGTGTTCTGGAGGCAAGTTTTTGGCGCTGTTGCCGGGGATTAATTTGTGATATTTTGTGATTTTGTGATATTGAAAGAAAGAAATTCTGGTTACTTTAGACATTTTTTTATTTTGTTTTATTTTTTATAATCTCTCCCCGAATTCTAATGTGTGCTTGTAGTTGATCTTATTTTTCATAACCATAGGAGAGAGGAGAACTTGGAGATTATTACATGCCCATGATGGAGCCAACAAGCAATCCTTGGACTCATTATGAGAGCAACTCCAACCAGGGCCAGTACACTGTCTATGAGCCACATTGCAAAATCCGTGGCCAAGATAAGAAGAGCAAGAAATAGATTGGGACGAGATTATGGAGCAGAGCAATAGATGATTTGATGCTATAGAGAATCAACTCTCCAACCTATCTATGTTGCTAACTCAGTTAGTCCAAAAACCATTAGCCCCTCAAGTTGAGCTCAATCTGGAGGAAGAAGCCCAAGATGTCACTTTTCAAGATGCCATCAAAATGAATGAAGAGCTTGAAGATGAGTAGCTCTATCAATTTTGGAAAAATATCATTCCACTTATTGGCGGACAGGCATCCACAAAAAAGGAAGAAGCTCCTGTTGAAAAGAGCAAGTTTGATGGTGAACACGGTTGTGTACCAGTTGAAGCACGGCCGTGCACCACTCCCAGTGAGTCAGAAAGCATGTCAACAGAGATACACTGCAGTGTCCCTACACATACATGACCATGCTTAACTTCCAATGCGCCAAAAAGGGTAAAAATCAACATTAAGCCATAAAAGATTCTCCTAGCTATTGGTGATGAAAGAGGAAGGTAACATTAAACAGTGGTACTAAAGAAGATATTTTAAAAATGTTAAATTCTACTAAAAATCCCTCTCAATATTTTTCTCCTTTTATTTCTTCTTATTCTACTGAGAATATGGTTGTTTCTAACAATTTTGATTATGTAAAGACGCAGGAACTATGAACGAAAATCGTGTCTTGCAGGATCTGAATATATTGATGGATGATGAGAAAGCAAAATTATCATCACCTTTTGAAGCTCATCCACCAAAGGGAAAAAGGAAAAATAACATGAACCACATGATCATAAAACTAAGGAGAGGCAATGCCTTATAGGCTAAATTTGCACTTGGAGAGCCCCTTGATTGATCACTTTTGAGGTACCCTCAAGCTAAAGACGTTACACATGCGCTTTGCGGGAGGCAATATGCGTTATTTTGTTTATTTTGTTATCTTTATTCTTTTAGGATAGAGTATTTTATTTTATTTTTAGGATAGTTTATTTCATTTATTTTTAGGATAATAAAAAAAATTGAGAATCAGTACTTCTCTAATATGGTATCTGATTAAAAATTTCTTCCTTCCCACCCTCTTCGTCTTCCTCTTGTTGCATGCCTCTGCAACAATGGCAAATGCATGAAGAATAAATTTGACTTTGTTGATGGAACAATCACAAAACCAGCTCACATGGATCCACCGTTCCCTATGTGGAAAAGGTACACTACACTGGTTCTTTCTTGGCTGAACCATTCAGTCTCACCCAAGATTGCCCATGACATTTTTTGGCTTGATAATGCATTTGATGTCTGGCAAGATCTCAAAGATAGGTTTTCTCAACGTGATCATGTTCGTATCTCTCAAATTTCTTATGATCTTCACTCACTGAAAGAAGCAGAATCATTTGTAGCTGCTTACTTCACCAAATTAAAGATTCTCTGGGATGAACTCTGTAACTTTCGGCCATTGCCTTCATGTGATTCGCTTTGTTGTAATACTTTTCAGACAGTAAATCAGTATACAAAAAATGATGTCATGCTATGCTTTCTTCAAGGTTACTATGAAAATTAAGCCACGTGCGTTCCCAAATCTTGCTCAAGGACCCATTGCCCTCAATAAACAAAGTTTTCTCCATGGTTTTAAGCAAGAAAGGCAACTCAACTGTTAGAGCTACTCAGTTAATGCTACTCGGTGGTTATTGCTGTTAGGTAGTTGCTGCCTAGTCAGCTTATTCTGTTAGTTAGTTAACAAGTTTGTTGCTGAGTTGTTAGGATAGTTAGCCAAATCACAAGACCATTACTCTTACTATATATAGGGTAATCAATTCCTCTTGTGTAATTCAATTGAATCAAAGAGTTTATTCAATCAAGTTTATCTCTACACCTTTTGTTAGTTTTGTCTCTTCAAGCTTTCAGCTTTTCATATTATGGTATTAAAGCTCATTCATTGAGCTTTCGTTGTTGAATCATGCCATCGAAGCACACAGCTTCTTCCTCCAATGGCGGTAATGCGGTGGATCCATCACAAAACTAAGCAAGTCCTTACTACATCTATCCAGGTGAAAATCCTGCTGCAATTCTTGTTAATCCTCCTCTCACAGGATCGAACTACCATGCTTGGGGTCGATCTATGGAGAGAGCAATTAGTATGAAAAACAAATTCCGATTTCTTGATGGAAGCATTCTAGTTCCGGGTCGATGGAACCCTAGCTATGAAGCATGGGATCGTTGCAACAATTTGGTATTGTGTTGTCTATTAAACTCTGTTTCTCCTACTATTGCTCAATCTATTGTGTATATGAAATATACCTATGAAGTTTGGAAAGATTTGAAGGATCGCTTCTCATAAGGCGATCGAGTTAGAGTTGCAAAGCTCAAGCAAGAGCTCTCCACATGTAAACAAAATTCAACACCTGTTTCTGATTACTACACTCAACTCAAGGTACTATAGGAAGAATTGGAGTTCTACAGGCCGACTCCAGAATGCTCTTGTGCCGCAAGATGCACATGTGAGGCCATGAGAAATGTCAAAAATTACAAAGATGAGGACTATGTGATTCAGTTTCTTATAGGATTGAGTGAGAACTGTTATTAGGTCACAAATCCTATTGTTAGATTTGCTCCCACAGCTTAGTCGTGTTTTCTCGATGGCTATACAACATGAAAGACAACAAGGTTTGCAATACTCAGATGAAGGCCAAGTGTTTGTAAATTTGGTTGATGGGAAAAAGTTCTATGGAAAAGGAAGAGGAGGACAGAGCAGTAAATACTGCACACATTGCCATAAAACCGAACACACAGTAGATGTTTGCTTCAGATTACATGGATGGCCACCTGGTTCTAAGTATAAAGGAGGAGAACCTATGGCAAATTATGTTGGCAATGATGAGACCGAGTCACGATTTGAAGGCCACTGTTCTGAAAAAGAGCATATGCAAGCACTTGTTCCTGCCCTTACTCCTGAAGACTACAAGGCCCTGATGACCCTGCTACAAACCAGTGGACTTAAAAGCAGTGCAGATCAGAATAATGGACACACTATCAACCATACATGTACCTTGGCTCACCCATCCAAAGACATGAACTACACTGGTGAAGGTAACAATTTTGCTTCCTGCTTTTCTCTTAATGGAAAGTCAGGGATGTGGATTCTAGATAGTGGAGCCACAGACCACATATGTTGCTCCTTAATGTGGTTTGAATCGTATGATAAAATTGACCCCATACATGTTAGAATGCCCAATGGGAACATAGTAGTTGCTGAGTTTTCAGGGACCATTCGAATCACACTCTCCATTACACTAGTAGGTGTGCTGTATCTCCCACTTTTTAACTTCAATCTAATCTCTGTTACAAAACTTGTGGACTCAGTTTCTTGTACACTATTGTTCACTAGGGAGAGTTGCCTGATACAGGACATCAAGAATTAGATGATTGGTTTGAG
This sequence comes from Ammopiptanthus mongolicus, assembly GCA_039655645.1. Taxonomy (NCBI): domain Eukaryota; kingdom Viridiplantae; phylum Streptophyta; class Magnoliopsida; order Fabales; family Fabaceae; genus Ammopiptanthus; species Ammopiptanthus mongolicus. The sequence goes on along the minus strand of CM077348.1, from coordinate 25,853,498 downwards.
TAAGAGGCAAAATGGACTCTATTGTTTTGAACCAATGGACTCAGGCAAGCCGCAGCCTATTCCCCATACAGTAAGCAGTAATAGTTGTAATGTTGTTTCCATTCCTCAATCAGCAATATGGCACTTCAAGTTTGGTCATGTATCTTTAGCTAAACTTGAACTATTGAATAAGCTGTATTCCCCCATTCATATCAATAAAGACTCTATTTGTGATGTTTGTCATTTGTCTAAACAAAGAAGGCTAGCTTATCGGACTAGTCATTCTAGAGCACCAAAATGTTTTGCACTGTTACACATGGACTTATGGGGTCCCTTTTCCGTTTCAACACTCCACGGGCACAAGTATTTTCTGACTGTAGTAGAAGACCACAATCGATATACATGGGTTGTTCTTCTTAAGTGGAAGCATGAGGCTAGGACACAACTACAAAACTTCATATATATGGTGGAAAATCAATTTCAAGCACAAGTACAAATGATAAAGAGTGATAATGGGCCTGAGTTTTCCCTTCCTGTTTTCTATGCCTCTAAAGGAATTCTCCATCAAACCTCTTGTGTTAAAACACCTCATCAAAATGCAAGAGCTGAAGGGAAACATTAACAAATCTTAAATATTGCTCGGGCTTTATTGCTACAATCAGAGTTACCCTCTAGTTTCTGGGGATATGAGGTGCAACATGCTGTACACCTCATGAATCGGGTGCCTTCCAAGCCTGTTGATAATAAGCTTCCTTATGAGTTGTTATATGGCCAACTACCTGATTTTGCAGAGCTAAAGGTATTCGGGTCTTTGGGTTTTTTTCTTCACTTATAACACACAGGTCCAAACTTGATCCCAGAGCTATAAAGTGCATCTTCCTGGGATACAAGGCGGGTACTAATTCTAGCCTATGATCTCCATTCTCATGAAGTTGTCACTTCCGGCAATGTGGTTTTTCATGAGTTGGTTTTCCCTTACTTTGACAAAGGGACCACTAAGCGCCCATGGCAGTATCTAGACACTCCATTGTCCTCACCTGCTTCCAGTCCTGTTGATCCCATCCACGACTTGACTCTCTTCGACCCTCCTGATACTCCAGTCCTTGAGAGCTCAGTTCAGGCAAGGGATCCGAATATGGCAATACCCGATCCTTGTGATACAGCTTCTCCATTGGTTTCTGACTCCTCCCCGAGTCCTGTCCTTTCACCTGTTGCTCCCCCTACTTGAGACAACCTCTTCCTAGGAGGTCCCATTGGTGACCCCACTTATAATTATTAACTTTATAGCGTAGCGCAGTAGTATAAAATTGCGGAATTATTAAAACATACAATACATACTGATACCATAATAATAGATACAGACATAATAGTACTGGTTCCATCAGTAGAGCCTACAACACTGATACCAAATATAAAAGACTTCAGAGGATGCAGTAAGTAAAAACTAAAAACATAGTAGCGAAAATGAAGATACATCAGAGGTCTTCTCCTGGGACTCAAGGTCCCCCAGCATTGGGATCAGAGGCTCTCCCACCGGCATCAGGCTCAATAGGTATGCCATCAATCTCCTCGGGAAATTCCTCATTAGGGTCTTCTCGTACAGTCGAGAACAAAGAAAATACGACATAGAAAAGTGCATGGGATAAGAAACAGTAATATGCCATAAATGGGAAAAACAACAGTATAAATAATATATATAGATAACAACACACCAAATTACAACAGTGACAACCAAACAACTTCAGGGTGATTTTTCCCTTAACTACTGTCTATCACACTCATGCAACTAACGACTATATAGACGCGATCACGACGCGACATCCCCAACAAATCAAGGTGTCCCAATCATCACTATGCCACCCCCATATGGTAAGGTTCGGTCTAAAGCCCACAGGCCCAACTCGTCTCATGGGTTCGATATATTCCCTCGCCCGCAGGCTAGGTCGGAATATTCGTCCGTTAACAACGCAACTTACGGTAACGACATGTTCCCCCACCCGCAGGCTAGGTCGGAGCATTCGCTCGTCCGTTAACAACTCAACTTTCGATAACGACATATCCCCCCGCCCGCAGGCTAGGTTGAGATATTCCTCCGTCCGTCTACAATTCTATTAACAGGTACGACCATCTCCCCGCAGGTAAGATCGGAATCATCCCTACGTCAAACTAATCAGTACGACCATCTCCCCACAGGTAAGATAGAAATCGCCCGTATGCCAACACAGTGATGAATAACAGCTATGCAACATGAATCTCACTGACTCATCTCAGGATCAACACTTAGTGCCTCAACCACGACTTATATATAATCACGATCAACTTTGATCCGGCTTAACCGGGTATCAACTCACATCATAACAACAACAAATCAACTATATCACTAGGTTGAGCACTACGACATATATATATATATATATATAACCTCGACTTTCTCACCACACATTCATCATCCAATTTATCAGAAATCACTACCTAGTTCTACTCAGACATCAGCAGTCACAACAGAAATCAATAACAGCCAGAATATATATTCAACAGTAAAATCAACTTACAAATAAATAACATTTAATCAAATATAGCATATAATAGACATCATACACATATCACATATAATATATCAAATATCCAATTACAGCACAGATGATAATCTGTTGGCTTATCATGTTTTATCTATTGTTTTAGAATGGATTTTAATAATTAAATTAAGTTGAATGCTTGATTTTACCCAAATTAGAATTTATTTGTTGTTTAGAGTTTATTTATTTATTTTATCCATTTTAATTAATTTTTCTTTTGTTTTGCATTTTATGATTTGTTAAAGTGAAGAGTTTGCAATTGAAGAAAGATAAGCACTTGGACAATGTAAAGGCAATGTGAATTGAAGTTATTGGTCCATGTGGAAGATTGCTAAGTTGAAAATTAGAAAGCTTCAAAGCTTCCATGTGAAACAAAGTCAAGGCCATCCTGATTTCAATTGAAAAAGTTAAATAACCATGCTGCATATGGTAACTGAACTAGCATCAGGGCCATGTGAAATTGAAGGTGAGAATTGCAAATTAAAAGTGGGATCCGCAACCAATTAAAGATGGATATTGGTTTTGCATTTAGAGAAAAATAAAGAAGATTCAGTGATCTTTTAAGTGGTTAAATCGGAGATAAGGAGAATCAAAATAAAACTGGATTTGTTGGAGACAAAGAAAAGATAACAAATCAGTTTGCACACTTTTTATAAGAAGTGCCACAGTGCCGCACAAAACGATGGACAATTAGTTTTAGTTTTTATTTCGTCATCTTCTTCTTTTCTTTTATGATGAACTAAACCCTTTTTCTAGGGTGACGATGTAACCGCGCCATTACGACTTGATAATTTTATTTTAGTTTTTTTTAATTTATTCTTCTCTTTTACTTGTGTTTTATTTCCGTTCTTAATGCTTCTAATTGCTTGATCACCAATTAGATGATAGACTAATTATAATAAGACCGAGAGGAGATTTATGTGTCAAGGGTATTGAGATAAAACCATAGGGTAACTTGAGACCGAGAGAAGATAGGAGCCTTATGTAACTGCTATAGAGAATCATAGATCTTAATAAATTCTTTGATAAATAATCATCATAGAGATATAGTTGATTAGATATTAAGGGGTAAATTTCAGTGTATTCTAACCCAGACATTAAAATAAAATAGGATTCTTGATTGACATTAGAAGTTGATTAAGAGATTAGGAAGAATTGATATAATTGAAACAAACTAAGTGAAATTAGGATTCTTTGTCTATGAGGAATCGATATTCATAGCGTTGGTGAAATTGCATCCCTAGAGTTTTCTTTCATTGTTTGTTCATCATTTTATTTTTGTTTTCTAATTAGTTAATTCAAAAACTCAAAAACATTTATTTTCTTTAAGTGTTTATTTATTTTTTATTTTATTTTGAAATTTTTTAAACCAATTTCTCTTGGTCTAAATAGTTGTTGATTTTGCAAAGTGGTACTTGGTCTTCCAATCCCTGAGTTCGATACTCGGTTTCTCACCGTTTTATTATTACTTGCTTCGATCTGGTACACTTGCCGGAGCCCATCAACAGACAACCTCAATATGCAGTAAAATCAATCTAATGGCCAAATGACCTCTAGTAGGGTTTGGGTCGCCCTACGCATATCAATATATATTATTTAAAGCTTCCCTCCCCGACGATATTGTGGTTCTTTCCCTCACCTTAGTGATTTTCCCGAGAGATTCCGAATGCGGCTCCGCAATAGTCAATCGAGTGCGCGATCGAACATTCGAGTCCTGTCAGATTCTATATAGTAAAAGACAACCAGAAATTAAAATAGTTAAATCAAAAACTTCCGAATTCTTTAGGATTAGCTACTGCCCCTATTTATTTAAAGAGGCTAGGGATATTGAAATTCTACCAACTCTTGGATCAATGATTCTTAAGTATCCCTAAACATAATCGATAAAGGCATTTACTCAAAAGCTAAAGATTTCTCCTATTGCACTCCCCCTAGGGTTCGGCCCTATTGAATGAAAAATATGAAAAATAGCTAGAGAGCTCCAAAAATTCTCATTTCTTGGATAACACCCTAACTAAGTGTGATAACCCTAAATATCAACTCAAAACATCAAAAACCAACCAAAAACCCTACCCTACACAATAGGGGCTTTCGTCCCCTCAATGGTTAAATACCCTAGAGAGATTTCTTGGCTCTAAGATCTTGGACCATACAGGTATGTCATGAACCTAGGCTATAGAAATTGGTTTGGTGTTGAAATGATTTTTCTACAATTTTTCATTGAATTTTGAAGGTTTGGGGTTAAAAACCCTAACATTACTAACCATAGAAATTAAAGGAGAATAAAGAGAGATTGAGAGAGATAGAGATAACTAGCTACCTCCTATGATGATCTTCTTCAAATTTGGTGAAGGTTGCTTCAACAAATTCAAGCTCAAAGTGAGCTTTAATGGTGAAAAATGAAGAAATGAGATGGAGAAGAAGAGAAAGAAGAGAAAAGGAAGGAGAATGGGGTCTGGAGGGCTGTTTTGGCCGAGAAAGTGAAGGAGGATAAGAGTGAATAATGATATATTTATTAAGAAGACTTAGGAGTTAAGTCTTAGTAAAAAAAAGTAAAAGATAATTAGTAAAAACTAATCAAGGGCAATTTGGTCAATTCATATCCTGACATTTTGAAAAAAAATCCTCACGACACTGGTAGGAGTCCCCAAATGATTTAACATAGCTCTGGTATGAAAATCATTGGCTGAAGGTTCTTGAAAAACCCTAAGACAGCTCGAGTCGTCTACCCGATTGATTATCGGCCCGAATATAAAATATTATTTATATTTTTGGACGTTAGGACACATTTTAGCAAATAGGTAGAGGATTGAATTTTAATACTAATGGTTCTGACCGTTAGTCAAAATGAGGTCTTGATAGTAGAAAAACAGTATCATCCGAAAAACATAGATCGGGCTCCGTTTGAGTTTTCAGCCCAAAACTTAACCATAGCCTCCTACGATGGCGTAGAGTTTGATTATGGCCTCAAAATAATTTATTTAATTTTCTAGACCCTCCAACAAAATATAATTACTTAAATATTGATTAATTAAAAGAACAAGAAAATCGGGGTGTTACACTGCCCATGTGCCTCACAGATCTAACAGGGCTAAACAGGTCCCATCTCATTTAGTGGACTATCAATGCAACTCAGCTACTACACCCACTGCTTCCTACCCGATTCACCACTATGTCAGCTATGCCAAGCTCTCAGCTGCACACAAAGCCTTTTCTATCACCTTGGCTTCCAATATTGAACCCACTTCTTACCAGGAAGCATGTCAGCATCCATGCTGGATACAAGCCATGCAAACTGAATTACATGCTCTTGAATGAAACAAAACTTGGGTGATTGTTGACCTATTTTCTTATCCCTTTGCTTATAGAAGACTCGTGGGTAAGTTGCTCTACCTGACCACTACAAGGCCCGATATCTCTTTCGCTGTTCAACAACTTAGTCATTTTCTTGACAACCCCACTGAACTTCACCACAAGTCTGCTCAAAGGGTCCTTCGCTATTTAAAGAACAGTCCTGGTAAAGGACTCTTCTTTTCTCGCACATTCTCCTTGCAACTCCTTGGCTTCTCAGATGCTGATTGGGGAGGGTGCCCTGATATACGATGATCAGTTAGTGGGTATTGTTTGTTCCTCAGTGCATCCTTGGTTAGTTGGAAAGCAAAGAAGCAGGCCACCGTTGCCCGCTCTTCTTCTGAAGCCGAATATCGAGCTTTAGCTACTGCCACCTGCGAGCTCCAATAGCTGCACTTCATTCTCCATGATCTCCAAGTAGTGAGCAAACAAGCCGTGTTATATTGTGACAACCTCAGCGCTTTACACATTGCAGCCAATCCGGTGTTTCATGAGTGGACCAAACATTTAGAAATTGACTGCCATGTTGTTCGTGAGAAATGTCGTGCCGGTCTTATGAAACTCATCCTTGTTTCTAGCTCTGATCAACTTGCCAATGTCTTCACCAAAGCTTTGTTCCTGGCTCCTTTTTAGACATTACTTTCCAAGCTGGGGCTGATCGATATCTTTCAACCTCCACTTTGAGGGGTGTGTTAGAGCTACTTGGTTAAAGCTACTCGATGGTTATTGCTGTTAGGTAGCTGCTGCCTAATCAGCTTATTCTATTAGTTAGTTAACAAGTTTGTTGCTGAGTTGTTAGGATAGTTAGCCAAATCACAAGACCATTACTCCTACTATATATAGGGTAATCGATTCGTCTTGTGTAATTCAATTGAATCAAAGAGTTTATTCAATCAAGTTTATCTCTACACCTTTTGTTAGTTTTCTCTCTTCAAGCTTTTAGCTTTTCGTATTATCAACATTGGTGTTTTATTTTATCCAACAATTCTGGCAACTCAGTCTCGACCATTCAATAATGCTTAGGGCAAAGGGTCGCTACAATGGCAAGCCAGTCCAACAAGCAGTGCACACACTGTGGAAGATCCAATCATATAGCGGACACATGCTTCTTTAAGCATGGAATTTCATCGGGTTATAAGTCCAAGAAATCAATCCATAACATCACTGCTCCGGCTAGAAATCTGTGGTCCCAAAAAATGATGTCGCGGTGTACCCTACCAATCAAATATTGGGAATGAGCATAAATATTAATGAGGTGTGATTTTGTTTTCTTAAGCGTGAAGTTGTTATTGGTGGGGTGACTGAGAAGGTGACAAAAAATTAGGACAGAAGATCTCCATCCCACTGCTCCTTCCAGTGGTGAATCTTCTTCACAAAGCCTTACTACTGAACAAATTCAAGGCTTGTTAGCACTGATACCTCAGACCGCTCCCGCAACAACTTCTTATGCTTCAAATTTTGTCAGTAAATTGAACACAATGTCAGTACCTCCTTCCCATCCTTAGGTAACTCTGTTAGTTTTTGAATTTTGGCTAAGTATCACTTTTGGTCCCCTATCTTTATTTTATTTTTCATTTTGGTCGATCCCTTATTTTTTTTTTTTGATTTGGTCCCTTATTTTGCAAAGTCATACCAAGGTCCCTCTTTTATTTTTTGTCTCGAAAAGATCTCGTATTTTACAAAAATTAAACGTATGTGGTCCCTTTTTTTGTTCTGATATGGTCCTTCTTTTATATTTTTTGTTTCGAAATGGTCCCTTACTTTATAAAAGTTATATCAATGTAGTCCTCCTTATATCACAATTTAAAGGGAAATGACTATATTGAAACCAAAAATAAAGATATGGGACCAAATCGAAAATAATAATAAAAAAGAGACCAAAACGAAAATTAAAAAAAAAAATAAGGGATCAAAAATGGTATTTAAACTTGAATTTTAGATTCAAGAGCTACTAATCATATTGTTTCTTCATTAGCTTTCTTTTCTTCCTATAAAACCATGGACCCAATTCCTGTTTCCCTTCTTAATGGTCAACATTCTATAGCAAAATATGCTGGCACAATTGTTCGTACTTTTTTTTTTCCCGATGAATACACTGTTGTTCTTACTGATGACTTGATATTATATAATGTTCTTTAATTCTAACAAGAACTTCCTTTCTCACATTTTCCTTCTCTCCCTTAGCTTTTATTTCACCTTCACTCGTAGAATTTATTCAAATGTATAGTATGGTATTATGCTCTTTTTTTTTTTTTTTGTTGAAAGGGTATTATGCTCATTTTTTAAACAGAGATATACTGTCAATCACACTCAGATCAAGTTGGAAGCGAAGTTGTTCAAAATCCAAAACAACTTGATTATAAAAAAAAAAAAAATCCAAAACAACTCAATGAAATTAGATTCCAACCTAAATTAATGGGTTTGCTTAGCCTTTTTATTTATGCTGATTTGAAAGTTTTAAAAAGTTTTAATTCAAACTGATGACTCCCAACTTGAGTTAATTATTTACTAAGCTTATATTTTTCTTGAGCTGAATTTATTAAGCTTATAGTGCGCTTGTTATTAGTTATATTGAGCTGAATTTACTTTTTCTTAATCTTAGTTTTTTTCTTTTGCATAATGGTATCTCCAAACCGATAGCTGGAGACCAATCCATTTCAAGACGTAAAGATCACACAAAGTGAGTTTTGCTTTTCCTTACAAAGCAGGTCTCCAAAACGATAGTCGAAGACTAATTTGGAGACTAATCGTCGAATCCATTTCGAGACGTGGAGATCATGCGAAGTGAGTTTTGTCTCTTCCAACAAAGCATTTTCCTTTCACATGACAAGAATTGAACCTCTAACAATATGCTTAAGAAATTCAGCTATCTCCCAAACTTTGTTGGATCATGTTCATTTAATCTTACTTTTAGTTCGTAAACTATTTGATATTTGGTAAAAGAAATATTATGAGAAGCCGAGGTTAAAAAAAAGAAAAACCCTGACGCAATTAATTAACTTATAGAGAATGTTAACCAGTATCCTAAGAACATTGATTAAGGAATCAAAAGAAGAAATTTATCATTGGAAAATAATGCATTTAATATTTGAAGCAGTATTCTATTTAATTTTTCAATAAACATCGGTTTTATTGAAATCCTTAACCAATATCCTTAGGATACTTAACAACACCCTTAACTTATATTTCAATTTTTTTCATTTTTTGTTTGAGTTAGAGAATGAAAAATAATTATTGGATAAAATTCAAGATGTAAAAAGTTAAAAACCAGCCTTTATATAGTCCCCTCGTAAGAAAGGGATGCACATTCCCACATCTTGTATTGGAAGCTGACAAATAAAATTAAAGAAAACAGCTGTGAAAGCCTATGCAAAACCATCACGTTACGTATCTAAAATTCCTTCTCATATCTTTTCCCCATTTCTGTTAACAAATCACGCCTGCACTCTCTTATGTTCTTGAGCCTGCCACTTCACTCTTACGGAACCTTCTGAATAATACCCAAGACAAAAGTCATACGGGATAAGGCACGCTTTGATGAAAAGTAGACATTCATGGAAGTGAATTATTAAGCAAAACTGCTTTATACTCGATCAAGAAAGAAACTAACATCAGCATAAATAATTAAGTTAAGATCGGGTTTTAAATTACGATTTTTGTTGCGGTTACATTATATTTATTATTATAGATAATTGTAAAAAAATACGATTTTAACACAGTTGCTAAAACTACCGAAATTACAATGACGTCGTGACATCAAGTGCAACAGACCTCATTTTAAAACTTGTCTGATAATAACTCAACTCTGATAAATATTATAGGTCTTTATGCTAGATGCTTGTATTTTTCTACTCTACCGGTTAGCTAAACTTAATCAAACTTTCAATTCAAGCTTTGCTTATTCCTCACAATGTTGAGACAATAATTGTATATTATTAAAATTTTAAATATTTTAACATTCATGACAAAGATGGATCGTGTTCTACTTTTACCACAATATTTATTGCATGTAGATGTAGAGCATATTTGGGAAAGATAGATTTTTTCTATTTCAGCTGTTTTTTGGCTAAAAAACTGTTTTATACATAATCTATCATATTTGACAATTAGCTTAAATTTATAAAAAAACTTTTTTGGGGAAAAAACTGTTTTATGTCATCTAATTTGTTTTAGCTTAAGATTTATTTACCCTTAAAAAATTAACTTCCAAACAAATATTATTAAATTATACAAATAAATTCATATCTTTTTTCGTAATTTATTATATAAAAGTGATTTTTTTTATACTACCCAAATGAAATAGATTATCTTAAAATTACTTTTCAGCAAACATACCCAAACAAAAAGATTCCGATTATAATCTATTATCACAATAATCGATTATACATATAATCGATTATCAGCGTAATCTATTTTTTTCAGTTTTCCCAAACACATTCCTAATTGACAAATTGCTACAGCATTTAATGCATTCTGTCGACAAATTGCAGCTTGATTTCGAGAGTTTGATCTCCAAGCATAGTCATATTTTTAAGAGGAATGCTACACGCACAATTAAAAATAATAAATAGAATTTAAAGAATTTAAGACTGGTTAATGGATAAAATAAAGTGATACAGCCACTTACTGTTTGAAAAATAGAAATCCTAACAACACATTTTTTTCAATATATTTTGTATTATTGGATGAATTTTATATGAGATCCACTAAATCACATGAATCCATTCTCTATTCAGTGGGTCTTACATAAAATATAATAAAAAATGTGTTGAATAGAATATGATAAAGAGTATTTTGATAACATAACACATTATTTTATTAAAAAAGATTAAAAAAAAATTCCAACTACTCCTTCCCGACTGAAATATAAGCAAAAAAATTTGAATTGTTTTGATCCAAAATATAAGCAAAAATCAAATTAATTATTGCTATTTAATGATTTAATAATCATATTCCCAAATTACCCTTAAGTTACTACTAATTCATTTTAATTCCATTATAATTTCCTGTAGACGTACTCCAGTCATCGAGATAATTTTAATTTCACACCAAAACCAACGTCACGAGGAAATGAAAAGATAATGTCCTCACAGGTTTTTTTATCTCAACAATAAATAGTATGAAGGGTATTTTAAAAAATGAATATAATTTTTAAAATAAAATTAATAAAATTTAATGAATTCATCTTTCTTAATACGTATAAAAAATTTAATTTTTACTTATATTTCAATTCGAAAGGAATACCATTTTTTATAATTTTAACACTGGAAAATTTCAAGGCAAACTTTGATGAATCTGATTGGAACAAGCAAAGTTGACTGGACTCGCTCTCCACTGATCTAACTCTCAAAATAAGGCATGAGAGTGTGACAGGTGCATTATAGGCCCCTCCCCATTGCCAAAAGTTTCAAACACATTCACGCCTGGTCTCCTTTTTAAGGCAAACTTTCCTTGTTCAGGTTGAGCACATTACCACTTTGTACTTTGTCAACAACCGTTGGTTTAATCAATCTGCGGTCAGTCTAATCGAACAACGTGCCCCATTCCTAGAGTGATTAATAACGTGTGTAGCCCGAACTCAACCTTTTTTCACGAGTAAATGATCAATTTGATCTTTGAAATTATAGGATCATATTAATTTAGTCTTCTATATTATCAATATTTCAAAATAATTCTTGGAATTTCAAAATGTAGCAAATGCATTCCCGACATTATTCACTTAGTTTCAAATACATCCCTGACATTACTAATTTAATATCATTATAGTCTATGCAAATATCAACGGAAGGACGAATCTGATTAACTTTCTGTAATTTCAGGGATCATTTTGGAATATTGATAATGTGAGGGACTAAGTTGATACGACCCTATAATTTCAGGGACCAAATTGAATATTTACTCATTTTTTTCACCGTTCGTCCACTCGAGGACAAAATTAGTAAAATAATTATATTTGTTTGTTTTTCACCAAAATGCTGTCTTTCCCACTTAATTTTCCAAAATTTCCTCACTTCATTCTCATTTTTCTTCTATCCTAATTCTTTTTGTTATCTTTTAGTAAAGTCAAATTTTTAAAAAAGGGACGAAATCAGTTTTGCCCTTATCCATTTCTCTTAAAAAAGAAAAAAAAAAATGGTAGAAAGAAAGTCGATTTGAAAAGTGTCGACCGATGTTATGAAACTCGGATCGGGTCAGTCTGATCGAAAATCGGATCTATGACCGATTCGGTCAACATATCAAATCAAATATACAACTTAGTCGGAGCTGATTTCATCAACTTGACTTGCAGGAGGCTCGGGTGGTTGCAAAGAAATGAAGCCAAAAATGTCTCTATGTGGATGTATCCCAGGTCCTCGAAGTGTTGGAAAGCAATTATACTGGTACGCCAAAACATTTACTTTAGTATAAAATTTATAAATTTGATATATACTGATTCATGCGGTTCAACTAGTAACTCAATGGTTCAATCAGTCACCCCATTGATATAATGTCTTGACTGAGTTGATGACCAATCAGACTCTAATAACATGGATGCCAATTTTTCAAAGGTTGAAAAAAGAGAGAGAAATTTAGGAAGTAAAGTAAAAATAACAGTATTTTGATAAAAAAAAATTTATAATTATTTTAATAATTTAGCCCCACCCGAGAGGGCCAAATTGCGGTATTGTTTGAAAGTTCGTGCATCTAACCAGTACATGTGGGGGATGTCCATGGCAGCATACTAGCACAGCATCCCACTAAATATCACACTTTCCAGCAACCGGAATGTTATTTGATCACTCATATTAGGATACCTATAATTAACACTTATATATTAAATGAGTACAACTTCAACATATTTTAAATTTGCAACTAAAGTTAGAAAAGAAAAAAATTACACTCAAAATGAGTGTCTATTATAGATGTCCCAAAATAAGTGTTCAAATAACATTTATCTTCCCACAATTAGGCTACTTCCTACTCAATTTCCAACACGTTTAGAGCACCTCATGTCCAACACGTTTCAACAGCCTCCATTGCTTCTTTAGACAATTTGATTAAATGATTTTTCAATAAAATATAATATCTAATTACCCAACTATAGGAACACTGATTTGATGGTCTCAAAGTTGCTGATCCCGACAAAGTGGCACTGACTGGCACCATCACAAGTTGGTCCACTTCCTACTCAATCACAAACCCTGCTTACCAAATGAAACTTTTGCGGAGACAAAACAGTGAATGCCCACTATAGGACTTTCACTTGTATGATGAGTTGATGACTAATATCAAATTTTTCAATAGCTTGAGGGCCAATAAAGAAAGGAATCCGTATATGTTAGGCCTTTTAAATTCAGTTAGGCATGTGGATAGGGATCAACCTACATGAAGTCCTGCTCTGCTCAATACTCCACCATAGACAACAAGCATGATCACCCTAGTTTAAGGATTGGCTAGACTTATTGTTTCTTAAGAGGCATCAACAGCAAAACAATCACTATTACTTTGTGAGGTGTGACAGTCTCTAGTAGATTAATTCTTAACTCCATGATTAGTAATGTTGTGAGGAAAAGAAAGATACATACCGGAAAAGATTTCATATTCTCTAAATGATCATATATTTTATATGTATTTATGGTCTTAATACTATGTGCATGTTTAGTTTATAGTTGAGAAGTCGCAAACCAACATTTGGAACAAATCTATAGAGTTCTTTTGGGACAAACGTACATTTGCAACGGTAAACCAAACATAACCTATATAGCTGTAGTACGAGAAATACAAATGCAATAAGTACAAAATAAAATATGATTAATTATAGATACGCTAATATCCTCCTCAAACTCATGTGAGTGCAAAGGGAATCAGCTTGAGTTTGGAAATAAGAGTATAAAAGTGATCAAGATGATGAGCTTTAGTGAACAAATCAATTAGCTGGTCTAGAGATCCAATGGAGATGAGACAAAGAGCACTACAAAGGTTGTGTTGACGAATAAAGTGGCAATCAATTTTAATGTGTTTGATGTACTAATGAAAGATGGGTCTTCTCATTGTCTGTGTTTCCTATTGCACCGATGACCACTCCCCGCTTTCTTCAATCCCGAGTGTCACATGCCCACCAGCTCCAGCTTTGTTTGTCCCCGAACCACACTGTATTGGGAGAGGTCCTGCTTTGATACCATTTATAACGACTGGATTTCTTTTACGGATTGACAACTGTCCCCATAAATCAACACAAGTCTCTTCAGCGTGCTTTGTCCTCACTCACACGCTTCCTTGGAAAACTTCCCACAAGGTCACCCATCCCAGAATCTTTCCAAGTCAAGCATGCTTAACCTTGAAGTTCCCAAGTGATGGACTCCTGAAAAGAATATGCATCCTTTTGTATATGTAATACCAATCATTTCTCTTAAGCTTTCCTCATTTGTACAGTCTCATACTTGTACAGTCATAGAATCCATCAACTGTGCAATCTTATGCTTCCAAAATCTTAGGATTCTTCCCGTTTCGGTGTGAAATCAGTTCATTCATGTGTCTCTCCGTCTAGAAGTCTGTCAGAAGCCACTCCTTCTTCGTGCTTCCTTTTGCACTGACGATCACTCCCCACCCTTCTTCGTGCAATTTGAATAGCATTTTTGTTGTCAGAATAAAAGGTAACGAGGGATTGCTAAGAATTTCCCGAGTCTTCAAGTATTCATTAAATCCAAAGTATCTTAGAATAAGTATCAAGTAGAGGACGATATTCCGCTTTAATACTAGAACGAGTTGTAAGAGTTTGCTTCTTGATATTTCAAGAAATAAGAGAGACACCAATGAAGATACAATAATCGTAGTGAGCAACAATCAATGGATCACCATCCCAACCAACATTTAAATAAGCTCGTAGAACTAGAGGGGTCAACAAAGAAATGAAGATCGTGGAAAAGTGTACCTTTCATGTATCAAATGTTTTGAAGAATATAAGCATAGCATGTGGGGTGAGGAGCAACCATCAACAGACTTATCATATGAACAAGATAGAAGATATCAAGTTGAGTCATTATAAGACAGATCAAGCTTCCAACTAACTAGTGATAAAGGGTCGGATCATCTAGCAAAGTGCCATCGGCAGACTGAAACCATTGAGAAAAACTGGAAATTAAAAAAAAAAAAAATGTTTACTTTTGGGGTTGCAATGACAAAAAGGACCTAGAAATGAAAAGATTTCACTAAAAAACCTTGGGAATGGTCTAGTGTTATGTCATCAAGGGAACGCAGTCAGTAGGGACTGTCACGCAAGTAATTCGCATCAACAAAGGGGAAAGTGAGTTGAGTCATTGGGCTTGGAGTGGATCGTGAGAAAATCTCAACAATTTTGTCTTTGGCACTTGGAATCACACGCGAAGGATGCATGAGACATGTGATGGCAGGGCCATTGTAACAGCACAGGATCTCAAATTTGGACCAAAATTTGGGGCCTCCAAAATTTATTTCGACCAAAAAAAAAAGGGAGGTTTAAGATATTAGCTTGAAGTTGTATTGATATGATTTTAATAATCTTTTTTATATTTATTATCCTAAAGTGGGTGTTTAATATTAGAACAATTGTCTTTTTTAAAATAATATTTAAGATTGTCTTTTTTTGAAATAATATTTAATTATTAAAATTAACTTTTTTTTTATTAGGGGCCCAAGTTTTAAGATTAGAACAGGATCCCCAAAATGTTTAAGACGGTCCTGTGTGATGGCACATGGGTGATCCTCTCGCAATGAAACTTTCGTTGCAAGCAATTTAGAGGCCAAGGAAGCGAGCACGATGGTATTGACAGTATCATCACGTAGTGTCGGGAAGGCAGTGAGATGGAGTTGGCCAATGAGAAAGAAAAAGGCCATCGACATAGATAGAACAATGAATGATACAAGCAGCGAACAAAGCATCAAGAGTTTAGACTCTTGATACCATGTGAGAAGCGGAAAAGGATTTCTATATTCATTACATGATAATTTATAAATTATTTACATGTATTTATAATCCTAAGACTGTAATTGTACTGTAGAAAGTACAAAAAAATTGTGATTAATTTCAAATAAACACTAACAAATGTGTCAGCCTTTTGTTGAAAGAACAGAGAGAAGAAGAAAAAAAAAAAAAAAAAAGTAAAGGGCAACATCATTGAAATCTCCCTTTAAAAGAAGACCACAACTTCACTAACAAGTTAGAAAGGCCTATTCGAACTAAAAAAAATGGATGTAGAGAAAGTCTTCCACATGACTGGAGGAGTTGGCAAAACTAGCTATGCCAAGAATTCCTCACTACAGGTTCTCTACTTCTCTTTCTTTCTCTCAACCTGGAATCTCTTGGCCATCCTTTTTCTTATTTTGGCTTTGAATTGTTCTAACCAAGTTTATCTGCTTTGTTTCTGACAGAAGAAGGCATCTGATAAGGTGAAGCACATAATCATACAAACAGTTGAGGAGCTTTACCTTGAAACCACTCCCAAGAGCTTTGGCATTGCTGATTTGGGCTGTTCCTCAGGACCCAACACCCTATCAATCATCAAAGATATCTTTCAAGCCATCCAAGGCACAAGCAACAAGATCATGCATCACTGTACCGAGTTCCGGGTCTACCTTAATGATCTTCCAACCAATGACTTCAACTCAATCTTTAAGGCCTTGCCAGAGTTCCACAGGCTGCTTAGGCAAGACAGAAAAAATGGGTTACCTTCTATTTTCATGGGAGGTTACCCTGGTTCATTTTATGGAAGACTATTCCCAAATAGTTACTTGCACTTTGTCCACTCCTCCTACAGCTTGCACTGGCTTTCAAGGGTGAGGCCCCAATATATCTATATTTTTTTTTTTTTGGGTAATTCTAAGAACACACTCTTTACTATACTCTCTTCAACTCTATTATTAGATTTATTTCATGTGAGACTTACTGAATAGAGAATGAGCTATGTGATTTGGTGGATTCCACATGAAAACTGCCTAATAATAGAGAAAGTATTGAAACAGAACATTAAAGAATGTATCGTTAGCATTCTTCCATTTCGCTTTTTACACATGGTCACTTTGTCCTGTTACATCCTTAATCATTTCTTGTATATGAACATGTTTTTTACATTAATGTTACACTTGTTTAATGATGTGCAAATATTTAGAAGACCGTGTGTATTATGTAATAAGCTGAGTAAATTATACATGTTAATTAGGTGTTAAATTGGAACTGCAAATTGATGTGCAACAACATTTTTTAATATTTAATAATTGTAGTTATTGATGGTTTATGTGAAGCAGGTTCCTTCAGCTCTGTATGATGAACAGGGAAGGCCATTAAACAAAGGGTGCGTATACATTTCTGAATCAAGCCCTGCAGTGGTGCCTCAAGCATACTTTCAGCAATTCCAGGAAGACTTTTCCTTGTTCCTTCGGTCAAGGTCAGAAGAATTAGTTGAGGGTGGAAGAATGGTGCTGATTTTTCTTGGAAGAAGGGGCAGAGAACATGTTGACAGAGGCATCTCTTTCTTCTGGCAGATTCTTTCCCGTTCATTTGCTGCTCTAGTCTCACAGGTACGTTTTGACACGTCCTAACTTTCAAATGAGAGTACTTTCTACTCCTAAACTTTCATGTAAAAAAACTCAATCATCATAAGATAACTATCAATAAATTTGGCATCTAACGAGGGAGTAGATATTAGATAGTTTAGTGCTTATGGATTCTTTTGTCTTCTTATATTTACTTTTTTTTTCTATAAAAAAAATGTTTTTACCTTGAAGGGAGAAATAGAACAGGAGAAGCTTGATTCATATGACGTGCATTTCTATGCACCATCAAGGGAAGAAATAGAAAATGAGGTGTGGAAAGAAGGGTCATTGAAGTTGGAGAGGCTCGAGATGTTTGAGATAGACCAGAGCGAGCATGGCATGGAGAACTATGGTACAAAGGTTGCAATGGCAATTAGGGCCATCCAAGAATCAATGATCTCTAAGCATTTTGGAGAAAGGATCTTAGACAGTTTGTTTGAGAACTATGCAAGACTGGTAGATGTGGAAATGGCTAAGGAGTATATCAAGCCCGTTACTTTTGTTCTGGTTCTCAGAAAAATATGAATGTATAAAAAAAAAATTCCAAAAGGTTATTTTGCTTCGCAGTAACGAGACGTGTTTAAATAGCAGCCAGTTACTAATCTGTCTCACTTATCATTGCATTTCATTCATGTATAATTGTATACTATTTTTCATACAGTAGCTAGCACTTGGATTGGGAAGCTTGGGGGGGATTATGATTTCCAGGAATAATAATTCATGGAAATGATGATTATTAGAATATTAAAAATGTGTTTGTTACACTTTAAATATGCTCAGAAATATTATTTGAGTTTGATCCCATGTTTGGTTTAAGTATATTTTTTCTAGGAACGTTATTATTATTATTATTATAAAAAAATACTCTTAATAGTATCATCATCATCTTCAAGAGCGGCTACAAACAATGATGATTGTTACCCAGAAAAATTCAACTAGACGATCCATTGATAGCTTTTTTTTTTTTAAGAAACTAGAATTTATTGACTTGTAGTCATTCCTTCAAAATATTGAAAGTTTGTTCTTTTATGTTTAACCAAAAAGATAAAACAGTAGAAGAATGGAAAAGGTGGTTTGAAAGTAAATAAAGGAGAGAAATGAAAGTGATATTTAATACAAAATGCAGAAATATTCAAATCACCAATTAGGTGTGTTTGGTTCAAAAGAGGGGAGCGGAAGGGAAGAGAGTGATTTTAATTAGCTATTGTGTTTGGTTGAGAGGAGGGGAGGGATTTTAAAACTAACTTACTTTTATACCCTTATAATTTTAGATTTTAAAATACATAAGTAGGATTATTTTAGTCATTTCATTCAAAATGTTTTAAACTTCTCCCCTCCAAATCCCCCCACTTTTGGAGGGGGGCCAAAATTGAGTGAGGAGGAATTTTGCTCCCTTCCCTTCCCCTCCCCTCCTAAAAAATAAACCAAACAATAAATGTTTAAAAAAATCTCCTCCCTCTCCTCTCATAAAAAAAAAAATATCTAAAATTAGCAACATGCACGCTAATCTTCAAAAGCTAATAGAATGGAAAGCAAAATGAATTATGTTGGGGGTTCAACAAGACCAATTAGGAACCAAGAACTCTCCTATACACACAAATCAAAACATAACAGCAAGAAAGCAACTAATGCACAAAAACAACAACCAATAAACCGAAAAAACAAGAAATTAGGGAAAAGAGAAATTGCACACAAATTTATGTGGTTCGGTTTAATGTAACCTACATCCACGGAAGAGAGCATCTTCCACTATGATCAACAAAGAGTACACCATGGCTTTCCAATAGAAACCTTCCTCAACCTTATTCTTGATCCTCCATGTGCTTCTCATATGCCTCCAAGAACCCTAGATTGTAATTTCTATTCCAAAGCATTTCCTACCCTCAATGTTCAAGAAAATAATAGAGAACCCTTGTTCCTTGCCTACACCATGTTCCAAGATGAACATACAACAATTCCCAAGTATATCTTTCACACTCTATTTTCTCTCAAACCCTTTGATCCCAAATTCCAAGATCTCTGTCGCTATCTCTATTCTTTGATTTCTCTCAAGCTCTATTCCTTTCTATGACTCATTAATCACATTCTTACTTTCCCTTGTTACATGATATATATATATATATATATATATATATATATATATATATATATATATATATATATATATATATAAAAGTAGAGTAGTGGCTGGGGCAATTTTGTAAATTCACTTGGAAAGCATTAGCTTCAACATGTATTGAGGGCAAAAATGTAAAATTGCATATGAAAAAAATTTGGTTAAATTTTTATTAGCTGCGCATACCAACGATTAGGGCACGTTTTCAGCCCATTCCTCTTCCAAAGGCAACAATGACTCCTCACATCCAAAACCATCGAAGCTTTTCACTGCAAGCCGCCTTGATTGGAAGACACCCTTTCATTTATCTGTGCACGTTTTCAGTCTTTCTTATCAGCGCTGAGGGCTTCGAGTTCTCTGTTGATAAAGAAGCTACCATGGTTTCACAAACCATTCACAACATGCTTACAGGTTCGTCTCTTTATACATTAGTAATTTCATTTTTTTAGAAACTTATTATCTATTTCTATATAATCTCTAGATCTCTCTCTGCACGGTATTACGGCCTAGTCCATTCTCTATTTTTTATTATCTATATTCTACATTGTATTTTATTCTCTCTCTGCTCTGGTTCTATCTTTTTTCTCCTATTCAATTCAATTCAACATTGCTTTTAATTTCAAAATTAATGCACAGAAGGTCCTTCTTCTCCTTCATCTAACTGAGAGAACGAGAATTCCAGCTCTTGAAGTCCAAGGTTCTTCGTCTTCTACCATTTTCAGCTCTCTTTCGGAAGGGATTTGGCTCCTTCCTGAAGCCAAGATGGTAAGATTGTTAAAATTGTATATTTCTAACTTTGTTCTGTTTAGGCTTTTTATAAATACTTCTATGAGTTTAAAGATTGTGTTTTCGTTATTACGAAGCTCTTCAGAACACAATATGTTGCGCCTCACTTCTCATCTTGCTGTATCAATAGTGAGTTCCCTTATTCCTATTTATGGTTGTTCATGACCAGCTTTGTGTATGGGTAGTCTGTGTAGTGACAATTATGCTACATGCCTCCAAGCTATTTGAATTAATGTCTTAGAAATATAGCTTATGATTTTATTTATTTTTTGTGTCAGTTGTGGAATTTGCAAAGAGATTTGCATATAAAGGCTTGGCTGGGAATCTCAAAAGTTACTTCTTATAGGCCATGCCAATCAATAATTCATCTATCAGAGCCACCCCTTGCCACATGATATATAAGCACTCACGTGGATGCTCACTTTCCCCTTTATATTTTACAACCTATGCCTTTCCTTATTCTTCACATGCGATTTGCCTTCTTTGTATTATTCCTTATTCTTTGTATAAGATGGATTTTATACAATTCTAATTGTCTATTTCAGAAAGCAAAATATTATACACTATGCTTGAAATCTCTAAAACAAAAGAATTTATATTACCTATATTACCAAAAAAAAAAACTCAATTAAAATGATATTAGGCAAATGGCACTCCTTGGAGCACTCATTAGATAGAAGGCTTTGAGGATCTTCACCTTGAGGCCAGAGCAAGTAGTGTATATTAGAAATGAAGAGGTATGCACTCATCAGCTTCATCAGGAACTTTTCTGGTTCATATGGTCTATATTGAATTTTTGTGGTTAAATTCTACTTGGGAGGCTTTCAAAACCGCTGCCACGTATTACTTTATGACTTAAAATACTTGATACATATGGGCTAAGATATTATGTTACATTTCACTCTCATGACAACAGGCTTTGAAGAAAATTTACAAGTTTTGAGGACAAATATTCTTCTTGGTGCTATTGCTGATTTTGGACTGGTCTGTTGTGAATGTGTTCACTCAAACCAAGAAGAAGCAATTTGTGAAATTGTTGAGCCAATATTAGTGTCATTGATATCCTCTTTGAAAGGAACACCACACACTGGATTTGGAGGAGGATGAACTTTTGAGTCTTCTCCTTCAACCAAGGTACCATTTTTTTGTATTGTGATTATCTTTGAGTGCAATTTTGCTGCTGGATTTTCTTGAAAGTTGAGATTTTTTTTTCCAGGTTAGATCCAAGATTTCACCAGCTCTTGAAGTTGCAATCGACTATGAACTAAATTAGCCGACTTAATATACCATCTCTTGCATTGTTCTTCGGGTGGTCGGTACTACCTATTATACTTCTGATCTCAATTCTAGCTCTGTTACCTTAATACTTTATGTATATGAAGGAATTGCTTATGGCCATGTATGGTTTTATTTGATGCTTTCTTTTTTGTATTTTCTCTTTTGGTTCTGCATGAGCCATGCAAAAGGTACAAGTAGCAATAGTGGTAAAGATACCTAAGCAATAAGCCTTATGGAAACATTTTTCCTCACACTTTTTGTTTGATTTTCCTACTTAATAGTAACCAGATATAATAATTCTAAAATGATAGATAAACCATATTGATAAAAATGTCCTATTATTTAAATAGATAAATAGTACGTAAGTAAAATGTCCTATTATTTAAAATAGCACCGTGGAGATTTGGATGGGATGTGATCTAAACATCACAGGCTTGACGAAATTTCGTAAGGCCATTGCTATATATCTTGATTTCAAATAAAGAATACCAAATAGATATTTATCATTTAGAGTACCAAATAGATATTGAATGCAATAGTTCTATTATTTTAGTTAGTTTAGGAAATATGACTTCTTCTAAAGCCTAATCATTGGCAATGCCTTTTCTTTTTCCATATGTTTTATCAATGCTATTGTTCTAATACTATTTTTGGTTAAGCTAGGTAATACAAATCTACTAAAGTCAGAGCATTTTTTCTATTTTATGTTAGTATAAAGTAGAGATTGAAATTACAAAACTTAAGTATGTCTTCATATATTCTTCAATGGCTCAATTCCTATTCCCACTGACAAATCCTTCCATGTTTTTTTATTAATTATGTGTAGCTATTTGGGGAATGAATGACTCATATCTTTTGATGTTATTAAAGTCTAATTTGTGTTTGTTCATCATGTTAATGTTTTAGGCACTTTATGTGCAATTTGTTTGTATTGTACAAACTCTTTGATTTATGGGACAATATATGAGCATTTGTTATTGAACGGTTAAGGTTTTAAGACAATGCTTGGTTTATACCATAGTAAAAGGGGATGAAGAGAAACATTATTGCACTTCTAATTTAGCCACTAGGCTAGGTCCTTTATCAGAAATAGCCAAAAGCACTGAAGGTTGAAATGGCTGACTTGATCCAATTATACACATTTACAAGCTGCTAAAACTAAACACGAATGCTTTTAGATGGTGGAAACCTATATAAAGGCTATCTATTCTTATTTAATATGTTTATTTACTTTTCTCCAATATTTGTTTATGTTTTTTATTTCTCTGTATGTGATTTCCAACCATTATTTTATAGGTCTTTGCCAATGGATACTAAATCAATTGTAGATTTAATGGAGTCTTCGTCTGAGGTACATTTTTCTGGATATCACATGGATGGTTTTGAGCAGGGAAAGCATGGCACAGAACAACCAACAACATCAGCAACTGACATGCACAAACAACCTTTTGTCATAGGTGTTTTTTTCGTGTGGCATGCTGCCAATGTAGTAATGAAATCACCAACTACCAATTTGGTTCCTCGAACGTAGTGGGGGTGCACTGATTTTTTCCTGTTTTCTTGGATCTTATGAGTAACAGATGCTAAATAATAAATATACTATTTTGATAAATAAAATTTTTTTCTAGGAACTGAGGTGCTAGAACCCATATGTGGGTTGGGCTGTGTTCCGTTATGGCAAAGAATGTTACTAACCCTGTTCTTTGTCACTTTTGGATGTGGTGCACATGATCCCTTAGGTTGTGTTGGAAAGTACACGAAGAATGTTACTCTTGAAAAGCACCAGATATTAACACAAATTTGTTTTAGTTGAAGTAATGAAATTTCTTGAAACATGTGAAGCTATTAGTTCAAAATATTTAGATTACGAAATTATTTGTTTTACGTGTTGCTACAACTGATGTGGTTGATGCATGCATTGGGGTCAATATTTCTACCATGCTTTTTTTGTCAACAAATATTATCAGTTTTGTCTTAAACCCCTGCTGTTTTCATCCGTTTCTTTAGTCTTGGAACATATTGGTTTAGTCTATTGACTGAACACTATAATATCATGGTTTCTGTATATAAAAGTAAGGTAGTGAGGGGTAAAACTACGAATCTTTTTTGTGTGGATAGAATGTGTGTTAAAATTTATATATATATAACAATTGTTATTGAGTTAAACACATATTTTTACAGGTTTTGCTCCATCACTAAATTTATAGGACATTTAAGATATTCTCGGATCTTTGTTCTTCCTCCTCTACTGCTTCTTCAAAGTTTTAGAAATTATCACACGTGGGTTTTCTTCTCTGTTTCGATTTTTGCAGATTAGGATTGTGGTTTCTCTTCTTTGTGCCGGTTCTTTTTTTTTTTTGTTATTGTTGTTGTTTAGATATTTGTATCAACATTACCATGTCTACCTAGGTTCTGGTAGTCGTGCTCCGCAACGTTGCTCACAAACTCTATTAGAAACGTAAGAGTGCTGCTCTTGATGTTTGTCCTACATCCATTATGAAAGCTGTGGTACTATTACTTAAGTTGATTGCATGAGTTTTGGTAATGATAAAATGTTTAATTAAACTCTTGCAACTTTCTACTTAGGTAATGCAGTGGATAATTATATAGTATAGTAGCCAAGTGGACAACTATAATAGTATATTTGTTGTTTGCCAGCATTTTTTCTTCCCTCCCACGTGTTGAAAACTGTCATATATGCACTTGCTTCAACTTTCATACCTTTTTTTCTTCCTTCTCTTTTCATCTTCTTTAACATTTGTGCAATTTATTTTCCGTTTAAAAATTCGGTAATTGAGGAGACATTGATTTGTATGATGTTAAGGAACATGAATGGAAGTTTTAGAGTTCATGAAGCAAACTAAATGCTTAATGAAAACATGAGTTAGACCCTGATCTCATATGTTACTCAGTGTCAGGAAGTTTTTTCACATTCTTTCCCCTTTAATTCAGTATTTTTGCTATCATTACACCCTACGTAATTATGTTGATATGCTCCGAAGTAAAAAAAAGTGATTTTTGGAATCTCTTTGTGCCTTTTGTCACAATGGAGTTTTTATTCTTTTGATGTTATTTAAGATGGATTCATTTTTGAATGTCACTAGAATTGTTTTTTTTTTTTTTTTTTGCTTATTTAAGGTGTGTCAATTTTATGCTTATGTGAGTAGTGAAAAATTCAAGTGAAGTGTATTTCTTTGATGTCAGGTTGCTAATACACTTCAAAAATGTTGCCATTGACGAGAAACAGAAATACAAAGATGTGCCTCTTTCTATAAATCAAGTGCCCACCATTTTGGTGCCCTGCAACATATAAGAGAAAACTATTTATAGTCCTTTTTAATAAATTATTAGGTAATGGGTATGTAATTGTTCTTAAATCCTTTGAGAATAATTTTGCAAATTGAGCTATATGCTTTAAAAATAGAATAGTCCCAACAAAATGATGTTGAAGTTTGTTTCTATAGCTCGATTGTATGGATATATATGATAAAGAGTAATATGATAGCATTGAAGATTATCCTATTAGCTTTGTACAGAATGGAAACAATTTGAGTTATATGCTTCAAAAATGGAATCTTTTCTATAGTATTTCCATTGAACCACCATCTACTGATGTATCTCACAATTTTTACCTTTGCTTTTTAATGTTATTTTTTGGTAAAATAGATTGATTGGTCGTATTTGTTTATTTAAATTTTCACATCAGTCCTATAAGTTTTATTTTTTTCAAATTGGTTCTACACGGTAGGTTTTGTTTTCACGTTAGTCATTTCCATCAATTACAACCTTACGGTGTCAGATCAAAAGTCATGTGTAGCACTAATATCATAGTCACGTCAGGTCAAAACTGACGGCGTTAGGTCAAAATTGACGGAAAAGACTAATATGGAAACAGAACATAACGTGTAGGACCAATTTGAAAAAAAAAAATAAAATTTATGGTACCGATATGAAAATTTAAATAAACATATAAAATCAATCAACTTATTTTGCCTATTTTTTTTTTTCATATTTCATGCTTCAACTGTTATGAAAATATTAAATTTTTATTCTTTTTATTATGTCATTATCCTCAAATTTAAATGTAAATTTGAAAAAGAAAAAATAAAAAAGAAAATAAAAAATGTAAATTTGTTTTTAAGGTAGACAAAAATATTATTCGTAAACATAAAACATCCGTGCATCGCACGAGTCTAAGATCTAGTATATATATATATGGCTATAATGTGCTTCTTCGTGGGCGTCTGGTAACCATGTATGGAAGGGTATAATCGGCGATTTGACAGCAAAAGCTAGAATAGAATAATACTTCTTGATCCCTTTCCTAAAAGAATCTTATTCTTAGATTAGGTTCCATTTTTTGCAACTTAGAATCTTTATGTTTATGACATACAATACGTAGTGGACAAACAAAAAAAAAAAAAAGAGGGAATTAAATGGAACATCTTCACGTAGAAGATGTAAAACATATATTGGATATTTTAGAAATAAAAAGGCATTTTGCATAAATTTAAACTCCATTTTTTATCTTTATTTTTAATAGTTAATATATTCAAGATAATTATGTATTTACAAAATACCGTCTCAATTCATCCTATTTCATCAGATCCGGGATGTGATATGGTTCTGAAGGATGAACTGGAAATATATATATATATATATATATATATATATAACAATCACTAATATGTTTAGATGAATCATCAATCCAAGTAAAGTCTCTGACTCTTGTGAAACCCCAATCCGTGTGAATCTTGATATTCCCCAACTTCCTCAACTGATTTCAAACAATCTTGGCCGACTCTGTTATAACTGATATTCGCCTCACGGAACACAATTCGCCTCGCGCACCCGAGAGCTTCATAATACTGATGCTCGCATTCGCTTTGCGGATTGTCATTCGCGCTGCCAATCGCATCAAACTTGATACTCACATAACATAGCTCTCTATCACACGCCGCGAATCTCAATTCGCCCACCGAATTATATCAGAACATAATTTCATTGATTTTGAGTCATTCTTCACAAATTACAAAATCTTTACGCATAAAAAACAAGGATCCAGAAAGTTGGCGCTTCTAGAAACGAAATGAGTTACAAAATATTTTCGCATAAATATAGTCATTCTTATAAGTCATTATTTTTTTTACTGTTGGGAAATACGCAAATTTCCTTACGATCAGATTTGTGAAAAGCAATATAAATGTAGAATAATAACACACAAAATTGATAACGGAGTTCGGCCAATTATGCCTACGTCTTCAGGTTGCTGCAAATATTTTATTGAAAAGGGAAATATACAAAGTGTTTCCAAACACTCACAATCTCTCACAACCCACAACCCAATTAAACCCAGAACCCAGAAACTAAAACTTCTCTAAGCTTTCATGTTTCTCTCGGTTTTTTCTCTCGGTTGGATTTCTCTCTAGGATGGGTTACATATTTCCATCTACAAAGGCTTCTATTTACAGAAGCTGAAATGTTCCATGTACATGTTTTAGCCTACCAAATCACCTTTTTTTTCTCATTGTTTTTCAACAAGTATTGCACCTCCTCTATGCATCTATAGCAAGCACATAGGTTTGCACCATAAATGGGATTGGGAGTTTGTCAAGGAAGGAAGCACCGAATGGAGATAAAAACACAATGGTTTCCTTGCACGTGGGCGGATCCCACTACCATTAACTAACAATCTCCTAGTTGAAGACTGATTTCAATCTGTCTTCACACCTTAATCAATGCAGCAACCTTCGCGAGTCTGTTATTCTAGCAGGCAAACTGAAGTTGAGCACAACTTCAGCTTGTCGATAATTACTACCTTTGTTAACATATCTGCTGGGTTCTTACTTCCTTGGATTTTTTTCAATGTTAGCACCTCAACCTCAAGCAGAGTCCTGATTAAGTGATAACGAAGATCAATGTGCTTCGTTCAGGAAGGAATGTTGATTCTTTGTCAAGTGTATCTGCAGATAACTGCAGAGTCCCTCTTTGCTATCTCTTGTGATTTGCGTTCCAAGGATCTTCTTTGCTAGACCAACTCCTTCATGTCAAACTCTTTTGACAATTGCATCTTCAAGTTTTTGATCTCGTTTATATCTGAACCTGCTACTAACATGTCATCATCGTAAAGTAGCAAAATGATATAACTGGATTTATATCTTTTGAAGAAGCAACAGTGGTCGGCATTGCACTTCTGGAAACCTTCCTTGTGCATGAAGCCATCAAACTTTCTGTACCACTATCTTGGAGATCGTTTCAGGCCATACAAGCTCTTTTTTAATTTGCACACCATATATTTCTTCCCTCCTTTTGAGAAGCCTTTCGGCTGGTGCATGTATATCTCCTCATCTAAGTATCCGTCAAGAAATGTGGTCTTCATGTCCAACTGCTCAAGGTATAGCTTTTCACTAGCAACAATACTTAACACAGACCTGATAGTATTGAGCTTCACAACTGGAGCAAAAATTTAAGTGTAGTTGACTCCTTCCTTTTGTTGGAATCTTTTGACAACTAGTCGGGCTTTGTATCTTTTAAAACCATCATGCTCCTCCTTCACCCGATACACCCATTTGTTGTGAAGTGCCTTCTTTCCCATGGGTAACTCAGCTAG
Source organism: Ammopiptanthus mongolicus (assembly GCA_039655645.1). NCBI lineage: Eukaryota > Viridiplantae > Streptophyta > Magnoliopsida > Fabales > Fabaceae > Ammopiptanthus > Ammopiptanthus mongolicus. Next base: position 25,825,255 of record CM077348.1, on the reverse strand, counting down.
TTCCCATGTCTGATTGGAGATCAAAAATTTCATCTCGTCTTTCATGGCAAGCTCCCACTGGCTAGCATCTGCAGTCGGACATGCTTCCTAATAGTTTTCAAGCTCCCCTCTGTCAACACCCAATTTTGTCCTGCTTGTTTTTATTTTATTTTTATTCCTTTTTTTTTATTATTATTTCCTATTTTTGCCTTTTGTTGAATCAAAATGGGCTATAAAAATAAAAGCAAAAATGATGGTGGGCCAAGGCCCAATAGTTGAAAATCCAAAAAAGGGAGAAGAAGAAAATACAAAAAATAGCAAAATTTTCAATTTCTTCACAGTAAAGAAAGAAAACTTCCCCAAACTGTAGAGCCGCACTGCTCTGCAGTTTCTGCACCTTATCCTTCTGCCCCCATCAAATCCTTCTTTTGCTAGCAACTTACAGTCCAAGTGGGGAATTAGAGTTCATGAGCTGAACTCTATAAATAGGGATCAAAAAGAAAATTTGAGAGGATACGATACAAAGAAAAAGGGACAGGAGAAACTTCATAATTTAAGAGAAGAGAATGCAGTAATATCAGAAGAGGAAAAAGGCATTGAAAGTGAGAATACAAGATAGAAGGGAAACTAGTTTGTTGCAGCTATAAGACGACAAAGTCAAGATTCACTTGAGGTATTCCTTTGAAATGTATACTGAGTAATGAAATGTTTTGTTTGCTCCTTGCTAAAATAGTTTGAGCCTCTATAGATTTTTCTAACATTTCTCTAAGAAATATAATCCAAATAATAAACAATGTTCAGTAACAGTCCAGTTAGGTACAATACAAACACAAATAAAATCTGAACAAAACATAAGTAACGGAAAAGAAAAGGGAAGTAGGATTCTCTGTCTTTGATTTTCAAATTTTCGTGCTCCTTGCATCTTTATGGGTCCTCACCTCTCCTTCACATACAGATAATCCTCAATCACAACAAATCTCATTTTTGAAAGCAATGACCAGGAAGAAGAAAGAGAAGAGGATAGGTGCATCAATAGAGACGAGAATAAAGAAAAGGGAGGGGGAGTTGCCAGAAAACTGGGCCGTTGTCCTCCGCTGTGTCACCGTCGTGATGTTTTCTTTCCCTCCTTCGTCAACAGTCGCATGGCCTCTTTTCCCCATCTCCACCGCCGCATACGCGGCCCTCCTCCCACGCGTCTTCTCAATCTTAAACTTCGAGACGTATGAGTTGTGACAGCTCAGAAATCTTGAAATTCCCTTTAAAATAATAATAACAATAATAATAGTTTTAGCCTTTTTTTTTAAAATAAAGGGGAGGTTGATTGGACGTGACGTCTTCTCAATCTTAATTGTTAGGATGCTTTAGTTGTGACAACTTTTAGGTTCTAAAAATGTCCCTTTTATAAACAAATCTATAATACAAAAAAAACGTAAAACAAAACAACAATTCCTAGAAAAAATGTAATAAAATTAGCCCTATTTTTAAGAACTATGTGGCTTTGAATTTCCCATCGCACCAGGGAATTCGTAGGAGCAGGATTAATCATTCTGTCAAGCCAAAATTAAATGTTCATAATTTTTGTGTTTATTTTATTTTCTATTTTCAAAAAGGGGTAAAATTAAAGTTATTAAAGAATTTGCACAATTAATTTGAGGTACCGTTCTTAGAACGGGCAATGTAGAATGCTAATACATTCCCTACTCATAACTGGTTCTCGAACTTTAAATCTGGTTTCAAAGGCCATTTCTCTATTTGGGTTTTTCCAATGCTTTCCCTAACAAATAAGCTTTGGTGGCGACTCCATGTTTCGAACGTTTTAAAACTTCGGTTCGCCTTCCTGTCGCGATCCCGGGTTGCGACACCCTCCATCAGGAAATAACATATAGCTCATGTATCTCTTATTAGGCACATGAGGCCGAGAGGACCTTCTCAATACAGGAGCTGAAGTAAGAGGTTTTGGTGTGTCAAACTGCTGCACGCTACTCTCTCCAGTTGATTCCTGTGACTGAGGACTCTCAAATATAAGACTTTCTGGGACATCGTCCACCTCTGCATACACTGGCCCACTCTATTCAGAGTCACTGGCATCTGTGTTATGCATGTCCTTGTACATCACTCTTTCATTGAAGAACACATCTCTACTGCTAGTCATCTTTTTGTTTTCATCATCCCAAAGGCGGTACCCAAACTCATCCTCACCATAACCAATGACAGTACACCTTTTTGTATTTGGGATCTAGTTTATTCCTCCCTTGATCACTGATGTGCACATACGCCATAGACCCGAAAACTCTACGATGTGAGAATTTTGCTTTTTTTCCGCTCCACACCTCTTCTGGTAATTTGTGCTCTAATGCTGTCGATGGACCTCGGTTGATCAAGTCAGCTGTCGTGTTCACTGCTTCTGCCCAGAACTACTTGGGTAAACCTGACTGTATACGCAAGCGTCTAGCTCTTTCAGACAGTGTTGAGGCGTACCTGGCACGGTCCTCTCCATTATGATCCCGTGCTCATATCAAAACTTCTTGAATCTGGTGTCTCCATATTCACCACCATTGTCGGTTCTGAGCATTTTGATCTTCAATCCTGTTTCATTTTCAACCATGGCTTTCCATATCTTGAAAGCCGCTTTCCATATCTTGAAAGCCTCGAATACTTCAGACTAATGTTTCAGAAAGTATACTCATATCTTCCTAGAGTGATCATCAATAAAAGTCACGAAGTATTGTTTCCCACCAATGGATGAGACTGTTGTTGGACCCCAAACATCAAAGTGAACAAGCTCAAGTCTTTTCTTTTTCGGGGTTCTTCCACTTAACTGAAACCTGACTCTTTTCTGCTTCACACGTACGCAATCTTCACACATGTCAATTTCTACTGACTGAAGGCCCGATAATTTTCCATTTAAGTGCATGATCTTCATCCCCTTCTCACTCATGTGGCTAAGTCTCTGGTGCCATAGATTGGGACTTTCATTATTTGTTGCAACTGCAATCAAATGACATGCACCAGCGGTTTTGTAAAGAGTACCACTCTTTTTACTGCAAGCAACCGTCATTGCACCCTTAGAAATCTTCCAATTATCGCTGTGGAATATCGTTGTGTAGCCGTCAGTAGCCAACTGACCTACTAAGATTAAGTTCTTTCTCAGGTTGGAAATATGTCTGACATTCTTCAATTCCCAAACAAACTCGTTTAACTTAATCTTTACTACACCTTTGCCAACAATCTCACAGGATTGTTCGTTACCAAGGAAAACTTTTCCAAGGTTTCCAGGGACATAATTCTCGAAGAGTTATTTCTGCGAAGTAGCATGAAAGGATGCTCCAGAGTCTAACACCCAAGACTCTTCCTTGCTTTCTAAAGAGCATATTAACGCATCATCTTCTCCCGAGGTGAAGGTGACATTTGCCTCTGCCTTCGTCTCTTGATTCTTCGGCGCACTCTTGGACTTAATTTTGTAGTGCCCGGGCTTTCCACATTTCCAACACTCGATAGTCTTTGAGCTTTGGGAACTACGCTGATTTTTGGATTATCCTTTGATTTACCGCATCCATTTCCTCTAGTTGAATTTCTTCCTCATGACTCTGTATGCAAAACTTAAGAGGATGATGATTGACCTGACTCTCTCCGTCGGATATCTTCAGTGAGAACCAGATCACGAACATCGTTGAATTTCAGCTTGTTGCTCACATAAAACTTTTCCAAGAATAGGGAGATAGCATAGATTCTTTTGAGTGTACACCAACTAGGTTTTTCAAGTCTTTGAATTATAATTTTTTTTAATGATGATATTAAATTAAATGATAATGAATTTGAACATTTAGTTAATATTCATAGTAGTTGCATCTTCCGTTCCTTGCTTTTAAGGACCTTTAATAGGTTTCCTCATGTACATAACGTTTTCCCTACATTTTGTGAGAGGTTTTTCATGGTTATAGATTTTTTTCAACATAGCAACTTAAACACACTAAAAATGTTCTCTTCATCAGTTGGATTTTGATTGACATAATCTGATTCTTTTATATTACATAATGTTTGATGATCTTTAGCTATGCCTCCCATGTTTGGGTTTCGATACATTTGGAAATGTTCAGAGAACTTAGTAAGCAAAATTTGAAGGTCATCTTTATTGCAAAGCTGGTCCAATTGATTGGATGGTAGATTGATTTGGCTTATGCTTGTTGCTATTATAGTTTTTTGAGACATTTCATATGTGTGTCATGAATTTTGGTTAGGCTGCCAACATTAATGTGTTTTTGTGATAAATATACATAAACAATAGTCTTTCTCTCTATTAATTATTTGTGTTCTAGAAATAGAATTCTCTTTGGTTCCCTGCAAGATCTTTTCTACATCCAAAAAATTAAGTTCTATTCTGTTCATTTGGATGCTAAAATCCAATTTTAAGGGAGCCTTTGTGCAGCCAGTTTTTTATTAAGCATTTGGACTAACTGCCATTGAACAAATGAGATTGAACTGTGGCTTCCCCACTTTTTCTAACAACCAAAGAGGTCCATCAATGGAGATGAATCAAGCAACAAAGAGGTTGATTTCTTTGAAAAATGCTATTGCAACGTAAAAATTAGATCTCTCCAGCTTATTGCAACACAAGTTTATTAGTTCAAAACAATTGTGCTCAGGCATTTGTTTATGAAGGTAATAGTAATAATACTATTATGTCTTATCCTTTTATTTTTTTTTCTAATTTTCAAATTATTGCTTTTTTTTATTAACTATCTACTTACAATGATTGGTGACCTTTTCCTGAGAATGGCTAATTCTCAAGCTACTCACTTTGAAAGATTGTTTGTCTTTGTTCTGTTGTACCTATATACACTTTTTGATTCTTTTATCTATTGGCAGTGCTTGAATATTTATGCTCTCCTTGTGTTATTGTTATAGTCAGCTGAAATTTTTAACCGCCACTATAATTGTACCTATTTATTATTTCTGAGGCTTGATTTCATATGCATATGATGCTTAGTTTTCAAGCTGGGTTGCGTCCATCGGGTTTGGTTTTTTAAGTAATTTTTAACGAAAATTCCTCTTTCACCCCTTCAGTTTTTTTTTTTTCATTTGAATCTTTGTGAAAATGGCCATTTGGCATAGATTTTAATTACTAAGACATTACTGATGAAAGGGGCATTATTTGAGATAGATGTTTATCCATTCTATGGATCTATACCAAGGGGCAGGTTACTATGGTGATATTAAAAAGGAGTTTGTGTGATTTTTGGTTCTTTTATTCTTTATTTTGGATGGGAGCTGAAATTGTCTAACCTGTTTGTGCGATTTTTGAATTTTTATACTTCTAATTCTTTCCTCACATAAGGTTACTGAAAAAATCCTACTCACAAGGCTACAATATAAATTTTTTTCCTACAATTCTTTAACCTGGGCTGTAATGCAAATCGTTCTTTGTTTTCATAGCCAAGCAAAATGGTTTATTCTTCTTAATCAGATAGCTAGAGTATGAAAATTTGTTTAGTTAAAACATCTATAAGTGTATTCCTCAAAGGGTTAATAAAAACTATTGTGTATTTATTTTCTTTTTGCCAAAGCCAAACAAATGGTCAAAAGTTGAATCAAAACACAGAACTGGTCACGTTGTGCACTTTGAGGAGACATTTCTACATTGTTATGGTTATATGATTGTCTGCCTTTGTTTCGCTATACCTCTATACATATACATAGACTTTTATACTAAAAGACAATCATTTGTTCAAGATTGTCTTCTGAAATTGTAATTGGCCATGAATGTTTCAAATGATATTCTTATAATTAAAATGTATTTTACTTTTGGTGAGTTAAGTTTCATTAGTTTAACAAAGCAACGAGTGCACTTTTCATTGTCTGGCATATGCAGCTCTTAACTCTTCCTTTTTTTTCTCCTTTTTTTCCCTTCTTTTTCTTTTTAATTTTGCAGTTTTGATGACGGATTTCCAGCTGTCAAGTTTCACTTTGAGAGACTTTCTCTGATTGTTTATCCTCGCGACTACCTGTTCCAATTTAAAGTGAGTGGGAACTTGATTGTTCAATGTATATGTACTCAGCTTCTGATTTGTGAAGTTTTGTGGCTGCTAGATACTCAAATAGTCACCGACTAATAAGTATATTCTTATTTGGAAATTGTAGTTTTATGTTTAGCCTGATCTGATTTCTCCCTTTCTATCTAAAATTTGTCAGGGGTGTTCTGTACATTGGTTTATCATCATCCCACCCTTATTAAAGGAAGTTGCTTGATCATTGCTGAATTTCTTTGGACTTATACGGCTCGTTTGGTGGTCAAGATAGGACAAAGACGGATAAGATATGAGAGTTGTATAAAGATAGGATAGGATAAGATAGGATAAAATATGAGCATGATAAGCTCTTATCTTATCCAATGTTTGATACGCATCAAATAATGATAGGATAGAATATAAAATACCCACAAATGATAAAATCACACTTATATCAAAATTACATTTTTTTTTCAAAAATAAATTTTAATATTATATGGTTTTTTATACATTTAAATTAAAAAATATTTGATAATATATATTTTTGGCTTTTTAATTATACATTAGTCCATTTTTAAAATTATAAAAAATTAACTTTTTTTCACATTTTATAAAATTGTTAATTAAACCACATATTTTAATTAATAATAAGGTTGACTAATTAGGTTTGAAACCATAATTAAATAATAACAATATTAAGGGTAAGAGATAAAAGTGAAAACATTTTCTTATCCTATCCTATTGATTTTAACCCAGCTCCAACCTCATGATAGAATTATAACTAAGTAACAGGATATAATAAGCTAACAGGATAAACTTATCTTATCATGCCGGATCACCAAACTACAGATTAAAGCAGGACATGATAATCTTGCCTCCCTTATCCTGACCAACAAACGAGCCCATAAGGTGTACCCTGTTTAGGTGTGCTGTATAAATAACACATGGTGTAACTTAATGACTGAATGTGTGTATATTTCGGCTCGGGGTTGCCTGCAGTGACAAATTCATGCCTTTGCCACAGTTGTTCAATCTACCAACATTGGATTTGTTGTTCTCACATTTCCGGTCCTTGATTTGCTTTGTCCAAAAAAATAGCAAAAAATTACAAGTAGAGAGAGATAAAGATGAACTACTGCAGGTAATCCTAATCCATATATTTCTTGCCCGGCTTAATGAGCCAAGGAGACATGTTTTTTTTTTGTGGTTTCTTCATATGTGTGCCCTGAAAAATGAAATTGTACTCTGTGATTGAACTAACAGGTTCAATAATTCTAAAAATATAATGAAGTAACTTGCCGCAAATGTTGTAAAAGATTTTTTTTCTTTTTTTTGCACTGTTTAATTACATCTTCATTCTATTAGTTTTCATATCATAAATATTGTGGTGCATTAGACTCAATTAAGGCATTACTAAATAGCATGTTGATACACATTAAGTTAGCAATCAATATTTTTAAATAATGTTAAATTTTAGCTTTAGGTGCTTAATTTTTGTATTTCCTATCATGTTACCAAGTGCACATTTGATGGTTTATGAAGCATTAAAAATGGTATTGTAGAAATATCAATCAAATTGATTTTGGAATATTCTTTTCATTATGATTAATAACTGAATTATATATTAAACAGTGTATGTTATGATAATGATTATAATTAAAATGTCCTTATGGACCTTAGCTTAGCACGAGTCTCTCTACTAGTGCCTTCACAGAAATCCAAAAACACAGCCGAGTGCCCCCCTATTCTAAACAAGTTAATAAAAAAGATAAATTAACCTAAAAATTCTTATAATTTCATGAAATTTTGTTATTATCATTATAATTCTAAAATTTTGTAATTAAATGACTGAAAGACAATAGGTTAAAATGTACTTTTGGTCCTTTATTTTATTTTCAGAATTCGATTTGATCCTTTATCTTGAAAAAGATTCATTTTAGTTCTTTATCTTATAACGGTACACTATTTTGGTCCTTTTTGTTAGATTTGCACTAATGGTGTTAGTAAACCACCGTTAGTCGCCGGAAACTACCCTCTGTCGCTGGATTCTAGGTTCCCCTATTAGAATCTGGGTATTAGAGAGAGAAAAAACAAATTTTTTCTCCTCTTTTCTTTCTCTTTCTTCTTCCTTCTTTTCCCCTTCCTCTTCATCCTTCTTTCTTCTTCTTGCCCTCCTCTTCCTCTTTCTCTTTCTTCACTATTGGTGTTTTGTTTAATTTTATGAATCAGGAGTGGGGGCTGAATTGGGGCCAATTTGAATTTGGGGCTTAGGGCTTGAGATGTTATAATGGGCTATTATTTAAATTGAGGATTTGAATATCAATTTGAGTTTAAAGTTATGTTTCTTTGGATAAGTCTCTGAAGTTATAAATGCTTGAATTTCATTGTTTGTTGATACTGAGTAAGAGAAGTTTGGAATTGATTTCTGCAATTGCTTGAAGCTTGAAAGGGAAAGAGGAAAAGGAAGGAAGGAAGAAGAAAGGAGGAGAAAGAGGAAGAGGAAGGAAGAAGAAAGGGAAAGAGAAAAGGAGAAGAGATTTGTCTCCTCTCTCTAATACCCATATTCAGGTGAGGGAACCTAGAATCCGGCGACGGATGGTGGTTTCCGGCGACTAACGGTGGTTTACACCGTTAGTGTAAATCTAACAAAAATGATCAAAATAGTGTAACGTTATAAGATAAATGACTAAAACGGATTTTTTTAAAGATAAAAGACCAAATCGAATTCTAAAAATAAGATAAAGGATCAAAAGTATATTTTAGCCAAGACAATATCACAATGATGTGACATTTGAAAACATGGGAATGATTATCTGATTAACACTATGTTTTGTTGTGAGGAGAAAGTGAGAAGAGAGAAAGATGTGAGAAAGAGTGTGAGAAGAGAGAGAGGTGAGAAATAGAGTAAATTTGATATGTTGTTTGGTATAAGAGAAAGAGGAGAGAAATGAAAGAGAAAGAAGTGTGTTTTTCTCTCTTCCTTTATTTGGTTGGATAGAAAGTGAGAAGAGAGAAATGTTATTATTTTTTAAAGAACAAAAATACCATTGCAATAAAAAAAACCAATATACAATTTTATATTGTTTGATTTTCATTTTCTATCAAATTAATTTATTTTTTTATTTTAATGTAATTAAACAATTAAATTACCTAATTAATTAATTTTTTATTCAATCAAGCAATTAAAAAAACATGGAGTTCTAAGTGAGAAAACATGGCTGGAGATATTCAGCCTTTACATAGCTATAAAAAAAAGGAAAAAACTTACTTCGTGTTCAATATGTGCTGTTTGTGTTGTTCACCAATTATAACATGCCACACAGACTAAATTTTTCATTTAAATTCAAATTTAAAATGTTCCTATTATTTCTACTGGTTGGTCAATCCATGTGTTGAATAGTGATTGAAGAACTGTAAAAACTACACATAAGAAACTGTACCTATGTTTTGTCCTAAAAAAAATAGATGGTCAACATGTGTAGTGTGGTTATAGGTGGAATAAAAAAAAAAAGATAATGGCATCTTCTCAGTTAATCAAGTGGATCCCACGATTTTTGTTTCTCTCTCTCTTACTTCTCTCTGCAAACCAAACAAGAGAAAGTCACTCTTTCTCTCTTCTATAACTCTCTCTTCTATATTTCTTCGATAACAAACACACCGTAAATCATGACACATTTCACACACAAGAGGCACGTGACTTGGGTGGCTGCTACCATGTAGTATGTCAACATATGCTACACCCGTGAGGCACCTTTTTGACCGTCTATAACAGATTTTGTAGGTATGTAAAATTTTAATAATTGCAGAAAGAGGCCTATGACGAGGGTATCTGAGAAAATGCTTCCCTCTTTACTCTCCATTCCGAGTGAATCGATTCAAACCCGTGAATAGCTCATGTTACATAGTGAATCGATTCTATATGGAGCTAGTGAATCGATTCAAACCCGTGAACATAGTGAATCGATTCTCTATGGAGCTAGTGAATCAATTCACAAGACCCTGATATATAAAAGACCAAACTTTGACAACAACTTGATATATTAACGACAACTAACATCAGTTAAGGTAAGTGGACAAAAATTAAAACAATATATACCTTGCTACTTGGTTCTTCAACATTCCTGGACGACCCTGCACCCAATTCGTCCTCCATGTCTATGGTGGTTTAATTATTTTTATCACTTGACAGCCACTGAACCTGTGAAACAACATAAGGTTTACTTAAAAATGCCCTTCAAACATCTCAATCAATGCCAGAATCATAACTTAACTAAGGGATTGGCCATGAATATAAAATTGGGAGCCCTCACAATTTTGGTATCAGGAATATGTTTCAATAAATGACCAAGGAATCCTTTACAGACCGACTTGCAAAGCTACAACAACAAAAACCCAACCAAAACAATAGCCTGCAAAGTCACGTACCACCGGGCCCCAGCAAGTGCTGCCATTCACAAAGCAACCTGCATCAATGTTGATCTACAGAGCCGAACAGGTGGAATCGAAGGCCGTGGTGCTTCCCCGTCTTCACGTCGACGCGGCTGCCGGACCTTCCACCATCGAATATGACGGCGTATCAACCACCACATTTCTTTTCTTGTGACATCTTCCGGTTAACGACGACCTTTTCTCCTCATTGCTCGGTGGAGGATGAAGATGGGTAACAGAAGTCACCGTTTGAGGCGGCGGCATTTGGCGGAGCCTTCAAGCAAACACGGTGGGATGAAGGAGGGATGGAGGAGATAAGTCCCTATCTACAAAAATACGTAAAACACAGGGACTATATTATAATTTTCTAACAATACACGGAGCAGGTCTCCGGTTAATTTTTTTTTTTTAAACAAAACAATCTCAACCATTCAATATTATACTAATAAATCTAACGGCTATTTTAAATGCCTCACGGATGTACCATATTGTAACGTGCTTCATCGTAGACGTTACCCGTGACTTGCATATGATTTGTTTTCTTGTTTTACTTTTACTCTTTACCCTTCCTCCAAATCAACCTAATTTTCACTGTGTAACCCTCTCGCTTCTTTCTTTCCTCATTTCCCCTCATTTGGCTTCTCATCGTTCTTCTGATGGAATTGTCGGTTGGGTCCTTTAATTCAAAGGTTGCCATCATTGTCCTCTTCCTCATCACCGTCTTCATCTTCTTCCTCTCAGTGCGTTCACATCAACAAAACCCTGTTCAAGTATGTTCCCTCATCTTTCAATAACAATATTCATATGGCTTCTTCAATTGAATTTTTTTTTACAGTTCCTGTTTCATTAGATTTTTTACTTTATTCATCTTTTTTATAATTAATTTCAGTATAGACTATGTTTCTTTGCACGTTTCTGTTGTATGTATGTTGACGAAACAAAAGAAGGAAACAAAATTCCAGCTTGCTACTTTTGTCTTCAATTTCAAGGCACTTTTTTTTAAAAAATTTTAAGGTAAAAATATGGTGTTGTTCTTGCTTGTGGAACTGTTTTCCATTTATAATAGCACATGCATTACTCATGATATATTTTTATTGATAAACTGTTAGCGATGTATTATTCTTATTGAAAAACATCATAAGTATCTAAAGAATTGTATCTAAGTTTTGTCTTCTTTTTTTCCTGAGTGAAGGTTATAGTTCCCTGAAAAACATAAATTAGTCATTTAGTCCCTCAAATTTATAAATGCTGGACACTTTAGTCCCTCAGTCCAGTTTCAACATTCGTTTAGTTGCCTATGTATACCATTAACCATCTTATCCGACTCGTTGGTGGTTCTGCATAACCTATAACGAATTTCTTAGGTGGAAAACAAATAAAAAGAAAAAAACATGCACAATTTTAAAACTCAAATATCTGAAAATTATACATTTTTTTTTTTCAATTTCATTCATTTTTCACTGCGGAAGTTCGTCATAGGTCACACAGGACCACTAACGGATCAATTGAGATGGTTAATGAGACACGTAAGTAAGTAAATGGACGTCGGATCAAATGGGGATGTATTGGATTGGGATTTTAACAGACTATTTTGATATAAAAAAAGTCTTGTGGATTTTAAAAGACTATGTAGGAATGTAATGACTTATAAGATTTTTTTTAAAATCTTTTATAATTAAGATTTTGTAGATTGGATTTTAATGGATTTATATCATAAGAATTCATAAGACTTGAAAGGATTGTATGGATTTATAGGATTTGAAAGAAACACATGGTGGGGAATAAAAAATTATAATTTATAAATAAGATTCAATTTCTGTTATGGAGAATAAACACATAAACTCTAATTACAACATTATATAGAAATTTTTTTTTATAGTGGAGAAGACAGCATATTCGCAAAGGTGTTTTATTCACATGTTATTGTATTTATGAAGTGGAAAAAGAAAGAACATAAAACAAAAAAATAACTTTATTTTCATAATGTCAGGAATACTGCATTCTATACTTTTATTCCTTACTGTAACTGATATGTTTGTCATCAATAATATACAAATTTGATGTGTCATAACTAAATGTGTACTTGCAAACCAATTCTACTATATACTTAGGTAGCGTTTGAACCAACATTTTTGGGGCTTAAAATCTCCTTTGAAGTTAAAGTTAAAAATAAACGCTTTAAAAGTAAAGCTTAAGTTGTTTGATAATTTATGTTGGGTTGAACAATAATCGTGTGGGAGAGAGGGGGGAAGTGGGAGGGAAGGAGGGAGGGAAGGAGAGAGGGGGAGAAAGGAGATAGAGGTAGGGAGGGAGGAGAGAGAGGTGAAGAGAAATAAGGTTTTTGAATACTATCTTAAAAAGTCTCACCAAATCCATCTTAAAAAACAATCCATCAAAATTATTAAGTTTTTGAATAACACAAGACTTGTTGTAACTTATAAAAGTCTTGATTAAATACCACTAGATTTGGACACCCTCTTTAAAAAATTCTGATAGTATTGATCGAATACCACAAGACTTATTTAGATTACTTAAAAGTTTTGATTGAATATCACAAGACTTTTTTATCATTAAAAAAATCTTTTAAAATCTTTTAAAATCCTAATCCAATACACCTACCTAAATCTAGGAACTAATCTGTCCCGCGTTTGTAAATTTGAGAGATTAAATAATTAATTTATTTTTTTCAAAGACTACAAAAAGGGTCCATGAAATTTTTGAGGAACCAATTTGAATGTTCATTTTTTTTAATTGATGATCACTGCTTAGTATAATATAAAAAGGGACTTATTTGTTATGATCGTTGCTTAGTATGAAGAAGGGCCTGTTATTTTTTTTTTCAATTGATGATCAGCTCAAAAAAATAAATGGGCTTTTTTGATGTGTGATATATATACTTATTGGCTGATGTCCTGTGCTGCATGCGTTATATTTGTTTGTCAAATGAATTGTTCGTTGGTAATTTGGTTTGTGTTTGATGAGTACAAAATTGGGGGTCCAACTATTAAGGTGTTTGTTCATCAAAGAAACTTATAAAATGCTGCTCATCTTATATAACCATATGCTAGTGGACTGGAGAAGACACAAACATGCATTGTTCTATGGATCATTCGATAGAAAAATAGCATGTAACCTATTTTGTCTCGAGCTTTTACATCACACATGCTAAATAAAGCCGTTTTTGCTCTCCTATTTGGAGACTTGTGCGTGATTCGTGAATTATGTTTAGCTGATTTTCGGCCAAAGTTTTTTTTGTTATGAATCATCATAATTAGGGTCTTTGGCTTTCCGGTGACATCCCGAAATATCTCCAAAAGTATCGGCCATTTGGACGGTTATGAGACTAATTCTCGGTCAGCTGCTTAAAGCAGGGAATTAATCATTGTTTTTCGCAATTTCTCAATTAAAATGTTGTCATTAGGATTAGAACTTACATCATCTTTCTTATGATATCGAGATGCTTACCACTCCACTAACCCTTGATTAGCAATTTTCATCATAGTTAGAAAGCAATTTATAGGAGTACAGGGAGGGTAGTAGTTATGGCCTCGATATAACTGTATAAAAAAAACGAGCCATTTCTTTAAGAGTGTCATTCTCATGTATCCAAACACCTTTATGATTTTTCAGGCCTAGCACTTGGTTTATTTGCCTTCTACCAATATTAGAAAGATGGAAAAATATAGTATTACGATCACTAAGCTCCAACCCTTTCATTCTGAATTTCTGAGACTTCTTCATCAACAAGTACTTTCTCATATTCAAGCCATGGCTCCTTGTGAAGATTCTTAAGGAAAGGATTCGGCCATGTGAGAAGTTTGTTATGTATTCCCCGAAGCCTATTTACCAACATGTTCTTCCTTTGCATAATGGGACCAACGACATGTCAATTTCAATAAGTGGCACTAGAGGTAAACTGTTCAACGTTTTCCACCCATGACCTCTGAGGATCATGTTTTTCTTTAACCAATTGAGCAAAAGACTCATGCTCCAAAGAAATGAAAAGGCTTAGGCGATACAGAGTAGTCATATATACATTACATATATACGACCCAAATGAATTCATAAGAGAATATGATTCGATTTAAAGATAAGCAAGTGGTTTAACGGTAGCATTTGAAAAAGCTAGTTGTCTAGAATAATTACTTAGAACCCTATTCAGTTACTTCTAAAAATTTCCTCTTTTCTATATAATGGCAAGACCCTGAAAAACCCATATCCTAAAGAGAGTAATCAGAGATACATTCCTTGTGAGGAGCCACTAGTTATAGAACGTTCATGGTTAAAATGTAAAGAATCGAAGACCCATACCAACCACTAAACTCCCTGGATAGATTGACTAATATTACAAAGCTCTTGCTAAAGCTCAGTCTTGATAGCCCCTTGCGGTCTAGAATCACCATCAATTTACGCATGAATTTCAAATATACAAACTGTTTGTCATAACTAACAACTTAAATTTACCAGCACACATCATCCCAAAAGCACCATATCCCTCCAACAGACCCTTGGCTATGCTATCCACCTGAAAAGAATTTGAGAATTTAAACTTCTTCACCACCATATTAGCTCTAGCACTAGACATTTTGAGTTCTAACAAAAACGGTAATGAAATCTTGAGTTTCCTGCATAGGTAATTAAGCCGGTTTTTGAGGGGATCATTTGGATGTCTGAATTCTTAACATGGTATCAGAGTCACGTTCTGTCCAGTGATGTGGTGCCGCTAGCCCAGGCTTGTAGTGACGAGCCCAGGCTCGAGAGGACGTGTTGCAAGTCCCACATCGGGTGGTTAACGAGCATGACCGTTGCTTATATAGCTGGATAGACCACCCCCTCACAAGCCGGTTTTTGAGGGGACCTTTCGGATGTCTGAATTCTTAACAAAAGGCACTTCTACCAACATCATAACAATTCCATACAGTACTTATACTTTTGTTTAGATCCATATAAAGAATGAACAAAGAGAAGGAAAGAAAAATGCATGAGGCAACCTATTATAAGTCCCTCAATGCATTTCCCCTTATTAGCATTGACTGTACTCACAACTTAACTCATCAAGCTACAAGTATACCCCTCACCATTTGTTACTACCATTTTTTCTTGCTTACCCGTCGTCTCAATCAAGGTCTGTCCTTAGTTTTTGTGTGTCCTAGGCGAGCCAAAAAATGGCACCCTCATAATTATTTAAATATCATTCTCCTTGCATTTTTTGTTACAAAATAATAAATAATACGTTCATAATCAAGACTTTTAAAAAAAATCATTTTCAATAAAAATCAAAGCAAGACTATTTAATCTATATTACTTTATAACTTGTACCAAATAATTTACAGCAAAAACAAAAAACTCTATCCAATCTATTTATCTATTTATAATATATAATTTCTGAAGCGCGGATTCTAACGTCGCCACTTCAGCAACTCTTTTATCTCTCCATTTCATCCAAATCGCTGACATGTCAATCTCTGAAAATATTAACCTCTATTCTGATTTTATTTTACAATTTAAAATAAAAAAGAAAATGAAAACTGAAGCGGCATTGACAAAACCCAAAACACAAGAGTACCAGCTTTGTCGTGTACCAATG
The DNA here is from genome assembly GCA_039655645.1 of Ammopiptanthus mongolicus. Taxonomy (NCBI): domain Eukaryota; kingdom Viridiplantae; phylum Streptophyta; class Magnoliopsida; order Fabales; family Fabaceae; genus Ammopiptanthus; species Ammopiptanthus mongolicus. The sequence goes on along the minus strand of CM077348.1, from coordinate 25,809,256 downwards.
GAGACCATGGACTTGAGCGAAAGTCTGATAAGGCGCGGTGGCTCCGCAGCGGAGGTCGACGAGTAATGTTGAGGTTGTGTGGATAGAGAAGAACTCACTTGTGGAGCTCAATGGCACGTCCAGGAGGCGGAGGAATGTGGCGTAGGGGCTGGGGTTCGCCGCAGCCCAACCTTGTGGTAGAAAACGCGATTTTGGGATTTTCGCGGTGGTTTGAGTTGCGGACAAACACTTTCCATTCACATCACCATCGATCACCAATGTATTTGATTGCAACTCCATCATAATGGGTTTCTCTTCAACTCACAATTCTGCAAAGCATTCTTCATTTTCAACCAAATGCTCAACATGATCGTTCGTCCAAACTCTCACACCTTCAGTCTGCTAGTTAAAGCGTGTGCTTCTCTATCTTTGCTTCGACAGGTTCATGCCCAAATAATGAAACTGGGGAATTATAAGATGTTTATGTTGTAAGTTCTGTTGTAAGTATGTATTCTAAACATGGAGCGATACACGTTGCTCCTAGCATGTTCGATGAAAGTTCTACAAGAATGTGGTTTGTTGGACACGTCTATTACTGGGTATTGCAGTAATGAGTTGGTTAATGAAGCAAGAGATTTATTTGATGCCATTCCTGTGACACTCTAATCTGACATCACATGGTGACCCAAAAACAACATAAAATACGAAATACAAGTTTGCTGGTTACTTTCGGAAAACAGAATTTCTTTACTTAGATCTCACTTACTACAAAAATCGTGATAAATTTGTTTTCTTCTTACAGCGGTAATTAACAAATACCCGAGAGCAACATCAATATCACTTGTGTGTGTGTGTGTGTGTGTGTGTGTGTGTGTGTGTGTGTGTATATATATATATATATATGCATCATCAGTAAGTCATGTACATCAAGAAACTTGGACCACATGTCCGTTCAAAAGATACTAACAGAAAAGTAAAAATACTATCAACTCTAAAACTAGGCAGCGACAGTCTGGAAACCATATCTCTAAAACTCATGGCCATCAGTAGCCGATAATAGATTGCCCAAAAATCGCTACCTCAAAACTAACACTCTAAGCTGGTCTACATCTAGTGAAACCCGTTGGATAGTCCCCTAAAGGAGGGTCCAACGTCTATGTCAAAAGAGAGATCAGGGGAATCTACACTCCCATTGATCGTCCTCGCTTCCTAGGCTCCTGTAGCCGGAGCATCCCCATTCTCCTGAGGATGGTACTCAGGAGCCTCCTCGGGATCCTCCTTCGGATCATCCTCCTGCTCCTCCTCCTGCCCCTCTGGCACTCAGACGAACGGAGGGGGAGGAGTCAAGGGCGGCTACTGCTGGAGGGGCTGAACGGCTGGGATCTCATGCTGCAATAATCCATGATCCACCAAGTACTGCAGTATCATCCAAATAGGTGGCAGTGAAATCTGGATGGTCTCTACAGTGTGGACTCTCTCCTGAGGTCCCACCTCAGTATTCCCGCGAAGAGTGCAGACGGGTCCCGTATATGCCACGCTGCTGGCTCCCGGATGTATGCCCCATGCAGCCGGGTCCTCGCGCTGATCAAAAGTGAGGGAGCGAACCTCCGAGTAAGCTAGTCCCTCGCTCTCCAGTCCCATCTGTACACAGATAATAATATATGCCCAAAGAAAACAGCATAGCCAAGGATACAACAAGGGTGAGAAACCAATATATGAACTCAAAATACGACAACTACATATTTCAAGCACAAACAACAAGTTCATATATATACATCAAACAACATACATAAAGATGATAAACATATCACATAATATCATAATGATAAAGATAAATCACAAGGGTCTCGTGCCCAACAGACATCGTTATTTTCAAAACGTATACATGGCACTTTCACAAATATCATCTAATATTTGATTCTTAATTTCCGGAGATCTTATCACCTTTCAAAGAGCTGATTAGGCTCGCAATACATTGGCCCTCAGGCAACAATTGCTAAAACAAGTACATGAATCCCATGACACTACGCGATTCTCACATGGGGGTGCGATCAGAGTTACTTAACAATTGTAGTCAAGTCATAATATATTGTCCAACTCAAGGCACAATACGTTCTCAGAACACGTATGACACCATTGTCCATCAAGGCACAATGATACACAATGACATAAGTCATCTTCAGGTTTCCTTGCCATCAAGGTCCTCTCATTTTATATGGCACGTCTGCCAAAAACATATGCATGAGAAAACCTTTGTTTTCGTCACTTTTTCTTTGTCGTATCATTATTTCCTCGTTGAAGCTCAAAGCTATCAACCATCAGAACTCTTTGACTCTCAAGTCTTTTCAACTCTTATCAAAAGGGACACATAGTCCAAAACTCAAAAAGGACACACAGTCGAACAGCCCAAACCCAAAAATCCCCAACCAATGCACCAGTCTCGGATTTTGGATTCTAGAGCATACAAAACATCCACAAGCCTACAGGACCACAAGGATTATCCACAATCTTACAAGACCAATTCACTAACACGTATCCTTGATCCATGTGTTCTGCAGAACACTAGAACCCCGACGTCTCGATTTCTAGGTTCACACCCATACTAATTTTTCTCTTTAAAAACCAAAAACAAAACTCATATCTCGAAAGCTTAAGCACAAAGCCTTTGGGATCGGTTTTCCATCAAAACAACTCTTGATTGAAAACCACTTTTTTTTTCTTTTGAAGTACCTTGGTAAACCATAAAACTTTGCAATGCGGTTCGTGAAAATCCATTTTTCTTGGATGAAACAATTTGTTTCAAAACTTGACCGCTTGAAAATATTTTTGCTTGAAATGATTGGTTTTAATCACTTTAAAACTATTGACGATTTCTAAACGTACATTTTCCTCTTGAAAGCTTACTTTTCTTAAATTATAATTGTTTTCACTTTTCTTTCCTTATGGCTTTTTATTTTCATTTTTATTAATCAAATTTATTTCACTTTCTTATTTTCAAATTCCTTCAAGAACTATTAGCCTTTTATTCACTTACTTACTTACATCTCAAGCTTTTTGAAGCTTTTAACTTTACTCGATTTTGAACCCTAACAGATGTTAGGTTCCTCGGCATAACACCAATCATCATTTTAAATTAACTCATCATGTTAAGCATACAGATCATAATTAAGCATACTTCAGCACAATTAAACACAAATAAACATACTCAAGCATAATTAAGCATAAACAATAAATAAAGCACTCAAAAAAAATAATTACAATACACCCAATACAGACAGTACATAGCCATCGGAAATTGAATTCCTCAGGTTATCTCCCCTTACCTCTTGAAGAATTCCTCTAAATGCAAAGTTGCCCGATCGATCCGCAAATCGTCCGATTACACATTCGATTCCTCAACACCAACTACATTCACACAAACCAATCAAACATCAACATTTAACAACACAAATTTCCTTATTTTCTCCTACCTAGGGTTTGGCCATTTGCTCTATAAATTAGCTAGAGATCTCTAAAATTTCCTATCTCTTGAATGAATAATCCTTAGGTATACCTAATATTAAATCAAGTCTCATTACTCAAAACTTGAATAAAAAACTTAGGATTTCTCATCCTCTAGGTTTTGGCCTCTCTATACCCATATGGGCTAGGGAAATATTTGGGTTACATCTCTTGGACAATGAAAGAGGATGATGAAACTAGCTCATAGAAATTAATTTTATATTAAAAGGATTTTTCTACACTTTTCTATGAATATATGAAGTTTAAGGTTCAAACTTGAACATAGCTTGAAAAACAAGATTTCAAGGGAAGAATATGAAGATTGAGAGATCAAATCAGGAGTCCATACCTCTTAGAGGATGAAGATGAGCAAGTTTACCAACTTTTTCTTCACAAAAATCACTTGAAGCTTCTTAAGAGAGAAAGTGAAGGAAGAAAATGGAGTGAAGAAGAAATGAAATGAATGCGGATTTTGACGAGGGAGGGGCGTGGGACTTGAAGAGCAAGGGTAAGGAGGTCACAAATTTCTCACTTAAGGGCAAAAGAGTCTTTTCAGATAAGGGCAAAATGGTAATTGTGAAAAAAGTCAGGGGTATTTTAGTCTTTTCGTGTCCAGATATTTTTAAAGATCATGACACTGGCACGCTTTCTTAGGTGATTTGACCTGACATGACTTCAAGTTTATCCATTAGCAGATCCCGGTAAATCCCTATTCAGCTCCGTTCTTCACCCGATTTGAGATTTCACCCCGAATATCTTATATTATTCAACTTTTTAGTGTGAAAAATCAATTTTATCAAAATTTTCGGAAATTCGATTTTAAACCTAACTGTTTCGTTCACGAGTCAAAATTAGGTCTTATGAGCAGTGAAATCTTACTGTCAATGAAAACGCAGATTGGGCTCCGTCTGAGTTTTCGGTCCAAAATTTAACTGTAACTCCCGACGATAACGTATAGTGTGACTATAGTTTCAGTTTATTTAAATTCACTCCCTAGAACCTCCGATAAAATACAAACTCATTTATACAGTTTATTGATCTAAAAAAACTTGAATAATCGGGATGTTACAATTCCTCATAATATTGATGCCACGGATGTTCAAGGGTGACACTCAAACAGGTGAACCTGATGAAACATCGGGCTAGGGCAGCTCCACTGAGTTCTTACAACCTTCTTGCTTTACCCAAAAATGTGTCAAGAGAAGATCTTCACAGGTACAAATATAGTTGGTATTTTTATGATTATATCATGGTGATTTATTTCTACTTTCCCTCTGCATTGCATGTCTACCACTTTTTCGTCCTTCTCTTACAAAGCAACTTTCTTGTATTGCCTTCAACTATTATAAAATAGAAGTGAAAGTTAGATTCTTATTTGCAAATTCAACCTTCTCCTCCACCAAAATTATTGGTCCGATGCAAATTACGTGATATGAAAAAAAAAAAAGAAGCTAAAATAGTTTTTGAATCTAAATTTTTATGATAAAAAATTCCTCCCTTATTGACAATGTTGTTACTATTTATTCAAAATTATCTATTACTCATAATGATAACTTGATTATCAGTGTTTTCAACATCTTGGATGAACCTTTCCTCATCTCTTGGTTAATCTCTCTTAATATAGAGTTCCTGATGGGGAAACCTTGTGGTAATGTTTGATGAATAAAATAGTGAATAGTGAGCACCAAGTAAATAAGTAAATATCATATACATAAAAATTCTATTATTCATGAGCCGAGAATTTAGTGTTATATTGATGTTAATGCTATGTGATTCTTTGTAGGAACGGAGTGCAGCCGAGGAGAAACTCATGTCAAGAAGAATGAATAAGATGGGTTCCCAGGGGACTGGATTCTGCAATATCTAATATTTTTGTGTAGCTAACTCACAAGCTTCGGAATATTCTTAAGGTTAATCACATGTTGTGGCTTAAATTTATTACAAATCTGGATTTGAGCTAATACTTAGGGACTTGCTAGGTAAAGAAATATAAAAATCCAAGTTTTTATGGGAAAACTAAATATACCACTTCTTAGAATAATAATAAATTGTTTTACCATAAAATTGACTTTTCTTGATTCTTTAATCTATGTCCTTGCATTCTCCTAATAATTATTTTTAGACTATAGTCACAACTAAGTAGATTAGCAAAAAAAGGACGGAATGAATTTGATGAGATCTGTTTTGAGAAATGGTAATAAGTTTTCTATTGTCTCTGAAGCTGAACTGAATGAGCAACTGCAAGCATGGTGAGGAAATCCATCTTGGGTTGATAAGCCACCACGACTAAAGGTTATGAGCAGTTAAAACAGAGAAGTGTTACTTTGTTGGGAGAATTTTGGTTTCTTAATAGAAAAATGATAAATGGATATTATTACGTCACGTTGGTATAATGGCTTGCCTTACAGCTTCTAGCATCATAAAAACCCCTAATTATTTCATTTTGATTGGTATATTACTATATTTAGCATCACAATTCAAAAGTCATAACATTTTTCTCTTTGCTTCTGGTGTTACCGAGATTATCTAACCAATTTACCTAGTATTTGGTTCTATAAAAATTAACTACAGTTGCATGTGATAGGATAATATTATGGGATGTAACATAGGGCTCTTTCGTCGAATCTCATTCATTGCAATCTCCAAATGTGCTAGAGCAACGACGTGGTGGATATTTACCTCCACCAATTGAAACTAGAAGATCTGGCTTATTGAAGGTAACCCAGTACTTGACTACCAGGACTAAAGGATTAAAAACCCAGCTCTACAAAGGATTAAAAATCTTTCCTACATATGTCAGAACTCAAAATATGATTAGACATAGACTTAAGTACCATCTAGATTTGCTTATCTCACTCTCATATAAAAACACTAACTCCTTATACATTATATATATATATATAATGGTGATATATTGGCCCACTTTACCTTTATTTTCTCGGTTATATGATTTAAATGTTGATGCGGAAGTTGTGTATATGGATAGATATTGATCTCTTATTTTCTTAAATGGTTGCGGGTTACATGATAGGATTGGACATTTTCTAATTAAATCTAATGATGACATATCCTTTAAAATTAATCACTTCTCCTATTCATTATAAGATTTTGAACTTAATTGTTCTACTGTATTTAGATTTGAGTTAAATCTTCTTTTAAGTGCTGCTATCTGCTCATATTGGATTTCTAACCATTATGCATCTCTTCTTCTCGATTTAGTTATAGAGAACATGATTAATTGTTTTTGAGATGGAAATCTATATTTGTTGATTGAAGCAACCAGTTTACTAATTTATAATTATAGCTCTGATGCCTTAATTTTTCCATTCAATCCACTATAAGTATCATAGTTGTATGCTCTTAAATATGTACAATTATTGATAAAAAGGTTATCTATTACTATTTCAGTTAAAGTGACAAATAAGTCTACTATTATCTTTTTACTGTTTCACACAAATATTATCTTTTATTATAATTTCATTTATCGTCAATTTATTACCAATTTCATATTGCAATTTTTTTTTTAAAAAAATGGCAACCGCGTGATGCGCGGGTCACAGTCTAGTTCTTTTGAATAAACAAGCCAACTCCTATGTTGCTCTTCTCCATTAGAAAAAATGACGAATGTAAAATGATGATAAGTGCCTACCAAAAGTATCTTTAAGACCATTCACAATTGACATATCTCTTTTAGGACCATTTTTTAGTAATTCATCTTGTAAGTCACTTTTAAGGTTATTCCATGTTCTTGGATCATAGATATCTAATGGAATAGACTGACTAGGCTCTTCATCAACAAAAGCAGGGATATATTCATTTTCATTACGGCCTATATCATCAAAATATTCAGTTTCATCATGATGATCATCTTCATTTTCATTGCTTTCAATCAAAATATCTTGTTCATCATTATTCTCATTTAGGTGTTCATTCTCTAAATTTTCAGCTTCAGAATCTAAATTATTTGCATTTGCATCATTTTGCATAGAAATTGTAGGATGTTTAATAAATTTTTTATCAAGAGCACCTTTTGAGATTGATGGAGGCAAAGGAGGGACAAATCAATTTTTGCAACAAAAGAAGATTAATCCATTCAAGTCTAAGTGATCTGTGTTCTTATTTTGGCTATATCTTGAGTTCTGGATGTCCGATTGAAGTGATTCTTGATGCGTTGGAACGATAAGAGCATTATCTAAAAGTTTTATTTGAAGCTCAAGACCTGATTCGGACTCTATCATGATGAAAACTGTGCTAAAAGTTGAGAGCGCTGTTCTGGACAGATTTGTTTTAATTAGGCATTAATTGGGCTTGTAATTGTTTTTAGCTTTAATTGTATAATAATGGGCTTCATGGTCCACGAAAATACTCACCTCCAAAACCTAGAATGTTCCTTAGCTTCTACAAATAGGACTTGTATTACCTTATTTCATAACTTTAAATGAAATTGGATTTTGCTCATCTTTGAGTGTGAGTGAGCTATGTTCCTCTTCAAGTTCTTGGATTAGAACTTGTTTGATTCTTATCAAAGAGTTCCATCTCTTTGTGGTGAATCTTCCTTGGCTTATCAATCTTCCATTTCCATGGAAGCTTTGTGGCGCCTTCCCTTCATCTCCTTCCTCTTCCATTTTCTATTTTGTTATGTTCTTTTTAATTTATATTTATGTCATTTAATTTCTGCACCTTTCATTTCAGTTCTTCCTTCTTTTATTTAATTAGTGTTCTTTACTTATTTTGTTCATCTTTTAGTTGTTTATTTTCACTTCCTAGTCTATATCCTTCATATGCATTCGGGTGTCCAAGAACATCTTCTTCTTCCCCAATTCTTCTCATCATTTTTTACATAAGAACTATGAACAAGTTCTTGGATAGATCCTCAAATTTGGTGATTCTTTATTGGATCATATCAGATTTAGTATCAATTTCAATTTGTTTCTTTATTTTCCGTTTCAGATGACCCCAGAAAGTTGTTTTCTAGGCAACATATTTAAACAATCAGCTAACAGGTATAAACAAAAGCACGAAATTATAATCTATAGATCAAACAAGGAGCCACTAATGTATATAGCAACGAGATGAAATAATAGTACCATATTGCTGAATTTAAACCTTCAACTTAAACTCTCAATTTGTTCCACAGTTTCATAGCACCTTAGTGTAATTTGATTATGAAATTAACAGACCCCTTGAACCACGTGCAAAACTACTAATTAATAAACAAATGATAGCGGTTAAAGTATAATTCAAAACCTTAATTCAAAATCCATTAAAATACTTGCAAAAAGCACCGACAAATCAAATGATTCACTACCTTATATTTTCCTGCTACTGCGAAACAGTGTGAAACACAAGTTTTTATCCGACATGGATGTCCAAAACGCTGTGTGCAACAGTGCAAGTTTGGGAGAAATGGATTGATGAGAGTCTGCAAAGATAGAAGATATCACTAGAAGTATAAAGATTAGAGAATGGTGTTGATACTTGATATAAGAAGTCTGACCGATCATTTTATAAGAGAATTGATTGATAAGCAGTGTGACTATTGATTTGTTCAAACGTTCAAATGCTACTTGCTAGCAGTTAGCTATTAAATTTGGACGATTCATGGGTTCAACTTTTCAAAATTGTGAATGTGAGTAGTTAAATTTATTCTACAATTTACTTAATCATATTGTTTGTTTAATTTTTACAATAAATTTTTTATATAATTTTAAACATATTTTTTCTAAAAATATATATGCATGCTACTACTAAATAAAAAATAAAAAAAAAATTTAGTGCCCAAAATTGGGCCCCTGGGCGGTTGCCCCTCAAGACCACCCTTAGGGCCACCACTGGTCTCAATGTTACTTAGCATTTACACCACTAAGAACAATTCCAATTGGAGTTGTTTAATTAGTTCTTAAAGTCAGAATTAGTTCTTACTTATAAATCTGATTATATTAAAGCTTGATAAGAAGTATTCAAGATTATGATCATTGGAGGAATAATACCTAAACCTGCAGGTAATTCAGGATCTTTTCGATTGATCGATTAGAATTACCATCATTGGCTCTCATCGGAGTAAAATGGTGTGATACCACATGTAAAGGTAGTTGCATCTATATGAATTGTTACTTATATAGGAATCTAATGAAAAAGCATAGAAAAGAAAGAAATAAGTGAGAAAAAATGTGGGATAACGTGTGGGATCCATTTTGATGAAATTTTTAGAGTTGTATTATTAGAGTGAAAAGTTGTTTAAAGTAATATAAAATAGGGTCTTGCTAACAAGTATCTTAAGGACATTGTTTAAAGAATCCAAAGATATAATAGTTTTATTGGAAAATGTAACTTTTGAATGTTCAATGTATTAAATATATCACTTTTAATACAAAATTTCTATATTTGACGCCCTTAGGACACTGGTTAGCATATGTCTATAAAATAAAAAAATGATGATATGACATAGTGAGACTCATAAAAGGAGAGTTATGCAACTCTAATTAGTTAAACCATTGGAATTGCTCTAATAAGTGTATGTGATGAGTGTATGAGTTTGGAGTATAAAAATGACATTATTGTAAGTATACTAGGAGAAAATGAAGAGATGTACTATCTGACTTAAATACAATTCGTTCATGTATTTTGACGTTAATTGAAATACTAGATGTGTTGAATTTATGTTAATAAAGATAGACATGACATCTCTTTATTATAGAAAAAAAAAATAGATAAAGCTTTTTAATTATTCGTGGTGTTCTTTAATTTTTTTAAATGAAAGTTCTACTATAAAACTTCACATGTAAATTACTTTTTGCATTTAACTGATATATATTATTAGTATAAATTTTTTTATATTATTAATCAATTAGAAATTATCATATAAGTTAAAATGTTTGTCTCTTATCTTAATTATCTTAAAAATTATTCATACCATGATTTTTAATTAATTGACAGTATAAAATTTTTATACTAACAATACATAATTTTTTTTTTTTTTGAATAAATGATACATGACAATCAAACTCTTAACATTTTAGCCAACTCATTTCAGTTTTTATAGTTGAAATGCAAAAAATGAGCCCATCATATTTTTATAGAAAAAACAGTGTCACAATCACCTGAAAATAAACTATCTAACTTTTCTTCATTATTATATAAATTTAATTGATATGCATTGTCAGTATAAAGATTTTTTATACAGTTAATCAATCAAAAATTGATACATAAGCTAAAATGTTTGATTCTTATCGTAACTACCTTAAAAGTTACTCATATTATGATTTCTGATTGATTGACAGTATAAAAAACTTTATACTGATAATATATAACAATTAAATTCTTATTATATTACTAAAGATACATAAGGATCTAAATGACGAATTTTTATTTTGTGCTAACGAATTAAGCTTCTTTATCTGTCATTCAATCGACAAAGATACATAATGTAGTGATCCCAAAAAATTGCAACCCCATGATGTTTTCAAAATGAACCTTATCTCTTCACCTCACTCATCTGTCCCTTTCATTAATTTTGAATTCAAACCATTCACAAGATGCCAAATCTGAAGCCAGGGGGAAAATAAAAATGAAGACCGCCACACCGACACTCGCATCATAATAATTGCAGAGGATCTCATATTTAATTTTGATGTATTATATAACATCCTATTCAATAAAATCTTATAATGTAAATTAAAATTTTAATTAATATTAAAAAAATAAAATATATGATAAGATATTATTGATTGAAATATAATATGATATATCAAAATTAGATGAGAGATCTTAATCCCATAATAATACGATAATTTTGTATTCAAAAAATTCACAAGCTGCAAAATTTGAAAATAAAGGGCAAAAATAAATGAAGACAAAGCCCACACCGACAATTACATACTGATATGATAAAATTTGGATGACACTTGGGTGCTTAATGCTTATGCATGAAATTGAAAACATGCAATTCTCAACAGCGTAGAACATTTTTAATGTATTTGAGAAGGGTAGTTATAATATTACGTGATTTTATCAAATCTGGATCGGAAAAATGATTTGGAAAAGTATTTTATTCAGGTTAAATTGATTTATCCGGTTAAATCATTCATTAAATTGGATAACTTTTAAATATAAAAAAGAGATGGTGTATTCATCGGTACCTCCAATAATTTTGAGATAAAAACTGTTCTATCCAATTAAAATGTGTCACCTCAATTAAATGAGTCATATTGATGGTTCAAATCAATTGATTTTCACAACCTGATTGGACCATCTAAACAGGATAAAATTACTCTTGAAGTACCATAAAATTCACCAAAAGAGAAATGCTAACCTTGCTCTATCTAAAATTATATGATTTATTTGTTATCAAATATAAACTTTTATATATTTTTTGTGTTAACCAGAGTACAGTCAGATATCAATCTCTTTCGAAACAGAGAAATCACAAAAATGAGTACAACTTCTTTTTGAAAAATATCTCTTGCTAACTGAAGAGATTATTTCTTACAACTTCTCCTAACAATGACCTTTTCATACACAAAACAGAAATCTAATACCTAACAATATACTTATATAACCCAACCATCTATATACCAACTATGATGAATCATGTTGGAAATGTACATTATTGATTTAAATAAATCTCCAATTTAATCCCTAAAATTGTAACAATTGCATCCCCTGAGTAAGATGTCGAGCTAACATCAAAATCCCGATTATTACAAGATCTTTATTCCTCAGAACACAGCGTTAAATTAGAAAAGTTGATATCCACTAATCTGGATAAAAGGTCTAATCTTCCGCCAGTAAATGGGAAAAGAATATACTGAAATACAATAAGATAATGTTTATATAAGAATAATATAAATAATAATACTAAGATTTAAATATAAATAAATTGTTCTGTAGTCTTGCAATATCAATAAAAGTAATGATAACAAATATAATGACCGAGATGATAAAAATTGAAATCGACAAGGAACTACTACGTTTAAGAACTACAGTCCGCAACTATCAGAAGTTCACTTTGCAGCCCCATTAGTTTGCTTTGAAGAATTTGCTTCAGATGGGGTGTTAAGCTCATCCCAAGCTTCAATCCAAGTGATCATGGCGTCTGCTAGTTTGATGAAATAGGGATCGACCGTGCCAAGCTTCTCTTTGACTTGCTTGGAGAGTTCAATGTAGCATTTTTGAACAGAGGTGCATTCTTTTGGAAGGGTGGCACTTTGGAAGAATGGAATGATCTCTTCTTGCCAGAAGATACCTTTGTACTCCTTTTTGAGATTCACAAAAGGGTTGCTTGCTTTGCTGTGCCATATGTATGGAAGACCAGTCTTGACTCCCAAGGCCAGATGGTCACTGATAACCTGTACATTCATCAAGGCAGCATACATGAGTTGTCTATCATGATAGGGGGAAGTAGTTTTTAAAAACAAAATAAAATTTAAAAAAAAAAAAAAACAAATTGTAACTAGCAAGGTATAATCTACTTTGAACAACTGGAGACATTTGATCTAGTAACATTAACATGGAGATGCTTGGAAGTCCAAAGGAAAGACTTTCTTGGAACAACAATGTTTTTCTCATAAGAGGTAGGAGGTGTACAAAACTAAGGGTAGGTGTAGCATTTTGTTTTCAACACAGTAAAAAGGATAAGAAGCTAAGTAATCATCACTTCAGGAGTTGTTAGAGAAATCTCTAAAGATTCAGAGGTAGTCCTTGACTCATTGATCTAAGGTATTGTTAACAGAAAAGGGAAGATGATTAGCATACCTTCATGCACCAGCCAGCCCACATATCATCATATCGTCCAATAGGCTGACCATCACCCATGAGTCCGAAGTACATTGCAGGTCCAATCAGCTCACGGTCGAAGGCCAGATTCATACCACACATGGGGAACAATGTTCCTTTGGGAATGGTCAAAACAGCATCAACATACCTGAAATATATACTCCAGAATTTAGCAAACAAAACCGGGTCATGAATATCTATAATGTCTATAACATATCTACGTACCTGGTGTTCCTCTCACGAGGCTTGACAAGCTGTGTTGGAGCATCATAATCAGGTATGTTGAGCCAAAGGCCGTGAGAAACAGCAGTGGGGACACCCTCACGAAGACTAAAAGGGTATCCACGGACGAAATCAGCACCTTCTCTATAAGGATCATAAAGGGTATTGAAGAAATGCGGAGTGGATGGAGTTAGGAGATTCTTAATGTGCTGCTCAAGTGCATTGATATTCTTGCCAGATGGATCTTTAGCAACCTGCACACGAAAATAGAAAATCACTCTGCATTTTGTATTAAAAGTAGCAAATCCCCTGAAATTTGGGTTAGAAGAATCACCGAGTTGTTATCATAGATATCAAAGAACCTAATGACAGCAATAATCAAGCCAGGATCAATATGTTAATCCTTACCTAAAATGTAGATTTCAAAAGAAAAAAGGAAGCAGAGACAATAAGACAACAAAATCCACAACCAGACTTCAATTTGACTGGCAAGCATCGTGTACATAAAGGCCAAAGAAGGAAAATAAAATAGAATGAAGAGAATTTCAGAACATTTTATCCCATTATTTGCTTTATAATCATTCTAGAAAGGTAACGAAGAACAAAGACCAAATGCATGTTAACAGCTTGGAAAAGATCCGGTTGTGTTTGGAATCAATAAAATTTGACTTGATTTGAATTGAATTGACTTGATCTAGGAATCAATTCTCATGTTTAGAACCTAATGTAAAAGATAGGATTTTAAATTGATTTGTAAATCCACTTTTATGTTTGGAACATCTCAAAAGTGAATGGAATTCATTATGTTTTGTTAATTTCACTTTCTTACCCTTAATTAAAATAGGTACAATAAATAAATATGGATAAATATGTCAAATCAAATCCACTCCAATCTTACCAGATTCGAGTGGATTTCTACATAAACCAAAATCAAATCAATTCACATTTCAAAACTTTCCAAACAAAGGCATGTATCATTCATAGATCAAATCAATTTCTAAAATTAGTCCTTAGCCATTCCAAACATTCTCTCAAAATCAAAAAAGAATTAAGCGATCTTGAGCTTTAAGAGAATCCAACTATACAGACCAATCTTAAACATAACGATCTCTAAGAAACCAAGCACTTGCACAACAACAACCATATAACTCAATAAATCAAACAAGAACACCCTTATGACAAATTAGATCTAACCCCATTTCAAAAAACCCTGCAATACTCATGTCAAGGTTTTAAATCACAAATGTGACTGCAATATTGCAGTATCCACGTTTGCATAGCGATCCCAATTGCAGTCACATCACATCAACTTCAGCCATGACAGCAATCTCAATTTAAAACCATGATTCATGTCAGCCACCATATCAAATCAAAGAGTATAATTCTACTAGTCAGGTCAATTTCACAAACCCTTAAAAACCCATCAACAAAACACAATTAAGGAACTAAATTCAATTTCAAGTTTGTAACTTTCTGATCCATCAAAAAGTGAATAAAACTTACGAAGCAATCGTCATCGATGGTGAAGATGTACTTCTTCTTAGAGACCATGAAGCCAAAGCAGCGACAAGCAGAGTCTTTGAAAGAGATGCAAGAGGCCTTAGGACCCAAGATCCGGTTGATGTCGTTTCGGTTGTAGAGTTCATAGTCGAAACCTTGGGGAACGTGGATGGTCTTAGAAGGGTCACCGTCCTGAACGATGATGAGATGGTATGGCTCGAAGAAGGGCCTCCACATCTCTAAGAAATCGAGGTTGCGGATCGTAGGGATCACGATGTCTAGCTCATCTTTCAAAAGGGGCACCGGTTTCGGTGTTGCTTCTGCCATTCTACACAGAGAACACAATGAGCAGAAGCAGAAACAGACACAGACACAGAGAGAGAGAGAGAGAGAGAGAGAGAGAGAGTTCAACGCGGAAAGTATGTGTCCGAGCAGTGCATTATATAGACAACATATATAACATGACTGGGATTTTGGTTTAGGAGATTTCAAACCCTATTACTTTTTGGGTAAATACTGAATATTTGGGTTATGTTCGGTAAAAATGACTCATAAGTTAGCTTATGATTGATAAGTTAATTTTTAGTTGAAAGCTTATAATTGATAGTTAAAAAGCTAACTGATTGAATTTGAAGTGTTTGGTAAAATTAGTTGTTGAACTAGCTTATAAATGTAAAATGACATAAAAGGACATATTTATGATAAACATAACAAATTGAGAATTTCATTAAATGAGTTAGTGAAAAAATGAGAGAAAATTCAATAAGCTATAAGCCATAAGCTAAATAAATTAGTTTATGAAGAAAAGCTATAAGCTTATGAGATAAACTTGTTTACCAAACACCTCTACTTTAATCAAACTAGCTTATAAGTTAGTCAAATAAGCTATAAGCTAGCTTATTGGACATGCCAAAGAGAGCCTTGGTCTCTCTAATTGTAAGGTTGTATCAATTTGGTTCCTATGACCAATTTGATCCTTGAAATTATAAGGTTCGTATCAACTTGGTCCTTGACGGAGGGACTTGATTGATTAACTTTTGACAACTTTAGGGATGCTTTTGAAATTTTCGAAAATGTCAAGGACGAAATTGATACGACCTTACAATTTCAGGGACTAAATTGAAGATTTATTTCATAACTAGCGTTTAAAAGAGTTTATAAAGACCCAAAAGGAATCGGTCGTTTTGGGAGTAGATTGTGAGTATATTACCTTAGGTGAATCAAATATAGAAGTCACTCCTTTGGGGAGGGTTTAACCTAATTACCATCCTCGATCCGAGAGTTAGGCTCATATCTATGCTTGTGGGATACCCGATCAAAGATCAAAAGAGTTTATAAAGCGCTTATTTGATTTTATGAGAATAATTTATAAAAATAATTTATGGAAATAGTTTATGACTTTTCTATAAGTTTTATGAAAATAAACTCTTTTTAACTTATTTCAAAAGCATTTGCTGAATAAACGTTTAATTAAGTTGTTTACCGAAACACGCCGTTAAAATAGTTACTTAACGACTTTTTCTTAATTATTATGTTTGATAATTTAAACATTTTTATTGTTATCTGCTTGATAATTTGCACAAGTTTTATTTTATTAAGTCATCATAAATTATTTTGCAAGTTATCAAACAATACTTTGATTTTATTATGATTTTTTTGGACAAAATGCAAGATATTTTCTATCCTGAGTTATGTGTGAAAAAATTCTTTTATACTTTGAAACTCATCAATACAGCCTCTTAAACTAAATAAATTGTGTGTATTAATGTATATTGACCTCTTTAATGTTGGAAACTTCATTTTTAATCTTCATATAATAATTCTAATTATTCCTCTCATTAGATCATTTTGGCTAAACCGAAATTATGTGCATAATCTGACTAATTTATTTTGGTAAACACTTAATTTGACTAACTTAAAAGTTGTGTTAGTGACTTTCAAAATACATAAGGTTTTCTGCACATGATTATAATTGGAGAGAGCTTATTACATTTTGTCATCTTTTTTTCATTTGTCCAACTCTTTTAATTCAAGTAGACTTGGCCGAGTCACCAAGTTTCGACCAGATCAAATTGATTTTTATCAATTTTGTATATATAATGTTACAAATTGTAAAAAAAATTATAATTAATAAAGAATGTAATAAGTAATTAATTTGAAAGCATTATCCTTACATGAGTAGGATAAACACTGACTCAGGTCTCATAAGCCCGTTGTTTTTCAAACTTTTCTTTTGTTTCTTTTCTTCTGTGTTTCTTATCCTGAAAAAAGTATGTTTTAGCCCGAAAGAAAAGCATTGGTGACCGAGATGATCGTGCCCACATTAACTAAGATTCCCTAATGCAGGTGCTAATATGATCGAAAATATACAAAATCTGTGCTATGATCATTTTCTACCAAAAGAGAAAAATTTTGTCCTGTACGATTCTGAGATTCTCCACTTAATTTTCTCCATTTATGTTTGTAACTATATTACTTTAATTTGTTTTCCAATGGAAATGAAAAATCCAAAATAAGAGATATTAATAGTAATTCACACACTATATTAAGGGTGCGTTTAGATACACAACTTAATTAAGCGCTTATTTAATAAGTTTTTTTTTTAAATAAGCTAAAAACAGCTTATTTTCATAAGCTTCTCTCACAAGCTTATGAAAATAGGCTAAAAAGAGTTTATAGGAAGATCATACTATTATCATAAACTATTTACATAAGTTTATTTCTATAAGCTATTCTCATAGACTCTTTATAAGCTCTTTTAAACGCACCATAAATGTACATATAAAATAAATTGATTAAGATTTTAGTCTTTATAGTTTTGTAAATTATTAATTTTAATCTTTATTTTTAATTTATTTACTTTAATAACATTTTAATAAATACATTCAAGATCATACCATAAATACTTGTTTAACAAGTCAGTATCTAATAAAAATATTTAAATGAAGGATCATTATAAGAATAATATCATATAATAAATAAATTAATAAAATAAAATAAAAATAGACATAATAAAAATAGGCTTAATTGCATTTTTGGTCCCTGTAGTTTCACCAATGCGTGATTTTGATCTCTATAGTTTCAATTGTTCAAATCAAGTCTCTGTACTTTCACAAATGCGTGATTTTGGTCCCTACAGTTTCAATAGCTCAAATCAAGTCCCTCTACTTTCACAATTGTGTGATTTTAGTCCCTATACTTTAAATTACTCAAATCAAGTCCTTATACTTTCAAAATCATCTAAAAATTTATTAGATAATTTTTTTATATATTTAAAATATTAATAGATATAATATGTTATTATTATATTTATATAACTAATAATATAAAAAGTTTCATTGTATAATTATTTTAACAATGAGAGGAAAACAAGTACTCAGATAATTATATAAATAATAATTGTCTACAATTTCAAAATATAATATATATATATATATATATTATTTATTTAAAATTAAGATTTTAAATTTATTTATTACAGATTTTATATTCTTTATATTTGAAGAATAATATCATATAATAAATAAATTAATAAAATAAAATAAATATTTAAAAACTAAAATAAAAATAGACATAATAAAATTATGTAAACTGATAAATTAATAAGATTGAAAACACAACACACACGAAGAAAGTGATCGGTTAATTATGAAGTGAATGAAGAAAGAAGAGCGTATAATTTTAATAATTTCCTGATTGAAGGAAATGCCCAACTTGTGTAATGGGCTCCATGAAATTTAGAAGCAGGGAAGCAGCCATAGTTAAAATATCGTATTAGGTGTATTCATGCTGTGAGTGGGGACTTGATGGTTATCATGGATTGAAAAGTCTTGCCAGGCCATGCCAGCGCAGCGTACATTAGGGGGAAACACATAATTGAACAAAGACTCCGTGTTTTATTCCTGTGATTTGGATCTTGGAATAACCATTTTTTAGTTTTTTTAGTACTAAAAGAATATGCTTCTTAGTCTTGAAACATTTCATGACAGGCACGTGGCATATCATATGAATTGCAAGTAGTGTTCACGTTCACTCACACAAGCACATATATCTTGTGCCCCATATGCTACGTACTACCCTCTACCGACCTCGTCCACCCCACGTTATTCTTCATTTCTTTTAGTTCAATTCACTCTTTTCTCTTTAAAAAGTGGTAGATGATCAGTAAGTAGTGGAACCAGCTATGCAACTCTTTTTTAATTATTTTCCCATTCACAAATCGCGTGATGTGCATCAGTTAAATAGTTTGTTATGATGCTTATAGCTGTCACATAAGTTTTGTAATGTAATTAATAGTAGAACAAAGATGGGAAAAACTTAATTTTACCCTTCCATTTTTTTGACCATTTATAGCTTAGTTTTGAAATTTTCAAAACGTGTAATTTGATTCTTAAACTTTTAAAAGCGTGTACCGATCATGGTTATCTCATTATTTCTATCCAAAATTTAATGGAGAAAAACCTGCTCCACCCAGGTTTGCAGTTTTGGAAGTATAACTGCTCATATGTAATCAACTTCTTCCTCTTTGGAACACCACCTAATTAGTGTGAATTAAGTTCCTATAAACGACTTCACTGATTTTTAGTGGGTGTTTCATGATGGCAGATTGTAGCGTTGAGTGGGGCCATACCCTCCCCCTTCCTCCAAAAAAGAGTATAGAAATTCCTTTCATTATAACCGATAATAGTTTTATTATCAACATCTGATTGATCCGAATGGTAACGAATTCAGACCCCTTAAACATGTGGTCAGAGATTTGATATCTGACTCTTGCGTACCGCGAAAATCTGGTTGGGAGAGATCAGCCCTTTAATATCATCGAGTACTACGTGAGATTAGTCTTCACAGTTACGCACGAGATACATTGGAAAAAAAAAAAAAAACCGTAATAGTTTTATTGAAGGGAACATAGCTTAGGTCAAAATGTTGTAATATTGCCACCTCAAACTATGTCACGTGAAGCACCACATGATGCACCAAAAAATGTTGTAACGTTATTGACCAATAAGTAGTAATAGTATTAATTTCTTGCACTTCTTTGTTAGAGAATAAGTCCTACATTGCTTGAAACAAAGAAAATCAACGTATATATGTTGGAAATGTTTGAGTCCAAATTGTCTAGAATTTTTGGACAATATGACAACTCTCAAGCTTAATACAAACCAGCTCACGCTCTCTCAATTGGGTCTGCGTTATAATGTTAATATGGTATCAGATCCCATAAAAAAATGCAAAAAAAAAAAATGAGGCCTCTCAAACTCAAAAAAGCACAAGCCGGGGCGATTAAGAAAAAAAACAGACCTAATGCCTTTGTTGCTAACAATATTAGTACAAAAAACAGATCAGATTAAAGGGAAGTCACAACTGGGCCTCCAATTGGACTTGAGGGAGAGTGTTGGAAAATAAGTCACACATTTCTTGGAACAAAGAGAACCAAAGTATATATATATTGGAAATGCTTGAATCCAAATTGTCTAAACTTTTTGGACAATATGACAACTCTCAAATTTAATACAAACCAACACAGCTATAATGTTGACACCTTTCACTACAAATTCATTTAATTTCAATCTTTTCACTCAGTAAGTGAGTGCAAAAATAACACAAAAATTTTATTACGTAAACATATTATTTAAACGAAAAAACTCCTCTAAAGTGAATTTCTTTTTAAAGTGGACAAGTAAAGGTGTTTTCACCGTTGATTTAATAAAGTGGATTAAGATCTCTATGTATTTTGTTAAATCAATGGTGGTAACACCCTTACTTATTAACTTTAGAGTGAAATTCACTTTAGAAGAATCTTATTCTTATTTAAACCTACATAGCCGTGATTGATTTCAACTATTCCCTTCATCCTTCAACAATAAATAGCTTTTTTTTTTGCAACCGATCTTTTTGAAAAATTTAACTTTGCCCTTCCCTCCAACAAAACTCCTCTGGCTCCCCAGGCACGTGATCAATCACACTCAAAATTAGTCACATTAGTATCACCTTTATTGATGTAGCATATGTAAAAATCCATCTCCATCACTCATTACGCATCGATGTCATGGATAAAGATAGAATACTTATCAAAAATGAAGATTGAGGATAAAAAAATAATAATTCCGTTAACTCAGTTAACAATGTCATGAGTCAAATGGGCTGGAGTGTGTTTTAGAGTGTAGATATGTTATTTAAACATCAGAATTTAGACATCGTATGTGATATCGTATTTTTTTATATTTATTTTTCATTTATTTTTTATCTTCTTTGTATACACGCATTTCAAAAATATATCAAAAAAGCAAATAAACACCTAATGTTGTCCCTATTTAGATGTTCAAAAATCATTTCGGTTTAGAGTAAGTTTAGGGTGGAATGTATTTTAAAAAAAGCTTAGGAGGAGGTCGTGTAATTTAGTTTTAAAAATTATATCTATAAAGATCCAATTATAGTCGAGGGTTAGAGGCTTAGAACACTATTAAGTTGGATATGATAGTGTTGGGCCTCTACGTATCAAATTTCATAATGGGCTAGTAGATGACATGTTATAATTTGTACTTTTGCTGCCTTCATTTTCCATTACAAATTTTGGTGAAGTAAACCCATGGAGGAACATAACCCTAATACACACAAACCATGAATTTTTGGCAGAATTTAATTATTTTATTGTTGAATTCATTGAGTCAGTTGTTTAGTGTCCTAGAGTTTAGGAGTTTGTTGTTGTATGTTGTAGTTATTTTTCTGGTTTAGTCAACAGACTTAGTGGCTGAATTAGTGGTTAGTTGATCTGATATTTAGGAGTAGTTGAGTTATGGAGAACATGCTAGATGTGGATCTTATTTGAGTTATGTATTCTTGCCTATTTAAAGGGCCTCAGTCGTTTGAATAAATGATCAAAACAAGTTTTGCCATTCGACTTCCTTATCCTATGTTTTAGTGATAACTTGATAATAGTGGTGTGGGGATTTGAGAGGAGGGGAGAGGAGAGGAATAGAGGGGAGCAAAATTCCTCCTCACCCAATTTTGGCTCCACTCCAAAAGTGGGGGAATTTGGAGGGGAGGGGTTTTAAAACATTTTGAATGGAATGACTAAAATAATCCTACTTATGTATTTTAAAATCTAAAATTATAAGGGTATACAAGTAAGTTAGTTTTAAAATCCCTCCTCTCTCCTTATTAACCAAACACAAATAGTGTTACTTTCCCTCCCCTTCATTAAAATCCCTCCCCTCCTCTCCTTTCAACCAAACACAATAGCTAATTAAAATTCCTCTCCTCCCTTCTCTCCCCCTCCCCTCCCCTCCCCTCCCCCTCATTTGAACCAAACATACCCTAAGAGTCCTGAGACCTCAGAGTGAAACACGTGAGGCAACCTTCATTCATTCTCTACTTTGGTAGCTATCATATCCAATGGCCACTGATTCAAATTTTGTGCAAGCCGCCATTCCTCGTTTGGATGGTCACTATGACCATTGGAGCATGCTCATGGAGAACTTCTTACGGACAAAAGAGTATTGGCCAGTTGTTGAATCTAAAATTCAAGAGCCACCAACAAGTGCAACGGCGACAGATGCGCAAATGATAAAAAAGAGGAAAAGAAAATGAGAAATATGATTTTCCCTAATTTGATTGGGTAGAAAAGTGAGAGGAAAGAAAAGATATATATATGATCTTTTTTTTGTGTGTGCATAAAGACTTGTATGATCTTATAATAATAAAATAGACGCAATTATTTTTAGATAAATGTGTAAATTCAAAACATTTCTCTTCTCTCATCTTCTCCCAAGTGAGGATAATTTTTTTTTTGCAAACCTCACCAATATTTTTTTCTTTCCTCTCCCAAATTGTTTGCATTTTTTTTCTCCAAACAAACTCATCAATTCTCCCATTTTCTGTTTTGTCTTATTTACTTTTTGTTTTTTATTTATTTATTTACCTTGTGAAAGCATGGTGGATTTGACAGATAAGTGTCAATTACTTCCTTGGTGGATTTTTTGAAGATAGTGATCATTGATGATCACTAAGACTTCTGAAGAGAGTGTGTTGTTTGGAGGTGAGGTTCATTGCCTCATCTAGTAGAGTTACGAAGCATTGCCCCTGACTTGGTGCATATTTTTAAGGAAGCGTTTGATGATGAAGAATTTTGTGACAGTTTTGACCGAGTTTTCAGTTTGTGCGTCATCTCTTTTCAGAACTAAAATGTTACTTGGGTCATGTATGATGATGTGCTTGTTTGTCCCTATTGTAATCAAAGCTTGGTGGGGTGTCTCGCCTCATTTAGTACTATTTTCTAATATTGCTATTTTATTATGCTTTGTTGTAGTAGTAATTTTTCTTGGAGTGGTAAAATCCTATCATTGTACTTCCGTGGTTAATCTTCAGCAAATCTTACGTTGTGTTTGGATGGGATATTTTAAAATTTCAGGATATTTAAAATACAAGTCAATCGAAATGTTTCATTTGAATTACCTTCATTTTGAAAATATTTTGTTTGGATAAAATAGTTCAAATTTTTTGTATTTAAAATTCTTTGTTTGGATAAATAATTTTAATTTCATTCAATTATAAAATTTCATTTTTCAAAAATTTAAAAATTTTGAGGAGGAAGTGGCAGGTGGTCCGACGGCCATCCGACGGTGGTGGGCGTCTGGCAATGGTGGTCCGATGACCGGTGGCGATGGTTGGTTGTGATGAATGGTCGTTGCGATGAGAGAAATTTAGAATTCCCACCTAGTTAGGTGGAATTTGAAATTCCTTCCTTTTTAACTAAAACAAAACCCCATTAAATTCCAAAATTTTAAATACTTTATAAAAAAACATCCAAACAACATATTTCAATTCAAAGTATTTCAATTACCCTCTTAAAATACATTACCCTCTAACATCACCCCATCCAAACACAACCTTAGGGAAGGAAAAAGATAAACTATAGTTCAAGTGAAGAGAAATTAATTATTATATAAACATGGAGCACCTTAGTTGGATATAATTAGTTAATCACATTATTAATTATGATGTATTATACTCATTAATTATTATGATGATAACTAAGTTTAAAACAAAGTTTCAAACACAAGAATACTTCAGTCACAGAATTTAAGTGCTGGAAATGTAAGAAGATAGGGGATACGAGAAAGTGTAAACTTGTTTTTTAGGGTACAAAAACGTGTAAACTTTACTACTGTAAACCAGATCTAAAGTTTGTAGTAGTTTGATTGCAAAACTTGTATAAGAGTGGGGGATTGTGCCGTACTAAGATGTTAAGTGTTAAAGTCCCACATCGCTTAAGTATATGATTAAAGAATCATTTATAATAACTTGGGCAACCCTCTCTTTATGAGTTAGCTTTTGGAGTGGAGTAAGACACAATTTGTAACGCCTGAGGCTGACAAGGGCGGGGGATGATCCCTGGTGCATAAGGCACGGACAAGGAGTGACTCCTGACAGGCTTCTAGGCAAAGGGATCCTGAGGCTATGCATGTATGAGACTGTACAGTTGAAGGAAGGCTTATAATAATTGATTGGTACTACCTATACCAACAAGATGAATCTTCTTTTTGGGAGCCCAGAGCATAAGAACTACATAGTGAAGCGTGCTTGACTTGGAGCACTTGTGGGATAGGTGACCTTCTGGGAAGTTTCCTAGAAATCGTGTGAGTGAAGACAAGCACGTTGAAAAGACCCGTGTTGGTTTGTGGGGACATTCGGCAATTCTGAAAGCAGTCCCAACAGTTACAAATGGTATCAGAGCGGACATCTCCCATTACGATTTGGTTCGGGGACGAACCAGGCGGAAGCTGGTGGGCATGTAACGCCTGAGGCTGACGAGGACGGGGAGTGATCGCCAGTACATGAGGCACGGACAAGGAGCAGCTTCTGGCAGGCTTCTAGGCAAAGGGATACATGAATGAACCGAATTCAATCGAAATGAGAACGATCTTGAGGCTGTGCAGGTATGAGACCGTACAGTTGAAGGAAGGTTTATAAGAAATGATTGGTACTATCTATACCAACAAGATGCATCTTCTTTTCGGGAGCCAGAACATAAGAACTCCATAGTTAAGCGTGCTTAACTTGGAGCACTTGTGGGATGAGTGACCTTCTGGGAAGTTTCCCAAAAAGTGTGTGAGTGAGGACAAAGTACGCTGAAAATACCCGTGTTGGTTTGTGGAGACAGTCGACAATCCAGAAAGCAGTCTGGGCCATTACACAATTACCTTAATATAAGGTCAAAAGAAAATCCCACCATAATTAATATTAGACAATTCAACGAAAATGAATGCACATAACTATGTCAACAAAAAATAAAATTAGATTTACGTATAATGGAATGTTTTGACTTTTGTCAAGTCAAAAATCCAATTTGAAGAGATGAGGAGATAGCTAGTTGATTAGCTCGAACACTGGCTGGATTTTATTGCTGTGATGACATGATCTAAATTTGAACTTGGACATTAATAAGTACAAGCTATTTTGAGTACACATCAACGATACTCTGAAAGCCACACTTGTAGTTTCTGGATCTATTTGTTGATTTTAATTCAGCTATAACAAAATTTACAAACATATAAAGAACAATAACAGAAGGATCATTGATAAAAAAAGTGATAAGAACAAGAAGCTTGTGCTCTCCTTAGCTGTGACTATATATCCAATTCATCATACGAAACCCAGCTTGGCACTGGAGGGTGATGAATGAAATAGTGAAGACACAGAGAAGCTTGTGTTGTTGCTTTTTGTATTCAAGCTTTGCATGACTGGCACTGCTGAAGATGTTGCCAGAACTCCAGCAGAGCTTTTATTCCCACATGCTTCATTTGCCGGAGACCCTTTTAGAAGCACATCAAATTTTGCATATTCCTCCCTCTCATGCCTTATCTCCTTGAGCATGGCAGCAATATCTCTCATTGTTGGTCTTTCATCTGGGGATGAATTCACACATAATAAGGCTATTCCCAATGCCTGCATCATTTCCTCTATTTCTGATTCTGGTCTAGAGAGTAAGCTAGGATCAAGTACTTCAAGCCCCTTTTTCTGTCTCACCCAATCAACAACATGTAGACCATCTGGTATGGTTGGATCAATTGGTTGCTTACCTGTCAATACTTCTAACAAAACTATACCATAGCTATAAACATCACTCTTCTCTGTGATCTTCATCATATAGCCATATTCTGTAACAAATTCAAAGTCAGCTTCAAGATGCTAAACAAATTATAAAAAATGTATCAAAAGATGTATAATATGATTGAGAATGAACCCAACAATGTGCAAGCAACTGCATGAAAAGCTTTATCAAACAAATTAATAGGTATAGTTTCCTGACATTTATTTTCCTTCCAATTAAGATATTAATGGCATTTGATTACACACTTGCTAAATTTGTTCCTTATACCTAGTTACCTACATAGACCACCACAAAAGTTGTGACTAAATTCTGGAGAAGACTAAAATCATTTTTTTGCAAGTAAAATTCCAAAAGAAGAATGTAATCAAATTGGTGAGGAAGGCACACTAACCTGGGGCAATATATCCATAGGAACCAGCTACTGTATTAGAAGACCGACCAAAATCACCATCATGAACAAGCTTAGCCAAGCCAAAGTCAGCAATATAAGGTTCAAATTCAAGGCCAATGAGGATGTTATTGGCTTTAATATCTCTGTGGACTATAGGAGGCACACAATCATGATGCAGATATGCAAGGCCTTCAGCAGCACCTAACAAGATACGGTACCTAAGTTCCCATTCCAGAGAATTTCCAGTCCTCTCATGTAGTAGACTGCTTAAGCTTCCATTTGGCATATAATCAAAAATAAGCAATCTTGTTTTCCTGTTCCAACAACAACCTAAGAATCTGACAATGTTCTTATGACGGATGGAGCCAAGAGTCTTCACCTCAGTTGAGAATGAGTCGCGGACTCCACTTTTATCATCCTTAAATGCCTCCCCTGCATCACTTGTTGTTGGCCACAGTTTCTTCACAGCAATGACTTCACCATTGTCGATTTCAGCGCGATAAACAACACCGGAGCATCCCTTCCCAATTATATTTCTATCAACTAAGCATCTCAGTATTTGTTCCACTGAAAAATTTAGCTTCTGGAATGGTATGAATTGCCATGGCCATGAGTCCCCTCCTAATTCAGAATCATCATCTCTAAAACCTCTTCTTGCTTTTATCATAGCAGTTATCCCCATAATTATCATTATTACTGTTAAGGCTATCAGCAATCCAATGGCTATCTTCAGCCTTCGCGATTTCCTTACATCATTTCCATTCAATGCCATACCTGTCTTGCCAGAACCATTCACAAAGCATGAGTCCTGACCTGAAGTGCAAAGCCCTTGATTTCCATTGAGGTCTTTTGATGATAACTGCCTGAAAAGCTTGTTATCTGGAAGATAGCCAGTGAGTTTATTATAGGAAACATTAAGGGAAACAAGATTATCTAGCTGTGCAAGAGGTTGCAAATCTCCCTCCAACTGGTTATGTGAAAGGTCTAGTGTTGAAAGCTTGTTAAGAGCAGATATCTGAGGTGGGATTGGCCCTCTGAGTGAATTGCAGCTAAGATTAAGAGCAATTTCTAGACTCTCAATATGGCCTAGCTCAGCTGGTATGCTTCCACTGAGCTGATTGCTACTAAGATCAAGCAGTTGGAGATTTGAACATAGGCTCAGTGATGTTGGAATTGGTCCAGAAAACAAGTTATTGCCTAGGATTAGGTTACTTAGAGAAACAAGATGACCCAAACTTGCAGCTATGGGACCAGAAAACTTGTTAGAAGATGCATCCAGTACCTGAAGTGCAGATAGTGATGACAAAGACATAGGTAGTGGACCTTCTAAATTGTTACTGCTGAAGTCTATCATTTGCAGTTCTGTGCAGCTTCCTATCTCATCAGGCACAGGCCCCGAGAGGCGGTTCCCTGAGAGATCTAAGAAATTCAAGCTCTTGAGGTTGCCTATTGTCTTAGGAATGCTACCAGTAATCCTATTGTTTCCAAGCCTCAACCTTATAAGAGAGGTGCAACTGCCTATTTCTGATGGTATAAAACCTGATATGTCATTGGAAATCAGAAGCATTTTTGTGAGGTTTTGAAGCTGAAATAAGCCAGCAGGAATGCTACCAGTGAGTGCATTATGAGACAAGTCTAGTGCTTGTAGTTTACTACAGTTTCCCAATGTTGAAGGAATGCTTCCTTCAAGCTGGTTCTGCCAAGCAAAGAACACTATGAGATTTGACAAGTGCCCAAGCTCTGGAGGAATCAAGCCTGAGAGCTGATTTGTGTCAACTTGCAACTGTTGAAGATTCTTAGCATTTGAAAGGCTGGAAGGTATTGAACCAGACACATTATTATCACTAATCATAAACTCTTCAAGCTCTAAAAGACCCCCTAGAGACAAAGGAATAGTTCCAGATAAAGAATTCAAAGAGAGATCAAACTTTCTCAAGCTAGTACAGTTACCAATCTCTTCTGGGATAGCCCCCACAAGACTATTCTGCCATAAAAACAACTGTTGCAGCTTTTGGAGCTTACCAAGCTCAGATGGAATAGACCCTGACAGGCTATTTTCATAGAGGAACAAGTCGACAAGTTCAGAGCAGTTACCTAAATCTGGTGGAATTTCACCAGATAGCATAGTAGTATAGATGGACAAAGTCTGAAGCTTGTTAAGCCTGCCCAATGAAGCTGGCAAAGAACCAGATATTCTGGTATCAGCCAGCCCCAACACAGTCAAATTGCTGCATTCTCCAAGCTCTTCAGGGATCTTCCCAACTATATCTTTGTTTCCGCCTGCTCTGAGGACCTCAAGTTGTGACAACTTTCCAAGCTCAGCTGGGATAGTCCCACCCAGCTGATTATCAAAAAGGATAAGATTTTTGAGGCCAATGCAGTTGCATAGCTCAACTGGGATTCTACCTGTAAGCTGGTTGGAGTTCAAAGACAAGTTCACCAGGTTCTGGAGCTTGCCAATACTTGCAGGTATAGAGCCAACAAGATTATTGAAGCTAAGGTCTATAACATTGAGGGAAGAGCAATCACCAATGTCAACTGGGATGGTTCCAGTGATGTTGGCATCAGAAATGACAAGCTTGTGAAGAAAGGGAAATGAAGAGAGATTGGAAGGTATTGGAAGCTCAAGAGGGATGGATTGTAAGTTGATCTCAGTGACAAAGCCTTGTGAGGAGCATGTTATGAAGGTCCAGTTGCATGGATTGGTGTCAAGGATGTTCCAGTTAGAGAAAGAAGGAGGGGGTGGTGATGCAGAACTGTGAAGCCAGGAGAAGAGAATAGAGGCTTCATGGTTAGCAGAGAAGGCAAGGCCATAGAGAAGACTAGTGTGGAGGAAAATGATACAAAGCAATGAAGAAGAAGAAGATGGAGAAGAGGAAGAGATGTAGAAGGATTGCCTCGAGGTGAGCATTGAAACAATGAAACATTTGCCTCAAATTCCAAACCTTTCTCCAATGCTTTGAGTCATTGGGTTTTGCACTCTCTCCCCCTCTCAACCAATCTCTAGTTGTGTGAATATGTTATGTGCTTTCTTGCTTTGAACTCAAACTCAGAGTAGCACTTCTTGTTTCCTTAATCTAACTCTTTCAAGTCTAACTATACTCCAAACAAAGCTAAAAAAGATCACAGACACCACAAAGAGAATAAACTAAAATAAAATTCAGTGCCTAGAGATCAGAAATTCTGCAGCTGCAGAGGAGGCACCACCCCACCACTCCTAAGATGATTCTTTATGTCTAAGCAAAAGCATTAGAATAATGAAGGCTATGCCAGGTGGTGTTTCTTGCAGTGATTAGAGGCATCTCATTTCTCTGGTGCTTGACTGCAGCAATGCATATATATCTGATTTAAGGTGTTTGTTTATTCTTGTGTTCCCAGTACTATCTTAACCAATAGTGTTGCTATGTCTACATTTTTATGTGATACAAAGTTTTCAGAGAAGAGAAATTTTCTTATTTAAATTGACAAATTTCTGCCATATTTATAGTTGTACTTACAAATTTTATATCAACAAAAGATTATTAATAGAAATTGAACTCAAAATATTTGAGTTGAAGCAATTTTATCTTACTGGTTGAGTCAAATATTATCTCTCATCTTCCAATACACCATTATAGAAGTCAGTTTATATTATCTGCAACGTTATGTAAACAAAATGGTCATAAAGCACAATATTATTAACTCCACCCATATACAAGTGTACATTTTTATATATTTATTTTTTGTCACTTGTCTCCCATCTTCAATGATGTTGAGTAATATATGTTGACCGCCCTTACGTGTTTTTTATAAAACTATTTACATTGTTTTAATTTAAAAATTATTATTCTGTTATTTCATGTTTATCTTTTACCTATCCAAAATCATACGCAAAACTGTATGAATATGTGTATATGCTTAAAAGTAAAAAGACAATAAGTTATCTGTTTGATAAAACTTTAAAATAAAGGGTGTCAGTATGACTTTATTAAAAGAAACCAACATAGACATAATATATAGTTTTGTAGAAAAGGAAATATATTAACTGGTTTAGTATCAAACACATATTCTATTCTTATTTTATCCTTTCACATTACATTTCTGCATAAGAATTGAGTCTGAAGTAGTATCCATATACATATAATGGATTTTTAAATATAAAAATTGAATAAATGCTTAAATTTTATACCACAAAATAATGTAAATGTTATAGTTCCATGTTAATTATCAGTATTGTGTGAAAATATAAGATTTTTCTAAATATATTTAACCAAACACCTTCAACTCTACAAAATATATCATATCCATACAGAATTACCAACTTTGGATCCCCTATGTCTAGCTAGAAAGTGCATCAAGTTAGATGTTTATACGTGTTCGTATGATTACATATGTTAAAAAATATTCTAGCTGCTTTTAAAAATATATATGTCATGTTATGAGCGCGTCTTCCTAATGCGTCTAATTCTCAATTAAACGGAAACGCTATCCTTATAACAAATACACTAACAAAAGTAAAAATTCCTTATTGATTAACAACAGAAATTCAGAGTCACGACTCACAAATTTTAAGAAACGTATATACAGGTTGGGTTTAGGCACCAAGTTAATTTATAAGTTAGTCGTTAGTTTTTTTTAATCAAAAAATGCTAGTAATGGGGGAGATTTGACACTAAGATGTTTTAGTTAGATTTTTATTAATGAAATTTTCAATTATTGAAAAAAAACTGTTTGATAAATGAGCATTTTTATGGGGGAAAAACGATATGTTAGTAGAGTTAGTTTATCAAATAAGTGGGGCTGCAACCCACATGTGATTAGTCTAAGTGGTAAGAGGTCCGGATCCCTTAAGTAAATGATCAGAGATTTGATCATTGACTCTTATGTACGAAGAAAACCTGATTGTGAGAGGTCGGTCATTTGATGTTGTCCAGTACCTCATGGGATTAGTCTCTGTAATTGCGCGCGAAAGATATTCTGAAAAACTAAAAAAATAAGTTAGGGTTGCACGATTTTTTTCCAGGTTTTACCTCTATTGATTTTTAAAAATGACAACCTTTTATTCTCCTTAATTAATGTCTTTATTTTCAACCTTAATGTCAAATAACTTTAAAAGCAACCCACCTCCTCCTCCCTAAATAATATAATAATAATAAATTTATATATTTTAAATATTGTATATACACACATAAAATTTCCATTTACATCATTTTACACGTATCAACTAGTTGATTAGTCAATTTTACTAAACACTTCCAATTTAATTAGCTAGCTTATCAGCTTTCAGCTAACTAGCTAGCTTTTCAACTTAATTGCAACTAGCTTTTCAACTTTCAGTTAATTATGTCAAACAGAGCCATATATAAGCTACTAATTAAGATTGGGTATGGGGTTTTTAGTTTTCATATTTTCAAGTAAAATAAATATGAATAAAAGGTAAAATGATTCAAGTGCGATATATATTTGTTAGAGTAAAAAAAATTATATTGTGAATCAATTATATATATATCATTAAAAATATTTTACTTTATAATAATTATTTTAAAAGTCACACATATAATGATATATGATTGATATATAATAAGGTTAAATATGTTTTTGGTCCCCGTAAAATGAGCGAATTTTGGTTTTGGTCCCTGTAAAAAAATTTCTTTGATTTTTGTCCCTCTAAAATTTCAAATAACTATTTTTGGTCCCTAATGTTATGTCATATCCATTAACTACTTATGTGTTCAATAAAATGTCATATGGTCATTTCAAGTGACACCCAATGACATTTGTGGCGTCATATTAGCATATGATTCACCTAAAGCTTTTCTTGAACCCTAAAATGAATTATATTTATCTACCCTAAAATAAATGTTAGGGACTAAAAACGGTAATATTAAATTTTAGAGGGATGAAAACAAAAGAAAAATAATTTATATGGATCAAAACCAAAATTTATTCATTTTATAGGGACCAAAATTAGTAATTTCATATTTTATAGGGATGAAAACCAAATAAATATTTTTACCGGGACCAAAACCAAAATCTATTAATTTTCTAGGGATTAAAAAGATATTTAACCCTGTATAATATAAAAAATAAATAATACTACATGATATGAACTGTTTTTCATAAAAAACATATTGTTAAAAAAAAAAAGTCCGAAAAAATAAAAGCAATGCTTGCGTTTTAAATCGAGCATTTGCTTTT
The DNA here is from genome assembly GCA_039655645.1 of Ammopiptanthus mongolicus. Classification (NCBI taxonomy): domain Eukaryota; kingdom Viridiplantae; phylum Streptophyta; class Magnoliopsida; order Fabales; family Fabaceae; genus Ammopiptanthus; species Ammopiptanthus mongolicus. The sequence continues at coordinate 25,776,599 of CM077348.1, read as the reverse complement.
GATACCTCACTTATTATAATTCTTATCTCCCCTTCTCATTTTTTCCCAAATAAATTCCTAAAATAACCTTCTATCCTTTCACCCCTTTCAAGTTTTTTTACATTACCGAAACTATACTTTCCGTAGTGTAAAATTGAATACACCGTGGAAACTATAGTTTCCGTAATGTATTCAATTTTTTTTACATAGTTTCCGTAATGTATAAAATTTTTAATACATAGTTTCCGTAATGTATTTAAATTTTTTTTACAGAAACTATAGTTTCCATAGTGTATTCAATTTTTTTTAATTTTTTACATTACAGAAACTATAATTTCCCTAATATTAAAAATGTATTCAATTTTTTACATTAGTTTCCGTAATGTATTCAAGTTTTTTTACATTACGGAAACTATAGTCTCCGTAGTGTATTCAATTTTTTAATACATTACGGAAACTATATGCATTCAAATTTTTTTAGATTACGAAAACTATAATGTATACAACCTTTAATACATTGCGGATGGTTTCAGTAATGTAAAAAAATTTGAATACATTATGGAAACTATTGTATTAAAAACATTTGAATACACTACGGAAACTATAGTTTCCGTAATGTAAAAAAAATTGAATACATTTCCGTAAAGTTAAAAAATTATATACATTACGGAAACTATATAAAAAAAATTGAATACATTATAGTTTCCGTAATGTAAAAATAAAAAATGGAAAGGGGGAGGTATAGGGTGAAAGGATAGAAAGTTATTTTAAGAATTTATTTAGGAAAAATGGGAAGGGGGAGGTAAAAATTGTAATAAGTGAGGTATCAAAAGCAAATGCCCGACTTTTTCATAAATAAAAAGAAAACCACCGACTTGGGTTGATACAAGTGGTAAGGGTTTGGACCCTTAAGCAAATGATTAGGAGCTCGAATCTTAACTCTTGCGAATGAAAAAAATCTAGTTGGGAGGGGACTACTCACCTTGTGTGCCTTCAAGTTCCCTGACAGAGATAAGTCACTGTTAATAATGATGAATACGTCACATTTATCACACAGATATCAACAAAAAAAAAAAATCTAAAAGAAAGTAACCGAAGCGTTGTATTCACATTCATTGAAAATCAAGGAAATTGTTTTCGTGCGGAAAATAGCACCGCTGTAAAAAATTATAGACTAAAATATCATTTTGGTCTCTTAACTTATTTTTTAGTTTTAATTTGGTCCCTTAATTTTTACAAATTTTAATTTGGTCCCTTAACTTGTCTCTGTTAACACAAGTTAGTCCTTTCCGTCAATAATATAAACAAATGAATTTCAAATTAGTCTTTTAAATTGTTAAAAAGTTTCAAATTGGTCTCTTAACTTTTAATCCCTTAACTTTTAAATGAGTTTCAAATTGGTCCCTTAAGTTTTAAATGAGTTTCAAATTGGTCCTTTAAATTGTTAACATATATGGCATTTTCGTCACTTTTGCTTGTGTCATTGACTGAGGGGACTAACTTGGGTTCACAAAAACAAGTTAAGGGACCAAATTGAAACTAAAAAATAAGTTAAGGGACCAAAATGGTAATTTAACCAAAATTATAATAATGGAATATTAAAATTAGTGTACAAACAAAACAAAATTATTATTTTTTTGACAGAACAAAACAAAATTATTAACGCTCCTAAATTATTGTTTGGCTGGTTTTATGTATAAATTGTAATTTCTTTAAAAAAAAAAATTATGTATTTTTTTGTGCGTACAACTGTACAAGTGTATATTTCGAGTCGCTAGTTAGAGGCTAAGTGTGTGTTTGGATGAGCGTTTGATAAACATGATTTTATTTTTATAGAATTGATTTAAATATAATTGAGTTTAAAGTGAAGTGATTTATATTTAGATATTTTTATTTTAAAAGCAAGTTTGATGTTAAACTTAGTATAATTTACCTATTTTTTATTAGAATCACATTTGACAAGTGCAAAAGCAATTTCGGTGCTCCCCACGTGATATCAAACATACACTAATATCTTTCAAGTCGTAAAGATCATCAAAATGAATTCGCCTTTCCTAACAAAATCTTTTTTCATACACATAAAAAAATCGGATCCCTAACGACATAACTAATACTAGACATACCTAATAATGAGCTATCTATACCAACTGGCTGAAAGTATTTGGTGTATACAAATTTCGATTGCTTCAGTCTAGAGGTGCCTGCTTTTCAAAACGCAAAGGAATCTTTCATAAAGGCAGCACCGGAAGTGGGTCAAACCGATTCAATTAATATTGGAAACGCATAATATAGTGGATGGATGAAATAAAAGTCAGCAATTTTTTCTGTCAAACAGACTAATTAACAAAGTCAATCTATCATGTCGTTTAGATTCGCATTTTTTGAGAAAATTATTATAGTAAGTGGTAAATTCGGAATTCTTTTCCAATTTTTTGTTTAATTTGAAATACTATTTTGTTCGTTGTATTTAAATTATTATTTTTAAAATAATTACTTTTTAAAATATATAATTATTACGAAAAGAATGCAGTTATTCTATTATGAAGACTGATCTATTGACATTTTCGTAACCTTTAATATATATTGATGAAATAACTTCACACATGTCATAGATTATTAGTGGTTATGTGTTTTGCGAAAAATAATTATTCAAATGATAATTAAAGAAAAGGTGAATACTATACCAATCTAAAATATGATCTCTGTTTGATGACAATAATTAAACTAATTCTTCTTTTATGTGATGCCATAATATACATAAATTTTCTTATTTTTGAAATAAACTAATCAATCAAACAGAATGAAAAAATAAGGAGGGCATGTGAAATGCATATTAAAACCATTATCATTTTAAATGCACAAAATAAACTAAATATTAAAAACAATGCTATCTCTTCTAATTATGTTCACACCATATATATTCAAGATATATATACATTAGAAAAAATGAAAAACTCTAATTACTAATCAATTCCCCCACAAGTAAAATTTGTGTAGCCCCGAGAAAAAATTAATTTGCTCCCAGAATAAAATTAATGTTAGTTTGAATACCAGTGTGAGACTGCTCCTGCAAGTATTAGGGTTTAGGTAACGAGTTGTAGGACTTAATAGAAACAAAACAACGTGCACAAAAGAACAAGATGATAGTGAATTGCCAGGTTCGAAAGCTTGCACTATATGCAGAAACCACGCGCACTAAGCACGGCTCAGTTGTGTAACTAAACTAATAAGGAATATATATTATCAATTATCAAATGATTCTTGCCATATGCTTATGCAGAAAGTACACGTGCCAGTGAAGTCCCACTAGTGTAGGATCATTTCTCTCTTTTAATTTTATTTGCTTTTCTGCAGCGTATACAGTATAATAAATCCTGTGTATTCATCGAAATGAGGTATTAGGTGCAGATTGTTGATGGATCCAACGGAATTTTTGCATTTCTTATGTATAAATGATCGAGCTAGAATGTGCATGAAATTCACCAGATTTAATTTTAAATAGTTTGTTTAATGATGCTACGGATGGATTACACCGATCACACCAAGTTCAACACAGTGAAAAATTACATTTTCTAGTTGTCTGCTGGTAAAGTTGTTTTATTTTTTGATTTAATTAGTAAAGTTGTTTTGTATTCTCTTGATTTGATAGTTCCCATACACATAAGTTTTCGGTTTCTTTCAGTTTCCCGTTCTATTCATAACTTGCCCTAGTGGATTTTACACGGTAGGTTACATATTTTATTTTGTGTATAATTATAAATATATATATATATATATATATATATATATATATATATATATATATCATATTAAGTGTGAACATTTTATTATTGTGACAAATGAAGACATTGAATCTTTATCTTTGAATCTTATTTGAATTTGAATGACCAATATTAAAAGATAAATGCATATGATTATTTTAAGTGACCCATCAAGCTATGTGACAATTAAGTAACTTTTGATATTGATCATCTGGGTATAATTGTATGGTCAAGATTCACTGTTCTCACATTTTTAAAAGTTGACCATACAATCATACATGAATAGTCAGATTAAAAGTTGTTTAGTGTGGTCACATGATGACCACTTAAAAAGGTCGCATGCAATTACTTTTAATATTGGTCATTCAAATAAGATCTAATGCTCAAGATTCATTTTTATTACATTCTTAAAATGAAGAGGGAAGGATAATCTTACATGGTGTAAGTCATATATTTTTACATCATTTAATAACCTTTTATCGAATAAATTTCTTAAAAATTAACCGTGGGATTGAAAAGTCTTATCATATAGATTATATAAAAAAATACATTAATCCAAATTTATTTAGTTTTTTGTTGATATAACATCGAGATTAATGTTATATATACTTTTAAAATATATGAATTTTTAATTGATATTCAAATTTTTCAAAATTTGAGACAAAATGATCGATATTTATAATTCAATAATTGAATCAATAAAAATCATATAAAAAGTTATTGAGTGGTGTAAGAATGGTAAGTCTTATATTGATACAAGTTTTTTGGTCAGAGACCCCCTCTCCCCCTCTCTCTTTCTCTCCCTCTCCCTTTCTCTCAAACTCACTACTACAAAAGCGCTAAATAGCGACCGTTATTAGCGACTAAAATAACGACTGATATGGTGTTCTTTGACATTTGGTCACTTGTTAACTATCAGCGACTGCATTAGTGACCGATCCAGTTGATCACAAAAAAGTAGTCATTGAAGTGGTCACTAACTTGAAAAATTTTAAAGTCAAATTTATCAACTGATTTGTGACCGAATTAGCGACAGGCCAACGACTCTTTTTTCTCGACCGAAATGGTTTCGGTCGCTAAACATATTATTTTAGTATTTTGTGACTAAATTAGCGACCAATGTAGTTCGATCGCTAATCAAAATCTCTAAAACTCATGCGAGACTCTTGGCCTCACATCTCTGCATTCCTTCTCTAGATGTTACTTTAACCAATATAATCGATAATGATTGATTATTGTTTGTTACTTTATTTTATAATTCTAGATGTTAGTAATGGATATTGTTGTCTAGTGCTGAATATTTGAACTTAAATATTGTGTTATGGTTAAACTTATTTAATGAGAACTTCTTAATATTTTGAACTTATGAATGTTATGTTTATTATTGACTGAACTTAAATATGTTGTCATATTGTTTGATTATGGATGTCAACTATTTTATTAGCATGTTTTTATTGTTTTATTATTGAATTTATTATAGAAATTAAAAATATATATTTAATCAAGACCAGCTCGACCGTAGTTGGACCGCAGTTGGATTAGTGAACCTTGACCCAATGTCTTCATTGATTCAATAACCCCTTCGATTTTTAAAACATTACAATTGACTACACAGGTTGGCATTTACTTGTAAATCACATGAAACTGAATGATCTGTTTCTATAGAGTATCATTGTTTCCTTTACATACATAATAAAATCAATGTCTTAGATTTTGTTCATAGTTACCATGCATGCATGATTTACACAAAAGATGGCAATCATGTGGCTTAAAAGACTTTCAAACAACAACACCAAACATAGATTTGAATCAATGGTATTCCACATTCCATAATCATCAAAAGAACAAAAAAGCTTGACAAAGAAGAAAAGTAAAGGAAAAATATATGGACAAACAAAGTAAAGCAATATGAAACAATGACCATTACTCTTGATGTAAGTATATGAAGTTATGAACTTAGATGGCAAAAATAATTAACATTTTAGGAAACCAGTAGTTTAAGATAGATTAGTGTGATAGTGGGGTTGCAGGAATGAGCTTTTAACAAAAGAAAAAAAACAATCCCAGATTTTGAGGCCACATCACGTGAGGATGAGAATCCAAAAATTTTATATTTAGTGTGTCACCCAGCTAAACCCTTTTTTTTTTTATAGAATTTTTAATGTTACAATATTGACTGTGGAGGTGGTGGCCATAGTTTGATTAATGATAGTTCAAGGAGGCCCTAACCAAAAAACAAAACAATTTGATTGAAGAGCATAACGAGCCAAAAGGAAAAAAGGTAAACGGCGCTGGTCCCTCTGCGTCTACGGCCCCTATTTTAAGGGTCGTGACATTGGGAAGCTCCCCATCGGAATCTATGCACATTTTTGGTTCTATTACATACCTCACATCCCCAATCGATTACCCCACTCTACCTAACACACCCTGCACAGCACCTTCTTAACTTTTGAAACTTGAAGTGGAGATCAAAATATATATCCAAGTAGGGTTATGTAAGTTCATCTTGACTTTGTGGTTTGAGTAACTAATAATAATAATAATAAAAAATTATTATTATTATTACTACTACTGCTTTTGGTAAATAACCTACATATTATTTTATTTTAATTTAGTTTGATTTAGAGTTTATCACCAAACTTTACTTTTGGTGATAAGTTTTGCTAAAACAAAGCTTAATTTTCTTAATGGTGCAAGCATGCGAGGTATTTAATCTCAGTACTAACAATTGAATTTATAGTCTCGCTCAAAGATCCCTCAAAACCACTTTGAGAAACTTAAACTCGTAAATTATAAAATAACAAGAACCTAAGTGTACGATGAAATAAAAACGATAACTCTTTGATAAGTTTTTTTTGGTTTTCCAATGTATTCTCCGTACGCAGTTACAGAGACTAATCCCTTGAACCGGATAGTACCATAAGGGTGACAAAACTTTTCCTCAAGAGTTTAACACTGCTGTATTCCTGGAGCTCGGATTCGAACTCGAGACCACTAATTAAGCTATAAGAGATCCGTGACATCTCATTCAAATACTCTTGGATACTCTTTGATAAGTTTAATATTATTTTGCAAAGAACATTGATAGGAAAATCTCACAATTTTCTATAATGTAGCAAAGACAGCAAACTCTTAATTGATTTTTGCCGTACTGTTAGTCTTGAATAATAAATCATATTAAGGTTAAATATGTTTTTGATCCCTGTAAAATAGTGAGAATTCATTTTCAGTCTCTCATTTTCAAAAAGTCTCTTTTTGGTCCCTTAAGTTTCAAAATAACTCATTTTTGGTCCCTAACGTTATCTCGATTTTCAAAATAGGGAACAAATGTGAGCTATTTTGAAAATTGAGGGACAAAAAAATAACATTTTGAAAATTAGGGACTAAAAAAAGGACGTTATGAATATGAGAGACTAAAAACGAATTTTCAATATTTTACAGGAACCAAAAACATATTTAAATATCTGAGAATTATTTGATAGGCGAATAAAATTCATTTATAACATTATTCTTTACAAATTTATTTGTAAATTTTTCATCCTTAATAAAATATATTTATAACTATTTTTTATATTACTGTAAATTATTAAATGAATAATTGACTACAATGATAATTTAAAAAACAAAAATAAGACACTGAGGTGGGAAATCATTTTTTATAATAGTATGGATGAATAATATCAATTCTCTCTATTGGGTTAAGTTTTATCGTTTGGGTTTATGACACATTGAATTAAAAGAAATCTACTATTATAATTAGGATGTGATTTTTATATTAAAAATAATCATTATAATTCTTAATTATAAATTGAGGTAGGTGAGAGTGATATATAATAGATAATTAATTTAAATAAATTATTTAATTAAGGGCATTTCTGAAAAATAAGAGCGACCAAAAGTGAGCTATTTTGAAAAATGAGGGACCAAAAATGACTTTTAAAAATGAGGGACTAAAAACGAATTTTTGCTATTTTACAATGACCAAAAATATATTTAACCCATCATATTATCATGAACTTGTTAAAGTGAAGCTCCATTTAAAATAATAACATAAAATGTCTAAAACAAAATAACACTAATTATCCAAAAATGATTATTTCCTAACTAGCTCAAAGGCTAATTCACTACATGAAAACAAACAATTTGCGGTAGTTAAAAAGGCATTTTGCAGTCATTCATGTAAGGTCAAATGACCATGTGGACCCTTTTGTCTTTTCAAAGGATGTTTTGATCATAACAAACATCTCATGGATTCTATACACACCATTGTGAACAACTCTGTATGAGTTGTTTTAATGATTTGTTCAAGTGTGCAAATAAGTTAGAAAAGTGAGATGAAGTTAAAGAATAAATTGAAGATTGGTATTGCATCTAAAGGACTAAATAGAAGAGATCAAGCTAATCAATTTTCAAAGTGTTTCTAATTAAAAGAACAAAAAAGATTTTAGAAGGAATCTTTAAGCACTTAGAAAAGGAATCACGCATCTGTTAAAAGAAGAATTTCAGACTTGGATGAAGTGCACATCAACTCAGAAGAAGATTATATAGAGTTAGATGATACATATTGAATATTAGAAGAACACTAAAATAAATCAGACGACTTGAAATGAAGATTAGAAGATACTCATCCACACTCTAGCGATCAGAAACCATAAGGAAGCACATCAGTCTTGAAATGGACATATCCGACCACTGAATTTCTCAAGGGCATGATAGCATTCAAACTTGAAAGCTTTCTCTTCAAGGCTAAGTCAAGAGAAAATATTTTTCAAATATTTTGAAGAAATAAAAAGATGTTTCATTTCTGCCAAATCAGATAACACAGTGCACAAATAGTACAAATGATCAAGCCGTCGAATGCACCCGTTGTACCAAGGGATATGCTTACAAGGACAAATGACTACTTATCTAACACTTTATTGACGAAGAAGACAATTGCTTTAATGCCGAAGGAGCCTATAAATATGAGAAGAACTGAAGAATCAAGCTGGAACACATTGCTATACGTCTTGCGTACATATCTTGCTTGTTGAATACAACCGTTGCTTCAAAACTCTGATTATATTTCTTATTTGTGTGGGTGTTCTATGTATTCTCAATCTTTCTTTTGTGCTTGTAGAGCTTTCTATTGAGAATACTCTTATCTTTCAAACATTTCATTTTCTTATCCACTCTGTGAGTATCATCGTTTGAAAGACATCATTCTCATGATATCCCTATAACCTTATTGTAATAGCCTAGAGAGGCTGCATCCAAAGAATACTCGGTTGTATTAGCTTAAAGAGATTGTGGTTAAATAACACTTGTTGTAATAGCTTGGAGAGCTTGTGTCTCAAACAATACTATGTTGTAATAGCATGAGGATGCTGCAGTACAAAAAATACTTATTAGTGAAAATCTCAATGTTGTTTGGGGACCGGACGCAGGTCAAGGTTGGTGCAAACTGTCATGACCCAAATTTTGCGTCCATTGGCCAAAACTAAGGACGTATCCCAAGCCTCGAAGCCTATCATCGACCCTAAAATTTAGAGGAAAAAAAAACACTTTCGTAAATAAAATACGACATTAGATACCAATTGTAAAATCTTCCCAAAATCCTTTAAAAAAACTATTTCATATGAGAGGTAAGGAGTACAAACTTTTCTCAAAAAAATGCCTTTCAAAATAAACACATCAACTATAAAATCCATTTTTTGTTCCTCCTGCATTCACTACAAAAAAACATGTGTTTAGCTACCGAATCAGCTACCACACGACGTTGGTAGCTAAAGTGCTGGTAGCTAATTGCTTAGCTACCGAATTACATATCCCGTCGCTAATAGCTACGGAAAAAGTCGGTAGCTAAATATTTAAAAACGGTAGTTAAATTTGCCCCAAAAACATGTTCTGGAGACCAATTTAGCGACCGATTTGGTCGCTAATTCAAAAAAAAAAAGGGTTGCCAAATTGGTCTCCAACACATGTTTTGGGGACCAATTTAGTGACCAATATTGCTAAATTTGAAGTTTGTTAACAGAACTGAAGCAAATGATCGGAAATAAAAACAGCTAGAGGAACACTAACCCTACATATATGACAATTAATTTTATATGAAACACCAGATGCTTTTGGAGGCAACAATAGGAGGAATTTAAAGATGATACATAAACAATAATTACATAGATGAGGCTGGAATGAAGAAATGAAATATGGTTCTTTCAAGCAAGGATATGAATTGAGTCAATTACCTTGAATAAAACTGAATTGACACAAGCACATTTAAATGTACCTTCCTCCTTCATTGATTTGCATATGTCAAATGTCAACGCATTAATACATAGGATAATTGAAAAGTTATCATTCTTTTAAAATAAATTGACAATTAATTTGCTACATTTTGAAAACATAAGTAGATTCACTATTTTATTACTATTATCTGAGATTTTGAACCAAAGAAAGCTCCTGCTGCCTGGGAATGGCGTAATGGAGAATCCACAATCAACCTACCAAAACCTGGGAAGATTGAGTTATAAAATGAAGTCAAACTTTGGTGATCTGCAGTACTGAGCTTTAAAACCTCCCTATAATTTTATTAAAAAGATCAAAATATGTCCATTGAACAACATAACAAGTATACAGGAAAAGATGGACAATTCAAATATTTTTGTTGGTTCCTTAACAAGAGTAAACATCAATAATGAACCTTAACATGAGTAAACATCAACAATGAGATTTGTTTCCGAAATAAAAATGTTGACCTCTCCTTCCAATGCCTCTGCAACAGCAAGAGCCTTTTTTGCGAGACCTCCTGGAAAATTCCTAGACTGCAAGTAAAAGAATAAATGAGATTTTAAGTCATGTTATGTGTTCTCCCCAATGATGATCTTCATCAAAAAAAGAGATTAATACAAGATTAGATACACTAGGAAGCAGAAAAATTATGCATATACTTATGCCAACAATGGCTTATTCTCACAATGGCAACTCTGTCTCCAGGACTAAGTGAAACAAATTCAGAATTTGGAGCTTCATGCACATCAACTCCATTCTTTAACTTGTTGTGTGCATCCTTCAGATGATGAACCAGCATGTTAGACCTAATTAAACTCACGATAGATGATACATTAACAAATAACTCGCTGTATATAATACCAGGTTATGAAGAAGCATATCCACAAGAGGAATTGCCACTATCCTTAGTAAATGCCTATGCAAAACAACCTAGGCATCATATACACATTAACTTACATACGTTTCATCAGTGAAAATAACATCTTCAATAGGTGGTGCCTGAGAAAGTATAAAACTGACTTTCTCACAAAATCAATGGCTGGGTTGGTTTCACTTCTATTTATTCTTGTCAAAATTTGGCACACAAGGTCAATAAGATAAATAGTTAGTTTAATGATTGATCGATCAAAATACATTATACAAAAAGTAAAAGTTATTAGTGGGGGTAAGTATGATCAGGAATACCCGTCTCCAATGGTGAAAACAATTTGGATGAAGAATGAGGACAAATCCTTGGATGTATACAAGTTTTTTTTGTAAGTAGGCTTTATTTCATTTACTAATTAGCACTTATAGTGACCGCAAGCATCTTCTATTATATGCACTTCCACAAATATGTCAGAATATGTAAGAACTAAGAACCTCAATGTAGGATGTCTACTCTTGTTATCCTATCCATAACATGAAATTTAGGCCACCTCACCATAGCCCGAAAGTCATATGAATGAGTAATACCTATAGACTTTGAACGTGAGCTTGCGTTGGTGAATGTGACAATTATGTTATGTCTCTAGTGAATGAATGTATTACAGAACAATACAAAAGAAATCGAAAGCATAAGCAAATACCGAGAAGGGGAGAAAGAGATCTGGGTGCGTTGGCGGCGCGCACCGAAAACGCTGATGTGATGACCGGAGAAGAAAATGTAACCAAACTGAGTTTTCTGCCCTAGGAGGATTTGAGAAATTTGGGATTTTTCTACCCTTGAAGATGCACTATCAAAGCAACGCCCAAATTGTGCGTCAGGTTTCAAATTGGAGAAATCAAGGGGAAAATGCTATCAAAGTCAAATTCAACATCGATTAAATCAACTTGAAGGTTAACACTTTTAGTACAAAGGAAATGCCTCATTGTGTATTGTATAATTATTCCTGCATAATGTTGTTACTGGTGAAAGTGAAGATTGTGAGAGGGAACGAGAAGAGTACCTTAAGAGTAAGAGCTTGAGTCGCACTGGTGATATTGGTGCGGCTGATGAAGCTATGATGGCTAGATGGGCTCCGGAGGATTTGAGGTCTGTGATGGCGTTGAGAGGAGAAGTGCCGGAGATGCAGAGGGAGAAGACGTTGAGGCTTCGTATTTTGCAGAGAGAGTGAGAGTGAAAAATAGGGGAGAGACTCGATTTAGGGTTTTAGTTTAGCTACCGAAAATAATAGGTCGCTAAATGCGACTCAAATCTCTTAAGTGTTTAGCTACCGACACGTTAGTGGTCACAAATGTAAAAATAGCACTCAGTTGGTCGCAGACTTGGTAGCTAAAAGATCAACAAGTCAGACTTTCAAAATTGTAGATTTGGCGATGGAAATAGCTACCGAATTTATTGCGACCCAAAATTTTGGTCGCTAATTCGGTAGCTGAATGAAAATAGTAACCATTTTTTAAAAACCTAAAAATCGGTAGCTAATATGGTAGCTAATTGCGACTGATGTGTTTCGGTAGCTAAATTCGATCGCTAAAAATGCATTTTCTTGTAGTGATTTCCGATGACAGCATAACCTTCGAATTAGCTAGCAGCGACAATAGGGTATCATTGATCGTTACCTTTAAACTGCATATGTGGCTAAATTGGTAAAATGAAGGGGTGGGTATAAAATTCAGTGAGAGATACCCTTTCAAACATAAATCAACATGCATGCATTCATAGATATACCCTTTCACAATCACTCGGCCGAAACCAAAACTTTTTCATTTCATAATCGTGGCAATATGCCATCACCATGTCATAATATTCATAATCTCTTGGGTGGCCTACGGGTTGTTCTCTAGGGTCTCCTACCCCGACAATGTTGATTTCTATCTAAGAGTTATAAGAGTCTCTAGATTTTTGCGGCCTCACCACTCATATCATCTCTCCTAACTCTTAGGGTTGTTCTCTAGGGTCCCCTATCTCGACGGTGTTGATTTCTATCTCGGAGTTACTACCTCCTCCGATCGCCCCCAAGACATTATTATCATTTCCATTTTTATAACTCATTCCAATGAGAATCCACATTTATACAACATATCACGTAACAACCAAATCACATGTCAATTCATAACAAATATCACATTCTTTCGGGACACTCAAGATCATCAGTACGGTACAATATTCATTTACCACATTCAACATCATCGATGCATTATCAAATTCTATTATCACATACTAACAAGATAATCAAGGGTTCACATAGCCCTACAAACAACATCTCATATCTTGTTTCATTCTATAATTCCTAGTCAAAAATCAATACTATGATCAATTTATAACCATTCAAAATATCATTATACCAGGAATTCATAACAAAGTCAAGCAAAGATGCATATAACAATAGTCATTAAGACCTTGACCATCAATTTCACTCTTACATCCCTTTCAATGCCCAAGAAGCATGTTTTTTAGGAGCTAGACATGGTAGTAATCAAAACTATAAGAAAACTCATTTTTTTAAGTGTTGGTCAACTAATCTTCGATCATTAATTTGATCATAACTTTCACAATAATTTGAATTTTGACTTGGAACTTCTTTAAAATGAAAATAGAGTCAAAAAGATTTCCAACAAGGGTCATTTACTTAAAACGGATAAAAAATAAAAAAATTATGATCGTTTGAAGTTGAATGTTAATATCAGAATTTGATAATTGATTATGGCAGTTCCATAATTGATTATTTCATTAATTTTTTTCTAAAAAAAAGGCTAAAAGACACTATAATCGATTACCCTTACCTAGCTAGATAATCGATTATATGCTATCGGCCTTGAATTTTCACATACACAATCGATTATTCTTACCGAGATAATCGATTATAGACTTGAATTTATATATATATATATATATATAATCGATTATACGCTCTCAAACTTGAATTTTCACATATTTCGGAGGCTTTGTAATCTATTATATTTCTACATAAACAATGGATTTAATTAGTATGCACTATCAATGTAAAAAAAATATTACACTGTCAACCAATCATAAATTATTATATCATTATAAGACACTCATACTATGATTTATGATTAATTGACAGTATAAAAAATTTTAAATTAATAGTGCATACCAATTAAACTTATAATCAATTATGGTGCGACAGAATGTATAAAACACATTTCCAACACTATGAAATCTGTCCCTTTTCCATTCCAACTTATTCTAACATATCAAACTCAAAAGATCAAACATTTTCTTGCATGTTATAAGAAGTTACAACATCCATCCAACATTAGAAATCATGATAATGTCAAAGCTTTTTAGGAAAATTTAGCAGTAGAACCCTACCCTAAGGGTTGAATCATGGATTGATCATAAATATAATCTGTAATCAACACCACAACATAACCATATGAAGTAAACACAAAATCTCAAACTAAATCCCTCACATTTACCGAGACAATTGCTCTATTGGATGAGATGAAGAAGTTGGTGAGTTGAGGTTGGTTCACGAGTCTTTAGATAACTCTAATATTCCTCTTCTACTTTCCTAATTGACTATTAGCTGATTGAGGCCTCTAACACCATCAAAGTTAGACATTCCTTATTTCTCTCTAATTTTCCCTTCATTTTTCTGTTTCCTTTCCCTCTTTTCTTCTTTGTGGTTTTCTTGTTTTTCTGATCCTCTCTTCCACACGTGGAAGACAAAAGTATGGAAGACAAAAGAAGGGTGTGGGCTTTTTAGGACTCTCACCCCATTCACCCAAGTCCAAAACTCACCAACCAAACCTAAAAGCATTCATCCTAAGCTTTTTGTCCTACTTATTACTTAATTATAATTTAAATTAAATTATTTTAGTACACCTACATACACTAGTTAGCACCAAACTTATAGGTATTATACTGTCTTCTATTTTTACATTTTTCTACTCCTTTCCAGAAACTTCCAAGGTGTGATGAATAAAATAAGTGGAGCGGTGAGCTTTAGGCCCTTCCCCAAACACTAAAACCCATTCACCATTTACACAACATTATTCCATATTTATTTCGATAAGGACTCACACTTACATAAAGTGTTAATGAAAAATTATCTCTATTTGCATACACACACCCATGTATACACATACATATTTATTGATAGTAAATTTGGTGGGTATTACACGAATAAAGATAAATTCTCTTGTGTTCATCTCTTTTTATCCTTAGCTTTGTATTTGCGTTTATTTTTTGTTTAGTCTTAAAATATCATTTAACTAACAAGGGTTGAGACTAGTGTTTTAATTAACTTAATTAGTATCATCAAAACCTTTTCAAACTTCATCATCTCTATCTTCATACGCAACAATAGCAAACACTCAATACTTGAAAAAGTAGTCTAATATCTTTTCAAAAGAAAAAAAAACTTTATATTTATTGACTTAATCTAAGATAACTTCGTCTCGGAATTCCACTAAAATGAAAAAAAATTTAAAACACAATTCAATCCTTCCTGTGTTGTTTTTCTCTTTTAGTTTGGTATTAGAGCTCAGTCTTTTGGACTAAGCACTCTAACACGTGAAGAGGAAAGATCCTAGAAAGATGGGAGATATCAATGGAGTCTAGCGAGCAAAAAGAGCATCAATCACAAAACCTTCTTTGTTCAATGGTGAAGATTATCATTATTGAAAGGAAATTATGTAAATCTTCATCAAATCATCTAGCATGGACATGTGAGAGATCATTGAGAATGGTCCATATACACCAAAGAATGCTGACAACAAGGACACCCCAAAATATCACTGGACTAGAGGTCCATAAGAGCAAATATCAGCTCAATGCAAGGAAGCACTACCTGATATGCGCTCTTAGTAGATCATAATATGACAAATCCCATAGTTTTAGTACAACTAAGGACATATATAGGACACACTTGCCCTAGCACACGAGGGCACAAGCCAAGTCATGAAATAAAAAATAAACTGTTGGTTCATCAATGTGGATTTTTCAAGATGCGTGAGCGTGAAACCGTTGATTAGATGCTTGGGCACTTCCAAACCATCACCAATGGACTCAAGTCACTTGGACAAGTATACGAGAATTAGGGTCAAGTTGGCAAGAGCTTGAGAAGCTTCCCAAAGTATGAAGACCCAAGGTGACAACTATCCAAGAGGCCAAATACTTGGATACCTTGCATATGGAACAACTCTTAGGATCTCTCAAGATATATGAGCAAGAGTTAAAAGAAGAGGAAAAAGTTCCAAAGAGAAACAAATCAATAGCCTCATCAGCGTCTCAAAAGGCTGCAAAGTCACCTCGACCTGAGCAATGAAGAGTGTTGAAGAATCACACATCTCAGATGAATCTAGTGGATAGAAGGAAGTGATGAGATTTCTCTCATCGCTAAGAGAATCAAGAGACTATGGCAGAGGAGAGGAAAGTTAAGGGTCGAGTCCACTCCAAGAAAGAGATTGGCCAAAGGTGAACACGATGAACAAAGACAAGATAAAAGCCCGCTAACGGCATCACTCCTGTGCCCACTCATTTTGAAGACTCTTACTATTTGTCCCACTAAAATTTTGATAGATATATAAAATTGTCAAGTTATTTGTTATAAGTGTTTTACTAATTCTACTTTGGAGATGACAACTGTTCATACTTCTTCACCTCCCAAAAAGTGACCCCGATTTTTTTTTTTGTGTGAATTCAATCCTATCTGTAAGCAAAGCTGGAGCAAGAGACCAGAAACAAAAAATGAAGTTCAAAGTGAAGATTCTGTCCCACTACCAAACTAAAATCTCTATTTACTACTACAACTGAACCCAACATTTCTGAAACAAATAAAATTATGCAGAAAATGAAAACTTGACACGGATGTTAAATGTAATACCCTCAAGTTATACTAAGGAGCCCGAATGAAAGTTGGGCCTGAAATTCCATTAACATGTCTAGTACTTTGAGACCCTTATGTGAAGTCCTTTTGGTGCTATAACTCTCGGAAACTTCAAAAGTTTGTTTCCCTGCACTTCTTCCCACCTGCAAAAAAAAAAAAAAAAAACAGTTTGGCTGAGGGGAGAAATAATTAAACCATAGAGAGAGGTACTTATATATAACACTTGAAACTCTTTTAGTGACATTTGCATGTAAAACTTGAAACTCTTTCAATTTAAGGATATATATATATTGCTGCATTCAGATTATATCTTTTAAGAGTTTAATTTTTATATACTAACAGTGTAAAAAAATTTTTACACATTCAATACAAAATTGTCACATCAGTCAAAATGTTTGACTCTTATCCTAACTACTTTAAAAGGCATTGATACCATGATTGGTGATTGGTTGACTATGTAAAAAATTTTATACTGTCAGTGTCATAACAATTAAACTAATCTTTTAATTATATATGATAATGACTTCTTGACATATAACAAAAAAAAAAAACATTTAATTAGAACTGTACTAGTGTTCACAGTTATTTGTGACCAGTTATGACTCATGTTGTGTGTACTGGGTAGCATCAGGGTATACAAGCGAGAGCCATGGCCCATGGGCACTAGGCTCATTGTGCAGCGAGAGAGCCACCATGCCGAATCGACTCGTAAGGATCAGCCAGAAAATATACTAGTTTGTTTTTTTGATTTGGGCCTTTGGCCCTCTTGTGTACCAAAAACATATATTTAACTATAAGCATTGGGCCCCTTAAAGGTATTTAAATCTTTTTGAAGCACTTAATTTTAGTTGTACTCAGTCTGTCGTCAAAGTGGAGAACACACCACCTTCTTCACTTGGCTAACCCTTTGATTTGAGTGGCATCACTCTAGGGTTGTATTTGAAATTAACTAAAGTTAGAAATGATTCAATTTGATTTAGAAATTAAATTTCTCATTTTAAAAAGGATTTAAATTAACTAGCAAGTATTAAGTGCATCGCGCCCACTTTTTTATTTTAATATTTATTTAAATAATAAATTACTTAAATATTTAAATATTTATATAAATTATAATTTAACATGATATGCATATGGAATATGTTTATAAGTTTTACTATTTGACTTGCTAACATTTAATTATTAAAAAATTTTATATAAAAAAATTTAAAGTTTATAACATTAATTTTTAAAAAGTAACAAATTGGGAAAAATATGATAACAAATAGTTAGTATTTGAATTAATTTTAAAGGTAACATTTGAAAAGAATAATTATTTGTTATTTCATTTTATTCAAATCGTTACCTTTTAAAATTAAAATTTTTTAAAGGTTTAAATGGAGGATGAGAATAACAGTAGAAAAGAAGACTTAGGAAAAAAATTATAGGTTACGTACTCTACCTGTATCTAGTCACAAAGTAGTGAAGGAAAATACTGATCTTAAATATGCCTTGTTCCTTTCCCGGACACAACCTACCTCCTGCTCCAAATAACATGTTATGGTTATGAGACTCCAAACCTTTTTCCTGCATTTCATTATATTTATACTCATTAGTAGGCAGATCCTTTATACGCACAAGAATTAAGTTTGTTATTGAGCAACTGACCAGCCATCTCCATGGATTAAAAGTGAAAGGCTCTGGATAATGGAAGGGATCCAAGTTGGTCTCCCTTGTGTAAACATAAATCCTCCATCCCTTAGGGATGATATATCCTAACAATTAAGTGATAGAGATAGTCAATACTAACTAAAAATTTGAATAAATAAAAATTCTAAAGTATGTCCATTTGACTGAAATTTTAAAATGTACCATTCAATTCTACATCACTAATGGTCTTCCTCATTACCCCATTAACAACATTAGACAGCCTCATGGTCTCAAAAATCACCTACGCACAACATTAAGAATTGAAAACCTTTTCCTGCCTTTGTTTGTGGAAATTTGGGGTATACAAAGAATTGAAAACTTGTGTAGCTCATCATTTCATTTTAGAACTAGAATCAAGTATAGAAAAGTGTCTACCGCGCGAGTAAAGCTCATATTCTTGTAGTCATCCCAGCTGATTTGTTCTTCAGGCCTTTTCTTTTGATGGATTGCGAATTGCTCTTCCTGTAGATTAGTTTGATTAGCTAAAAACTAAGGTTAATGCTAACTAGTGTCCTAAGGACAATTAGTTAAGGAATCAAAAATAAAAACTTTGCATTAAAAGTGATATATTCAATACATTGAATATTCAAAAGTTATATTTTTCAATGAATTTTTTGTATCTTTGGATTCCTTTAACAATATCCTTAGGGTACTTGTTAGCAAGATCCAAAAACTAAAAGCTAAAACTTAAACCATTGTTCCTAATAAGTTAAGAGCTTTTCTTCTAGCCTTTAAGTTTAACAGTAAAGACTAAAGAGCTTGATTAGAAAAAAAGCTCTGACTCACCCTTACTGTTTGAAGAGCTCTTGGATTATCATGAAGATATTTGACAGCCATCATTGTAGTAGTTGATACAGTTTCATAACCTGAGTATAAGATTGTGATTATTTGATCTATTGTTTCTTCATCACATAGTTTGTATTTGAAATCATCGTTTCTTATAAGCTGGTCAAGACTATCATCATGAGTAGTTGAAGAAGCTCTTCTCTTGGCTAAAAGCTCTCTCAGTATTGCATCCACTTTTTCTCTAGCCTGCAATCAATATAAGTTTGACATTGTTCAGAAAGGCTCCAATGTGAACTTCAGCAAAGTAAAAATAGTATTCAACAGACTAACATACCATGAGTCCTTGAAAATAATTGGTGCCGGGAATTTTAAAAGGCATAGATAGTGTTCCTAAAAATATTTTTTCAAACGTAGCTTCAAAGGACTCATGAAAAGAGCTTGGTTCATTTTCTACAATCAGCTCCAACGCTACAAAGAATGCCATCTGAATAGACAAAATTGAAGAATGTAAACATGGTTTGTAATTATGCTTTTAAACTTGTGAATGCTCCTTTGATCTATCAGCATGATTAAAAATAGAAAGAACTAAAATTAATTGAAATTCATAGTATATCAATATCAAAAGCATGTCTATGCTTTGAGTGTTTTAATTTACTCAATACTTTTAATTTATTGTTACGTATACCTGTGTGGTTTTTTGTTGAAGATCAATAGTTTTACCAGCCCAATTGTCAAGGAAAGACCTCATAAACTTGTCAATTTTTGGCCGAAGATGATCCCTAAGTGCAGCCGGGCCAATAAGAGATAATAGTGTTCCTCTAATACGTTTATGTTGAGTACCATGAACATCAGAAATTTTACTCCCTAGTACATTCTTCATGGACTCAGGGTAACCAGCGACTAGACCTTTAGCTTCATTCAAGAGGATGTAACTATTGACTTCGGGATCCATGCTCACAATCATAGGGGAGCCTAATGCGTGAGTCTTGAAAAGATTTCCGTACCTACAAAGGAGACACATGCAAACATACTCTGTTTGATCATTGCATAATGCATACAGAGTCACCTATAGGATACTTTAGAATTAGTCAATACTAAATACATAAGAGTAAATCTCCAATTTGATCACTGAAATTACAATATCATATCAATTTGGTACCTGTGCCAATTTGGTCCCTGAAATTATAAGGTACGTATTAACTTGATCTTTGACGGAGGGACTTGATTGATTAATGTTTGATAACTTAGGGATGTTTCTGAAATTTTGAAAATGTCAACGATCAAGTTGATACAACTTTACAATTTCATGAACCAAATTGGAGATTTGCTCCAATAAATAAAGTATAAATGTATGTAATATACATTTGCTTACCAAGATTAGATAGGATGAACTAAAATTATTCATAGAATAATGTTATATTCTTGTAAAATGCCTTCATGTTATTAAATAAAGAAAATATTTAATGCTTTTAGTATTTTAAGTTTTTTTTGTCTTTGTCGTTACGATATTAACTTTTAGATCGGGTTGTTCATGATTCGGTAAAACTTTTTTAAAATTGACAACTCCAAGATTCGAACTAGTAATTCTATATGCTAAAACATTTACTTTTATATGATATTTTCTTTATTAATTATAAGAATAAAAAATATTAAAAAGATGTTTTATGAGAGTAAAACATTATTCTATTAAGGTGTAATGAATATTTTGATTCCTATAAATAGCACAAGATTTAGTTTTAGTCCCTCCAAAAAAAATCATAGGTTTTGGTCCCTAAACGTTTTAAAACTTTGGAATTCGTCCCTGCCGTTAGGATACCTCATTAAGTGATGACGTGATAGATGGAGTGCCACGTCATCAGTGCCACGAGTAAAAAAATATTAATTTTTAATTCCAAATTTTTTTTAAAATAAGTTTTTTATCCTTGCAAAGTTCACCAATTTTGGTTTTAGTCCCTCCATGTAAACAAATATTCTTAGGATTTAATCCTTGAAATCTCAATTTTTTTTTGTAAATAGTCCTTACCTTGTGGGATGCGTATCTTCCTCTATACTTTGTCTGAATTGAGTGAAACTATATTAGAATTAAAGCTAACATCTTCATCTAAGTCTGGTAAAACTATTAGAAATTTTAGATGCACGAATTGTTTCCAGTAACAACTAGAACACCGCTGAATTTCTTCAGAATCTGGTTGCTAACAACCTGTAAATTGTATCGCATAACTTTCAGTATATGTATCTAAATTGAGCGAAACTGTTACAGCACCCAATTTTTTGACGTGGCACCGACGTGACATGGCTGACGTGGTGTTCCATTTGCCACGTTGTCGCGACCGTCCCGTCCGGGCGCCGCGAAAAAAGGTAAAAAAACAGAGGAGTCGCCACCAATATTTTTATTTGGGAAAACACTAGAAAACCCAATTACTTAAGGCAAAACTGGTCTTTTTGAAAAGAAGAGAGATTTGAGTTCGGGAGTCGGTTACGAGTAAGGAAGGTGTTAGCACCCTACGTCGCCCGTTCTAAGAACGGTACCTCAAGTTAATCGTGCAAAAATTTTAATAACCTTTGAAAATATTATTTTACCCCATTTTTAAAATTAAACAAAAAAAAATAAACACAAAAGGAAGAAAATAAAATTTTGGCTTGACAGAATGATTGTTCTGCTCCTATGCATTCCCGAGTACGATGGGAAACTCAAAACCACGTAGTTCTTAATAAAAAGGTTTGGTTAGTTTTTTTTTTAGTTTTTAATTTTTTGTTTCTTTTTATTATCATCATTTCTTAATAGAAGAAATTTGTTTGGACTTTTTTCTAGACAAAGGCTGACCACATGACATAAACAGAGCCCACAAACAAAGGTTAGACCCAATAATCACACAAAAAGAGAAAAAAATTGGCCCATACTAAAACTAAAAGAAATAAAATAAGAAGGATAAATAGGAAGGAAGGCTTCTACCATCTCCTTCCCCTTCCTTTACATTACCAAAGGGGACTTGCAGCAACGAGGTTGGGAACGGCAGCGGCGAGTTGACGGTGGTGGACGCGGCGGGCGGTGGTGCTGGGCTCGAGCGACGGTGCGGGACGAACGGACCAGCGACAGACGTGGTGGGTTGCTGAATGGCAGCGTGGAGCTCGCGCTGGTGGCCGAAGCGGAACGGGGTGGTTCGGACTCCGGGAGCGGCGGAGTGTTCAGCGGCCGGGACTGCGGTGGCCCGAGCGGCACTCTTCGCGGTTAGAAGGACAGCACGCGGGTCCGGGTGCTGCGGAGGTGAGCAGGTCGTGCAGCGGCTGCGAGCCCGTGCAGCGGTGGCGGTGTTTCTGGTGTGGCGGCTATGGCAGGTTCGTGGTGGTGAGCAAAGCTAGGGCCTGTTATGCTTCCTTTTTCTCTGTTCTGTTTGTTTATTTGGAATTTTAGAACATTGGTTGTGTGTGTATGTGGGTAGTCCTGCTGGTGGTGGTTATGGAGGGGAAACTTTGGGTGAAGAAGAGAATGGGAAAACAATGGTTCTGGGATTGGGGTGAAGGGAATGAAGAAGGGGAAATGGAGATGAGTGTGATTTTTTATTTCTTTTGAAGTGTTATGTGTTTCTCCGTCAAATTCCCTCTCTTCTTCTCAGATTAAAAAAACGTCCCCCTTCCTCCTTGTGAGATGTTGAATTTATAGGCAAAATGATAGGAGAATGATGTCAAAATTTGCTATTAGCTTGTTGCAGGAGATGGGTACCTTAAGAGGGAGCAGATCAGCTTTGTCCCTCTGCTTGGTGGTGCAACAGGGAGGAGAGCAGTGTGTCATTGGGTGTTGCTGGCATTGCTTAATAAAAAGGGGAAATAAAGTAAAAGAAAACAAAAGAAAGGAAAAAAAAGAAGATGGAGAAGACCTCCAGAAACATCTCTACGTGATCCTTCCTCCTTTTTTGAATTGAATTTTGTTATTAAATTTTTTTTATTATCATTTTCGTTTTATTTTTTTTATTTTTTTTTTCTTTTGAACAAGAAAAGAACTTTTAAGTGGGTTAAACAAAAATGGATCATGCACCAAAACCTTACTCAATTTTTTTTCTAATCACTTAATCAAAAGATTAATTAATCCGGATAAAATTGGGTGTTCACACACTCAACAATTAACAAAGAAAGGTGACAACAGGGGCTATTTACAAAAAAATTGAGATTATAAGGACAAAATTGTAAGCAAATGTTTTACAAGGACTAAAACCAAAATTGATAAACTTTGAAGGGATCAAAAACTAGTTTAAATTTTTTTGTGAAATTTAAAATTAATATTTTTTTACACTTGACACTGATTACCTGACACTCCGTCTGTCACGTCATCACTTAACGGAGGTATCCTAACGGCAGGGACGATTTTCAAAGTTTTAAAACGTTTAGGGACCAGAGCCTAAATTGTTTTTTTTCGAGGGACTAAAACCAAATCTTACCCTATTTGTAGAGACCAAAATGTTAATTAAACCTTCTATTCAATATTCAATGGATATCTAGTTCGACTCATTAATTAATCTTCCATAATTTGTTTAGTTACATAAAGTTTAACATAACGGAGGACCTTCTAAGGACTATCACCTAAGTACTCTAGGTATTGAAATCCAAATAAAGATGTCGTTATATGTAAATTTTCTGTTATATTATTGGAAACATATGGATTTATACATGGTTAAATTGGATGTATTATGAATAAAAAAATGCATGAACTGGTGAATGGTTTTGACATAGTAATCTTTGTATTTAGAATAACAATAATAATATTAATGGATTTAATTGGTATGTATTGTTGTGAAGACTTTTTATACTATTAATCAATTATAATTTGTCACATTATTAAAAATGTTTGATTTTTATCATAATTACTTTAAAAGTTATAAATGATATAATTTGTGATTGGTTAACAATTAATGTAAAAAAATATTGGTACTCAAAAGGTGAGAATAAAATAAGACTATATATCCCCATTTTAACATCAGGCCAAATCACCAACTGTAGTAAGATAATTATTATCAAAAAATTATTAAGTGATGTAACAGTGAATGACTAGAAAAGAGTGTCAAGTACACAAGCACTCATAAAATGATAGTAAATTAAAATTATGCACTAGCATTTTATTTAAAAGTAAACAAAACTTAACAAAATATAAAAGTTATAAGAGCCTAGTTAAAATCAGAATGGCGTACATTGATCTACGGAGTTTCATGAAATCTGGTCCTTGATTGAGAAACACAGAAGTCTCGCCAATAAAAGGCAAACCCATTGTTCCCGGTGGCAATCCTTTCCTTCGGTACCTTAACTCGTTCCATTTCAGCAGTGCAAAGAATGTACAAAATGCCAAAGCCAGGACATAATACACTATTGCTGGTATTGACATGATTCTCAAATATTATGGTGAAAGATCAGACTTTTGACATTTATAATTTAACGTTGATAGGACTGTAGTTTATTGGGAGTTGGTATGTTTCTTGTTATATTTTAATACTAAAACCATCAATTAATATTTTTGTTTCAAATTATTTGTTGTTTAAAGTATAGTTGTATTAGGATTAAAAAATTATTAGAGCTTTAACTATTTGAATCTTTAAACTGTAGTATTTGACTAAATTTATTTTCGGTACAAATATTTGAATAGATTTATTTGACCAAACTGTAATATTTGACTAAATTATTTTTTATTAGCATACTAAAATCTTATTACTTCATTAATAGTTTTTTATTTTATTTAGTAGAAACTATAAGAGACAAGGATAAAATAAGAGAGAGAAAGTAATACTTCCTTATTATTCTAAGTTTCTAACACAAGAGATATCTTGAAAGAGTAATATTTTTATTTGAAAAATAATCAGTTGAAAGATAATTCAAATTTAAAAAATTTAAGAATGTTATATGTTCTTTGAGGAAAACATAATTAAGAATGAAACGTTTCATTCTATAAAGGGGAATAAAATAAAAATTAACTCACTTTCAAGAAAAAGTATAATAATTACTATATTTTTAAGACTTTAATTTTGATATACAGTTAATGTAAAGTCTTTTACACTGTATGTCAACGAATAAAAATTTATCCTATATGTGACTTTTATAATAGTTATGATAACCAATGTTTTTAAAATCAGATCGGTCATTGAACCGGTGAAGACACTTATTCAAGGTTTAATGATTCAACCATAATTGAACCGTGGTCGACCCGGTGATAATTAAATATTTTTTTAATATTATATTATATTAACTAATAAACTTAAGAAAAATCAAATTTTAAATTAACAAAAAATAATCATATTATATATTTTACTAGATAAAAAATCAACAAAGGAGCATAAATAATAAAAACTCATGTATATGTATTTTTATAACTTGTCATTATACCTTTATTTGACTAAAATATATATTTTTATAATTTAAAAATAAAAAATAAAAAATGATCTGTTCAAACCGATTCTCACCATCGGTTTTTGACCGGTTTGCTTGGTTCTCGAACGGTTCTAAAACTAGCTAATTTTTTGGGTTGAATGGATCGGACACTTGACGGTCGGTTCCCGATCCAACTGGTCGGTCCGGTCCGATTTTCAAAAATCTGATGATAACAATCAACATTATTGATGATGTGACAACTTATGATTGATTGGCAATGTAAAAAAAATCTTTACATTGACAGTTCATGCAAATTAAATTCATTTTTAATTACTTGAACCTTTGATTAATATTTTTTTTTCAAATTATTTTAAGTTTAATGTAATTGTTTAAGGATTAACAATTATTAAATAACATTAATTATTTGAAAATTTAAACTGTATCGTTTGACAATTTTTTTGCCTAAATATTATTTGACCAATATTTGACTAAATTGTTTTAAATAGCAAAATAAAATGTTATTACTTCATTAATTAATGTTTTTATTTTTTATTTTAGGTTAACTTATACTTTCGATTTTTTTATCTTATTTCATAAATGGTTTCTATGATCGTACCTTACAAAGCGTCCAACGATTCAGTCTAGTCGCGCGAAGTAAAATGTTTATGTCCAATGGTTTATTTATTTATTTTTTTATTGGACTATCTAATTTAAGTGCCAAAAAGGTTAAAAGCAATATTCAAATATTATTTTTCATACAAAAGCAACTTTGAACATAGTCCAATCGTACGAATAAGTGCATATATGTTCTTGACACAAAAGTCTGATTCAACTAAGTTGACTCTACTAAAGAAAGAAAGACAAATACAACTTTCAGGTACAAGGGAAAAAATATCAGTTCTACTTTCAGTTATCTGATATCCTACATTGCTTTTCAAAATATAAAGAACAAGTTATCAAATCAAACAAGTCTCAACGTGTAGGTAGTACAAATCAATTCTTATAAGCCTTCCTTCAACCGTACAGTCCCATACCTGCACAGCCTCAGGATCCCCCTCATTCCGGTGTGAATTGGTTCATTCATGTATCCCTCCGCCTAGAAGCCTGCCAGGAGCCGCTCCTTGTCCGTGCCTCATGCACCGGCGATCACTCCCCGTCCTCGTCAGTCTCGGGTGTTACACAACGGAATTTTGCATTTAATGCTCATCAGGAGAACTTTCTTTTATCATCGTTGAAGAGAAGAGCGTTGAAGTATTGAAGATCTATAAATACTGAAGACTTTGAAGAAAGATGCACAAGAAGCAACATTATACATGAACAAGATTTAAACAAATTCATTAAAAGCTCTGAAGTCTTTTTATTCTTTTTCTAAACTAGAAATCTTTTATATTTACTCTCTATGTGTGAGAATTCATATTCTCACATATAGTGAGTTAAATCATTTGATTGCAAACTCTTTTTACACAAACTGAGTTGAGTCCGAAGAAGCTTGTCTCTAAAAGAATACGTGTATAACCTGAAGAGGTGAGAACACCTGTTATCGAAAGATGTTGAGAATACTTGTAGGTTGCTAAGAGTTTGGTGGAAAAGCCTTCACATAGAAGGAACTAAACGTAACTCTAGGGTTTAGAGTGAATCATGATAAAATTTGTGTGCTTCTTTTATACCTTATCTTTGCATTTATTTTGTTTATATCTAACGTTCGGGATTGCAATTGTCTTTACTTAATTGTATTTAAAAACAATAGTACTAACTTGCATCGTTTTGTGTTAAAAACACGTTTTGATTCCAAGGCCTTTTGTTTAGCTTCTACGTCGTGTTTATCTAAATTTGTTTTGGGAAAAGATTTATAAAAAAAGTTAAGAAACATAATTCAATTTTTTTTTTGTGTTTCAACAACTTACTTCAAATCAAGCACGAGGATCATGCAGTATTAAATGTATCGAGCACTGCACGGTTCTAGGCAAAACACTTTCTATTTTTTTTCTCCCTACTTCTTGTGAATCTTCTGATCTCCTTATAATTATCTTATAACATTCGTAACCTTTTAGCATTTTTCTACACAGTTATCACTGCTTAAGTTTAACAATAATGTAACTAATGCTACTTAACTTATCCAAACAATTTTTTTATGTTCGGTTTGTCCTGCGTAGTAATTGTCTATATTTCAGTGCAACCATTTATTTACATTATTTCATGTATCACAAACCGTTGAAAAGTTGTCTTTATTGTGTCTGTTTTTTTTTCTATAAAAAATTGATAAATCATCCGAATGTTTCTTAAGAAAGTATATAAACTACCTTTTGAATTTAGTAAAATGATATATGATAAGAGAGAGTTAATAAACATTTGGAAGTTTCCATAATGTCAGCTTGAGAGAATCGTGCTAAGATGGCAAACTAACAAACTCCAAACCACAACAATGGAGTAAAAAAAGTTTGGGCCATCCCTGTAGAGAATATTTTACCTGACTATTATCTTGGTCCCAAATTGCGCAAGTAATTAATCAAAAACTAAAAAATGAAATGGAGTAAAAAGCAACATTAGTAGAGGTTGGGCGTCTATGGCGAATCTAAGCCTTGAACAAATTCTAACCAAGCTATGGGAGTTACTTTTAACACAGATTTTCTTACTTCTCACAACCTCTCCTCCTTTTTACATCTAAAAATTTCTACATGCGGAAGTTTGAAATGAGAGGGGAAGGTGGTGTGTTAGGAGGGTATTTATGGGAAAAAAAATTAAAAAAAATGAGGTAGGTGTGAGAACTAATAATGGGGGGTGTTAAAAGTAATACCCTCAAGTTATACTAAAGGAGCCTGAATGAAAGTTGGGCCTAGAATTCCATTAACATGTTTGTTTCTAGGGCTTTATTAAGGGCGGCACCCCAAAATTGCTAAAGACACCTCCATGAACAGTGCATTTATCAAAATACCCCCTTAAAATTATTATTTTTTTTTGTCATTTGTTTCACTCACAAATATGCTATTTGCGAGGGGGAAAAATGTTTGCATTCTTGCAAATATAATATTTGCGAGACTCGCAAATACTATATTTGTTAGTGAGTTATTTTTTGAGAATTGCTCACTCACAAATATCATATTTGCTAGTAAAGCAAGTACTCGTAAATTATACGCGACGCTCGCAAATTAGATATTCACGAAAGAAGATAAATTTTCGTAAATTAGTTATTTGCGAGAGTGCAAATTTTTGCACACTCGCAAATATCTAATTTGCGAGTGATTTTTTTGTTTACACTAGCAAATTAGATATTTGCGAGTGTACAAATTTTTGTACCCTCGCAAATAGCTAAATTGCGAGTGGTTTAAAAATTTTTAATCCCTCGCAAATTAGTTATTTGCGAGAGTACAATTTTGTTTTGTACTCTCGCAAATAGCTAATTTGCGAGTGAAGAAGATATTTGCGAAAATGGTATACTTATTTTAGAGAGAGTACTTAGTTGGGATATTTTGATAAATACACTATTCATGAGGGTGTCCTTAGTAATTTGGTTGGTGACCTTAGCAAAGCCCTTATTTCTATTTTCAAGTGGGCAGAGCCCCTATAATTTGGGCAACCCGTCACCTGTAGCATACCCACTTTTCCCATGGGAGGTGAGGGGGAGGGCTCATTGATTTTATTGTCAAAATTTCAAGTTCATGACAAAGTCTTGATTGAGGTACATGCAGTTTTATTTGGGTTCTGAGCCAGTACTATTTTCTAGTACTTTGAGACCCTTATGTGAAATCCTTTTGGTGCTATAACTCTCGGGTAGTTCAGAAGTTTGTTTCCCTCCACTTCTTCCCACCTGCAAAAAAAAAAAAAAAAAAAAAAAACAGTTTTGGATGAGGGGAGAAATAATTAAAATATAGACAAAGGTAAATATACGGTTTTGGTGCACTAAGATTATATCTTTAAGTTATATATGATAATGACTTCTTGATATATAACAAAAGGAAAAAGCTCTTCTAAAGTGAGTAAAAGTTTAAAATAAGAAAGTTAGGGTATATTCACCCTTGATTACTTTAAGTGGGTTGAGATCTCAAAGCACTTTAAATAATCAATGGTGGATAAATCCTTACTTTCTCACTTTATACATTTACTCACTTTAAAGGAGCCTAATCCATAAGAAAGAAAGAAAGATAAACATTTAATCAGAATTGTACTAGCTAGTGTTCGCAGTTACATATAGTTGTAACCAACTAAAACTCAAATGTTGTGGGTAGCATCAGCGTATACAAGAGGGAGCCATGGGCAGTAGGCTCAGTGTGCAGCAAGAGAGCCACCATGGCGAATAGCCTCCTAAAGGTATTTAAATCTTTTTGAAGCACTTTGTTTTAGTTTTACTTTGGCTGTCGTCAAAGTGGAGAACACACCTCCTTGTACACTTGGCTAACCCTTTGATTTGAGTAGCATTAGTGCATTACTCTAGGATTGTATTTGAAATTTACTAAAATTAGAAATGATTTAATTTGATTTAGAAATTAAATTTTTATTTGAAACTTATTTTTTAAAAAAGGATTTAAATTAAATAGCAAATATCATGTTGATTGCACAAATTTTTCATCTTAATATTTATTTAATTAATAAATTAATTGAATTTTTAATATTTATATAAATTGTAATTTAACATGTATGCACATGTAAGATGTTATAAGTTTTAATATTTGATTTTCTAATATTTAATTATTAAAAAGATTATATAAAAGACGAGTTTAATTGTTATACACTGACAGTGTAAAACATTTTTACACAGACATCCAATCATAAATTGCCACATCAGGAAAAAAAATTGACTCTCATCCTAACTACCTTAAAAGTCATACCATGATTGATGATTGGATGTCTGTGTAAAAATGTTTTACACTGTCAGTGCATAACAATTAAACTCATAAAAGATTATAAAGTTTATAACATTAAATTTTAGGATTTAATTGGTATGCATTATCAGTGTACAGACTTTTGCAATGTCAATCAATCATAAATTTTCAAATATTTAAAATTTTTTATACTTATCACAACTACATTAGAAGTTACACATTTGATAATTTGTGATTGATTGATAGGTAAAATTTTTTATACTGACAATATTAAACTCTAATTTTTAAAAGGTAACAATTTCAACATGATATGATAGAAAATAATTAGTATTTGAATTATTTTTAAAAATGTAACAATTTAAACAAAATGTTATATCAAATAATTAGTATTTGAATTAGTTTTAGAAAGATAAGAATTTGAATAAAATATAATAGCAATTAATGTAGACAATCAAATTGGTATTAGTAATTATAAAAATTTATCCCGAAATGTAAAGAATTAAAAGAGAGAGTAAGGATTTGATAATTATAGCAATTAGTTAATAGATTTATAATTGTATTTAAAATATAAATAAGATATTACAAAAAAGTTGCTGGCTGTAGTGGCGCACTGAGGAACAGACTAATTTTGGAGAATAACTCACGTTTTAGAGCTGAAGCCTTAATTTAATATATATGGGTTGATTTGGAAATCAAATTTTTTATTTAAAATTAAACTCATTAAAATATGAATTGATTTGTTTTGATTTAATAAATTTCACATTTTTACCCTGATGAGAAATAGTTTGAGATAGTCATAAAAACTAAAATAGTCAATTTAGAATTGAATATATTATATGACGGAATTTTTAAATCAACGTGAACAAATTCATAAGGCTTTAGAAATCAAATCATTTTCTATTTCTAAACATTCCAAACCTAAGATTGGATTTAGGTATCGAATTATTTCCTATTTTTTCATTCCAAACATACTTTGACTATTCTAAAAATTACAAATTTCTAAAGCTTTAAAAGGAGGATGAAAATACAGTAGAAAAAAGACTTGGGAAAAATTACAAGTAATGCACTTTACCTATATTTAGTCACAAAGTGGTGAAGGAAAAGGCTGATAATAAATATTGCTGGTTCCTTTCCAAGGCACATCCTTCTTCCCGCTCCAAATAACATGTTATGATTATGAGACTCCAAGCTTTTTTCCTGTATTTTATTATATTTATATTCATTAATTGATATATTCTTTATGCATAGAAGAATTAAGTTTGTTATTGATCGAGCAACTGACCAGATATCTCCATGGGTTAAAAGTGAGAGGCTCTGGATAGAGAAAGGGATCCAAGTTGGTCTCCCTTGTGTAAACATAAACCCTCCATCCCTTAGGGATGATAAATCCTAACAAGTGATAGACATAGTCAATACTAACTGAAAAATAAAAAATCTAAGGTGTGTCCATTTGATTGAAATTTTAAAATGTACCATTCAATTCTATATCACTAGTGGTCTTCCTCATTTCCCCAGTATGAATATTAGCCAGCCTCAAGGTCTCAAAAATCACCTACACACAACATAAAAGACTTGAAAAGCTTTTCCTGCCTTTTTGTTTGTGGAAATATGGGGTATACATTGAATTGAAAATTTGTTTAGCTCATCATTTCATTTTAGAATTAGAATCAAGTATAGAGAAGTGCCTACCGCACGAGTAAAGCTCGTATTCTTGTAGTCATCCCAGCTGATTTGTTCCTCAGGCCTTTTCTTTTGATGGATTGCGAATTGCTCTTCCTGTAAACTAGTTTGATTAGCTAATAACATAAGACTAAAACTTAAACCATTGTTCTTGCCTTTAAGCTTAAACCATTGTGCACTGGTGTTTTTAGTTTAGTCTTTTTTTTTTAGTATGTTCTTGTATATGGGTTTGAGCAAGTGTGGTTAAATAGCGGCCATAGCGGTGCCATGACAGAATGGCGTGATGGATTTTGTGCCATCTGCCATAGGCAATTTGTGAAGCGTCACCCGCCATGACGACTCCATAGGTTGCAATCTCACGTTTATATGGCAGAATTTTGGCCATCCATCATGAACAGCCATCCGCCATTGACAACATTGGTTTGAGCACTTTTTATGCTCTAATCAATATTTTTCTTTGCTTATGAAAAAAGAAAATGTTTAAAAGTAGCTTGCTTTGACAAAAAACTCTGACTCACCCTTACTGCTTGAAGAGCTCTTGGATTATCATGAAGATATTTGACAGCCATCATTGCAGTAGTGGAAACAGTTTCATAACCTGAGAATAAGATTGAGACTATTTGATCGATTATTTCTTCATCATTTAGTTTGTATGTGAAATCATCGTTTCTCATAAGCCGGTCAAGCATATCATTATGAGTAACTGAAGAAGCTCTTCTCTTGGCTAAAAGCTCTCTCAGTATTACATCCACTTTTTCTCTAGCCTGCAATCAATAAAAGTTTGACATTGTTCAAAAAGGCTTCAATGTGAACTTAAGCAAAGTAAAAATGAGTATTCAACATACTACAGCATACCTTGAGTCCTTGAAAATATTTGGTGCCAGGAATTTTAAGAGGCAGAGATATTGCTCCTGAAAACATTGTTTCAAATGTAGCTTCCAAGGAATCATGGAAAGAGCTTGGTTCATTTTCTACAAACAGCTCCAACAAGACAAAAAATGCCATCTGAATAGAAAAAATTGAAGAATGTAAACATTGGTTTGTATTATGCTTTCAAGCTTGTGAATGCTCCTTTGATGTATCAGCATGATTCAAAATAGAAAGAACTCAAATGAATTGAATTTATTCAAAACTTATAATTTATTGTTACTAATACCTGTGTGGCTTTTTGTTGAATATCAATGGTTTTACCAGCCCAATTGTCAAGGAAAGACCTCATAAACTTGTCAATTTTTGGCGAAAGAAGATTCCTAAGTGGAGCCGGGCCAAATAGAGATAATACTGTTCCTCTAATACGTTTATGCATAGTACCATGAGCATCAAAAATTTTACTCCTTGTTATATTCTTCAAGGAGTCAGGGTAACCAGGGACTAGACCTTTAGCTTCATTCATGAGGATGTATCTATTGACATCTGGATCCATGTTGACAATGATAGGGGATCCTAATAAGTGAGTCTTGAAAAGATTTCCGTACCTATAAAGGAGACACATGCAAACATACTCTGATTGATCATTGCATAATGCATATTTATTTGGCTTATAAAAAAAAATAGTCAATATTCATGAAAGAAAGTATAAATGTATTTAGAATAAAGGTCCAAACAGGTTCTCGACAAAAAAATATGATAACATTTTGGTCATTCAAAAATAAAAAATATCAATTTGGTCCTCAAAAATATATCATGAGAGTCAAAACAGTTCCTAATTGGGACTTAAAGGTCCTAAAAATTATCTTAAAAGGATTACTTTGACCCACATTTAATATTCTTGAGGATCAAATTGATATTTTTCATTTCTCAGAGACCAAAGTGTCTTTTAAGGATCAGTTTGGGTCTTTACTCATATATTTAATATGCATGTGGTTGTTCAATATTTTATTTAGTTAACCATTGGGAAGATTAGATAGGATGAAATAAAATTTTGGCTTAATTGCACTTTTAGTCCCCCAACTTTTTCAATTGTGCGATTTTGATCCCTCACAAAATTTAATTGCACTTTTCATCCCTCAACTTTATGACATTATGCAATTAAAGCTTTTATTTTGGTCCCTAGAAGGACTAATTTTGCACAATTTCACAAAGTTGAAGGATGCAAAGTGCAATTAAATTTTGTGAGGGACCAAAATCGCACCATTGAAAAAGTTGAGGGACGAAAAGTGCAATTAAAATTTTTGAGGGAGCAAAATCGCATAATTTAAAAAGTTTGGGGGACTAAAAATGTAATTAAACCTAAAAATATTGATAGAATAATGTGATATTCATAGATTGGTAAATTATTTTTGTTGTCTTTATTGCTATATGATACTACCTTTCAGATCCGTCGGTTGTTGGGTAAAATTATTTTAAAGTTGACAACTTTAAGAGATTCGAACTCTTATTACTGCATGTCAAAACATTTATTTTTTTATTTGATATTTTCTTTATTGAGTATAAGAATAAGAATTATTAAAAAAGATGTTTCATGAGGGTAAAACATTATTATATTAGATATTCAATGATATCTAGTTCAACTCTTTAATCCTCAATAATTTTTTTTGGTTGGATAAGTTTAAAATGAGGGAGCGGGCCTTCTCATTCTAAAGATCAAGCACTAACCTAAGCAAGGATATCACCTAAGTGATTTTAAAGTAGTTAGGATAAGTGTCAAACACTTTAGCTGATATGACAAGTTATGATCGGTTGACGGTATAAAAAGTTGGTACACAAAAGCTGAGAATAAAATAAGACTCCCCATTTTAACGTAAGGATTTTCTCCCCTGCGAGCCCTTCGGCTCTGTTAGGGTTTCCCCCATGCGCCGTCATGGTCTCATCCCCTCCTTTTGTGGAGGCTTGCTCCCCCATCGATGGGGGCTTGCTGGTTGGAGCTCAGCCATCCTTCCCACCCGTTGTGAAATCCCCTTCTCTCTCCCATGTCAGCAACCATCCCCGTCGCTGCTCCTCCACCTCGTCTTTCCGATGCCAACCACCTCGGGTCCCTTTCCACCCGTCACCGGAGTCCACTGCCACCTCCGAAACTCAGCTCCTCCACCTCACCCATGTCAAGCCACCAATCATGGATCTGGTTTTCAATCCGCCTCCACCAACCCCACGGCTAGGTCTCTGTCTCCTAGTGGAGACTAGCTCACTCTCTAGTGACCTATTTCCCACCGCTCCCCCCCTCGCTCTAGATCCCATAAAGAGGTCTCTTTTTACCGTCTCGTTCCCTTCACCGACGATGCGCCCACCACCTGAGCCACCGCCACATGACAGATTAAGCTCTCTGTTGGAAACAGATGGTCACACATGCCCTAAGAACTCCGTTTGTCAGCAAGCCGAGGCTACTCCCCCTCCTCCTGAACAGGTCCTCTTTCGGCCTCCGCCGAAACCACCCGATATAGGGGTAAAGAATGCTCTTGAGATGTTTGAGAAAAAGCCTATGATTTCAGCATTTTGGAACACTGTAGAGGGTGTAGATTCTACTGTGGCTGACTCTAATTTTAGTATCCTCTCCACACTTCAATTGGCTTCTGATCAAAGGGTTAAGTTGAACAATTCCGAGACCACCTATAGTCGAATTGTGCCTGAAGAAGCCAAAGAAATGATCCGTAACTGGATAAGCGTTAAGACTGTGACATCTCATCTATTTCTTGTCTTTAACCGAGTGAGGAAGAAATTGTTAGGTTGGATGCTAGGATATAGATTTTGGCTTGATGCCCCTTTGCTTTGTGCACAATCTGTGTGTAACATTGTTGTTAAGTTGGTAGGCTTAACTTTTAAAGTTAGATCCTTAACTTGGATGGGGAATGCCCCTTCACTGCTTGATCAATCTGTTTGTAATGTTCCTTATTTTAGCAATTGAATGAAGCTCTTGTAATTATCAAACTTTTTAAGTGATGTAACAGTGGATGACTAGAAAAGAGTGTAAAACACTTATAAAATGATAGTAAATTAAAATTAAGCACTAGCATTTTATTTAAAAGTAAACAAAACTTAACAAAATATAAAAATTATAAGAGGCTAACTAGAATTAGAGTGGCGTACATTGATCTACGGCGTTTCATGAAATCTGGTCCTTCATTGAGAAACCCAGAGGTCTCGCCAATAAAAGGCAAACCCATTGTTCCCGGTGGTAATCCTTTTCTTCTGTACCATACTTTGTTCCATTTCAGCAGTGCAAAGAATGTACAAAACGCCAAAGCCAGGACATAATACACTATTGCTGGCATTGACATGATGCTCAAATGTTATGGTGATAGATCAAACTATTCATATATATATATATATATATATATATATATATATATATATATATATATATATATATATATATATTTATGATAGGATTGTAAATGACCAAGATTAATTCATTGGGAGTTGATTCAAGGAAAATTTATATCAAAATAATTTGTTTCTGGAATGTTTTATCTTTCTTTTATAATCATTTATTACAATTAAGTTCCTCTAATATTTTTGTTAATATTTTAATATACTTTATTGTTATTGACATTCTTTTGACTGAATTTATTGACATTATTAGTTTCTTTACATATATAATTAATTTATATTTTGCAAATTTTATTTGAAGAAAAAAATTAAATCAAATGACATTAATGACATTATTAGTTTTTTAATTAATTTAAAATTAATTAAGATTTTTTATTTATAAGGAATGAGGAATGTTCAAATTTAACAAATTTCAAAAGTATTACACCAGTTAAGCAATCACAAATCATCCTATGTTTGAATTTTAAGGTATTCTGAATTATGAATAGAGTTTAATTTTGATACATTCACAGTGGAAAGCATTTTACAACGTTAACCAATCACAAATCACCATATGTTTGAATTTTAAGGTATTTTTTTATAAGAATCAAACAGTTTCAATGATGTTGTAACTTATGATTGGTTGAGAATGCATTCCAATTAAATCCTTATGAATAATACAGACTTTCCAATTATTTTTGGATCACATGCAAATGAAATTATCAAATCTGAATTCTTTTGTCAATTGAAATCAAATCATGTCATTCCATCACCAAAAAAAATGTTAGAAAATCACCAAAAAATCATATCAATTCAATTCATTCATATGACTTTGATTTAATCTAAATAAATAAACCGATTAAATCAATTGACATTATTGATATTAAAAGTTTTTCCACATATATAATCAATTTACATCTTACATATATATGGAATGCTGGAATTAAATAAAAGTTAAAATTTTGTTTACCCAAATGTTATCATATAGACATTAAATTTAAGAGTCATTAAATCATCAATTTTAATTTATTTATGATTCAATTGAAATCAAATAAATTCATTAATGTAACTCTTATTTGATGGAAATAAATTAAATTGATTAGCATTATTGACATTATTAGTTTTTACATATATAATTAATTAGTTTTTAGATTTGCATATATAACAAATTAGATAAATTTCAAAATTATTTTTGTCTAAATGTCACTTATATTTACTCCAACCATTAACATGAATTATGAATATATAATAAAGACTTTCCTATTATTTTTTATTCACATGCAAATGAAATCATCAAATTACCAACATGTGGTTGCTCCGAGTGGTAACGAGCTTGGGCCCCTTAAACAAGTGGTCAAGGGTTCGATTATTGACTCTTGTGTACAGAGAAAACCTGATTGGGAGATGTAACACCTCGATTTTTCGTGCTTTCTAAGGACAATAAACTCGATTAATGAGTTTATTTTTTTTTTTTTGTGTTTTAGAAAATGATTTTGGGAAAACTAAAATCATATTCATGCTCCATACAATCGTAGGAAGCTACGGTTAAATTTTGAGCCGAAAACTCAAACGGAGCCCGATCTAGATTTTTACGGATAGTGTGCTTTACTACTATCAAAACCTAATTTTGACTAATGGATGAGACTGTTAGTCTTAGAATTCGATCCTCTACATATTCGCTAAAATTCGTCCTGACGTTCAAAAGTGAAAATAATATATTATATTCGAACCAATAATCGAACCAGGAGACATTTGGAGCCGTAAAGGGATTCAACGGGACCCGCGAACGGATAATCTTGATGTGAAGTTAATGTCAAGTCACTTAGGGACTCGTGCCAGTGTCATGATGATTTTCAAAATATTTGGGCGCGAAATGACCAAAATGCCCCTGGTCTTTTAGCAAAATTACCAAATTACCCTTCTACTTAATTACAAGTTAGCCATAGGTGAAAAAAATTATCTCACTTCAGCCTGACTCACCTAGGCCATTCGGCCAACTCTCTTATTCCTCTCCTCTCACTTTTCTCTTCTTTTCTTCTTAAGTTCTTCATTGTTCTTCACTTGAAAACCTTAGAAACCTTGAAGTTTTTGAGTGATTCAAGCTAGATCCTCTCAAGGAAGTTCATCAAGGAGGTAGTAACTCTCTTCTATCTCTCTCAATCTCTCCTTTCATCTCTTGAAATTTTAGTTTCATGGAGGTTAGGGTTTTTAACCCATAAATTTCAAAAATCCATGAAAAATTGTAGAAAAATCCTTTTAATACCAAACCAATTTCTTTAATCTAGGTTCATGGTAGTCTTTCATAATCCAAGAGCTTAGAGTCAAAAAACTCCTCTAACCCTTATAGGTATGTGAGGGCCGAACCTACCCCCTTTGTGAGAGGGTAGGATTTTGTTAGTTTTTGGTGTTCTAAACTTGTATCTAGCTTTATCTCACTTAGTTAGGGTAGTGTCCAAAATATGGGAATTTTTGGAGCTCCCTAGCTATTTTTAGTGGCACAAGGCTGAAACCTAGAGGGATAGAATAGGAGAAATTTTTGTGTTTTGTGTTAATGCATTGCTTGATTGTATGTGTATAGTGATTATCAGATAATCGGGCGAGGAATCGGGAGAATTCGCGGGCCGATTGAACGACTTTTACTCGGAGGAGGAACTTCAACGGGTAAGGAGATATAGCCTGAGGAATTCCAATTCCGACAACTATGTGCTGTAATTGTCTATTTGGGATGTAATTATTTATCTTTGTTTGGTTGAGTGTAGTATGATTTATTTTACTGCCGATAATTTTCTATGCATGAGATAACTGCTTATATGTGATTTGGTGGTATGGCATTTAAAATTATGTACCGATGTTTGTCAATAGTCCTCTGGGTCGTTTAGGAACTCAATAGCTTGATCTGCTTGATGCTGATGACGTAAAGGTATGGATGGTTAAAGACGAAATCCAGTCTCAAGGATACGGCGTATGTTAGGTAGTACGTCTTTTGTTAGTGTTAGACCAGCTTAGGGTTTTCCTTTGAGGTAGAGTCCTTTGCGTAGTCTGTGAATGGCTACTGATGGCCAGGGTTTTGGAGATATGATTCTTAGACCCATTGCTACCTAGTTTTTTGGGACTTATAGCGTGTTGCTTCTATTGATACATTTTGGAAACGGACATGTCGTCCAGGGTCTCCTATGTGTGTTGTTAAACTGGTGATACGTATATATGTATATGAGTAGTGTTAATAATTATCTCGAGTATATGTTCTTCAGTGTTGTATGAAGAAAAAAATTTATCACTATCTTCACAATAAATAAGACCTGAGTAAAGGAATCTATTTTTCGAAAGTAAACCAGCAAATCTTGTTTTTATATACTTTAAGTGTGTTTGGGGTTACGAAAGTGACATTCGAGAAGGAGGGGTGTTACAGAAGAGGTCAACACTTAAATGTCGTTCAATACCTCAAGGGATTAGTCTCCACAGTTGCGCATAGAACATACCCTGGGAAACAAAAAAAAAAATGAAATCATCAAATTCAAATCTGAGCTCTTTTGTCAATTGAAATCAAATCAAATTATTAATTCAATTCATTCAAGACTTTTATTTAATCGGAATAAATTAAACTGATTAAATCAATTGACATTACTGACAATAGGAGTTTAGCCTTATATAATCAATTTAGATCTTACATTATAAAAAAGAATGGTGAAATTAAATCAACGTCAAAATTATTTTTTATCTAAATGTCCTTATTAAAAATATTAAATCTAAAATTCATAAAAATAATCAAATTTAATTTATTTGTGATTCAATTCCAATCAAATCAATTTATTCATATGACTCTTGTTTGATGAAAATAAATTAAAGCAATTGACGTTATCGAAATTATAAGTTGTTTACATTTATATTTATTTTAAATTTGCATATCTTATTTGATGGAATTAAATTATATCAATTGGCATTATTGATTTTTTTTCATATATAATAATTAATTTAGATTTTGCCTATATTATTACTCCAACTACTAATATGAATTGTGAATAATACAGATTTTATTTTTATTTTTGAATCACATGCAAATTAAAATCATCAAATCTGATATCTTCTGTAAATTGAAAACAACTCAATTCAATTAATTCATATGATTTTGATTTCATCTCAATAAATTAAACCGATTAAATTAAATTATATTATGATTTTTTCTATATATAATCAATTTAGGTCTTACATATATAAAAAGGAATGATGAAATTAAATGAAAGTAAAAAGTAGTTTTACCCAAATGCTATCATGTAGATTATTAAATTTAAAAGTCACGCAAATATTCATGTTTAATTTATTTTTGACTCAATTGAAATTAAATCAATTCATTCATCTGACTCTTATTTGATGCAAATAAACTAAACACTACACGAATTTATCCATTTACCGACGGATTTAATGTCGTTGGTGTTTTTGTAATTACCTACGAGTGCAACGGACGATATATAAAGTATGTGGTGGGTAATGTTCCATATTACCGACGACCTATGCTGGTAAATAAAATTCATTATTGTCTGCTATGTTGTTGGTACATCTGTCAGTAACATTCGCGTGGAATAAAGCCAACGTTGTTTCTGGCTGGTGTGGCTGTCGATAATTAGCATGGGGGTCCCCGCAGGGACTGCTCTGAATGGCCCCCGGGTGGGGATCTTTTCCCCGCGGGAATGGGGACGAGGGAGAAAATCCCCCAAGGCATTTTGGGGACAGGACGGGGAACATACTCCCTGCCCCACGGTGTCCTCGTCCCCGATAAGATTACAAAAATATACTTATAAATATATGTGTGTATGTATTATAAACATATTTTAGTAATTTTAAATATATATATATATATATATATATATATATATATATATATATATTATTTTATTAATTTAATTAAGTATTAAAAAAAATTCAACCTTTATTTTCTTAATCTTATTCGATTTCTCAATTCCTCCTCTAATCTCAGCTCTTCACGCGTCTGGTCCACTGCGTCTTCTGAGTAATAACTTTGTTCCTCTGCATCTCGCAGCAGTGCCACTTGTCCGTCGCACCGCCACTAAAATAGTGTTAAAGATCTACTATTAGAGTTTGAAATTGTTACAATGTCTTGGAGAGTGTTTTAACTTAAAGTTTAAGATTTTTTAGTTTCATATATTTTATATTTTATTGGATTTTAGTTAAAACCTTTTTTTATGAATTTTCAGGATCATCGAACTCCTTGCGGGATCCGCGAGATCCACAAAAAATAGGGACGGGGGGAGAAAAACTTCTTGTGGCGAGGAACGAGGACAGAGAAGGGGGCAAATTAGGGGACGGGGACGAGGAGTGGGGGGGTACTCCCCTCCTTCCCCCATTGACATCTCTATCGGTAATTGCCTTTTTAATTACCGACGGACTTAACTATCTCCTTTCTATATTACCGACGGTCTGACATGTTTTGAATCCGCTTACTAAAAGGAGTGAATTCTTTAAGGATTTTTGTCAATTCATCTCGCATATGAAGCAAGACTTGGCAGATTGGTTCAATATAGGTGGTTGTATCTATTTCAAAGGTAATGTAAGTATATATCCTAAAATTTTAGTTGATTTTTTTCCACTTCCTCAACAATGATTTTGTCATTTTGTACATTCATGGGTGATTCAAAACGATCGATGAAAAATAAGGATACGATTGAAGGATCAATTTGTCCGTCTTACTTACCTTGTGAGACCACTCATTTTTAATCTCATTATTTCAACAACTTCAGGTTGTCACCAAGAAATAGTAGGAACGAAATGAAAATTGAAATTGAAAGACATCCAAGAACCTTATCAGTCTTTGGCCAGTCTGTTTGTCATTCTAGGAAGGAGACGGTTCGCTGGTTAAAGGATACATAGTGTTAAATAACCATGATAAACACTAGAAGGGGGTTGAATTGTGCTTACCTAAATCTCTTTGCTAAAACAGAAAATCTTTTCGCAAGCACATATAAGCACACACTTAAAACAACTTACAGGCTCTTGAGATGCGTATGCAGATTTTTCGCCACTTGTACAAGACAAGTATTCAAAACACAGAGATTAAAAACCACTTTGATTAAAAGACTTGTCTAGATAAAACAATTTAACTCTAGTTAGCTTACAGTTAAGCAAATATAACAATATTAGAAGCTTATGGAAAAGATAATCACACACAACAATTATACGGGTTCACCCTTAACCTTGGGCTATATTTAGTCCTTGGCTTCACCAAGAATTTCACTATAACTGATCAGGTTACAAACGCAAGTATTATGTGCCCACTTATTCTCTCTAAGCTCAACACTGACTAACAAGTATTATTTGCACCTAGCCTCTTCAGGCTGAACATGTATTCTTTTCTCATTTAGCCTCTTCAGACTCTAAACACTCAGAAAGAGTAGTGCATAAAAATGTTTGTTTTTACACTTTGCAAGTCAACCAAATAATACACTCAAAGAGTGAATAAATATGAAGAATGATATGACTGCGTAATAACTTCTCTTAATAAATACAAATGATTGAGAAGAATTGAAAGAATGAAAGAATGAAGAGTTTATGAGCTCAGAGTAATAACTTCAGCGTTGAATGCGTTCAATGTTAGTTGTTGGAGCAATTCTTCAGAGTCTTCTTTATATAGACCTCACATCAGTAAATCCTTTGTGAGACATTCTTTTCCGGATGATTGCTTTAGTTCAAACATTTTGAATCTCCATTAATGCAAAGAGTCGTTCTAACAGTGCATTAAATGGTGAGAAACATTGGTAATACTCTTAATACATATGACTTTATCACAGTAGCACCATGTTCAAAGTAGTAATAGAGTAACATTTTAGCCTTGGGCAGCACAAATTTCTTCTTTTGTGCAACAGTCAGAAGATGCAGAGGTAAAGTGTTTTTTGTTGTGTGCTAGAAGTGTTGTAACAGTGTACTTTGGAACATGAATATTTTCTAATACCTTTAAATTTAAGAAAATAATCTCATATGGCTTGGTCAGCCCTTTAAATATTTCCAAACAATATTTAAAGACTTCTTTGATCATTTCTTCTTTATTTTGGAGAAGACGCATACTGTGCTTGAATACATATGTCTTCATTAGATGCTTGAGAGTGCGTTGTTTTGTGTGTGACTTGCACTTAAATAGACACTTGAATATAGAATGGTCTTTTTGGTCAGACAAACACTTAGCGTATAGTCATCCAAGGGGAAGTGTTGTGAGTATGCATATTTATTATGTGATGGATGACTATCTTAATTTGATATTAATATCTTTACCCTATCTCTAAAATTACTCCTTATTTATATTCCTTGATTTAGATCAGAATTAAGAGTCCATTATCTCTATAAATAGGACTATTAGGTTTGCAATTATGCACACATAAGGAATTGGCCTTTGAATCCTAATTTCGGAACAACTAGTGCGCCTTTGACTTCATATTTCCATCATCTTCATCTCCCTATTTTTTTTTTTACTTTTAACAAAAATGAAATAGAGTAAAAAGCAATAGGAGTAGAGGTTGGGCCGGCGAATCTGAGCCTTGAACAGATTTTAATCAAGTATACTAAAGGAGCTCGAATGAAAGTTGGGCCTAAAATTCCATTAACATGTTTGTTTCTATTTTCAAATGGGCAGAGCACCCATAATTAGGATAACCCATCACCTATAACATACCCACTTTTCCATGGGAGGTGAGTGGGAGGGCTCATTGATTTTATTGTGAAACTTCAAATGATATAAGTTCATGACAAAGTCTTGATTGAAACGGTTTTATTTGGGTTTTGAACCAGTATTGTTTTCTAGTACTTTGAGACCCTTATGTGAAGTCCTTTTGGTGCTATAACTCTCGGGTATTTCAGAAGTTTGTTTCCATCCACTTCTTCCCACCTGGAAAAAAAAAACAGTTTTGGATGAGGGGATAAATAATGAAACTATAGACAATGGTAGTTATATACGGTTTTGGTGCAGTAAGATTATATATATCTTTAAGTTATATATGATTATGACTTCTTAATATATAACAAAAAAAAAAAAAAAACATTTAATTAGAATTGTACTAGTGTTCGCAGTTACATATAGTTGTAACCACTTATAAACTCAAATGTTGTGGGTAGCATCAGGGTATACAAGAGGGAGCCATGGGCAGTAGGCTCATTGTGTAGCAAGAGAGCCACCATGGGGAATGGACTCGAA
This sequence comes from Ammopiptanthus mongolicus, assembly GCA_039655645.1. Taxonomy (NCBI): domain Eukaryota; kingdom Viridiplantae; phylum Streptophyta; class Magnoliopsida; order Fabales; family Fabaceae; genus Ammopiptanthus; species Ammopiptanthus mongolicus. The sequence goes on along the minus strand of CM077348.1, from coordinate 25,732,057 downwards.
CTAAAGAATTTAACTATAAGCATTTGGCCTCCTGAAGGTATTTAAGTCTTTTTGAAGCACTTAACTTTTTGAAGCACTTTATTTTAGCTTTACTTTGGTTGTCTCAAAGTTGAAAACACTCTTTGTTCACTTGGCTAACCCTTTGATTTGAGTAGCATTACTCTAGAGTTATATTTTTTTGAAATTAACTAAAATTAGAAATGATCTTTTTTTGTAACCATGTTATAGATACATAGTATCCACCATCGTTAGCACTGACTAATCTCCGTCAGGAAACCTGTTGAGAACACAAGGTGGGTTCTCCCTTCCCAACCTTACCACTTGTTTAAGGTGTCTGACTCTCCTACCACGCAGACCAATCATATGTTGGTGAATTAGAAATGGTTTAATTTGATTAAGAAATTATAAATTATTTATTTGAAACTTATTTTTTTAAAAAATTTGATTTAAATTAACTAGCAAATATATGTGCATTGCAAGGGTATTTTTATTTTAATATTTATTTAATTAATAAATTAGTTGAATATTTTAGTATTTATATAAATTATAATTTGACATGATATTCATATGTAATATGTACTAAGTTTTAACTATTTTATTTGTTGTTATAAAAAAAAACTATTTTATTTGCCAACATTAGTTATTAAAAAGATTATATGAAAGATTATAAAGGTTATAACATTAATTTTTAGGATTTTATTGGTATGCACTCTCATTGTAAATATTATTTATACTGTTAACTAGTCATAAATTATCACATCATTAGAAATGTTTGTCTCTTAGCATAACTAACTTTAAAAACACATATATAGGATGATTTGTGATTGGTTGACAATGGAAAAAAACTTTAAACTGACAGTATTAAACTCTAATTTTAACAAGTAAAAATATGAATAAGATATGATAGCAATAATTAGTATTTGAAAAGGTAACAATTTAAATAAAATGTGATATCAAGTAATTACTATTTGAATTTTTTTTTTTGACTTAATTACTATTTGAATTAATTATAGAAAGATAACAATTTGAATAAGATGTGATAGCAAATAATGTAGGCAATCCAAAAATTTGTATTAGTAATGATAAAAAATTATCCTGAAAAATAAAAGAATTAAATGAAAAATAAGCAAGGATATTTTAATTATAACAATTAACTAATAGATTTATAAATACATTAAAATAATAAATAAAATATTATAAAAAAATTTCTTGTTATAGTGGCGCATTGAGAAGCAGAAAAATTGTGGAGAATGACTCTCGCTTGAAAGTGAAAACTTTAATTTAACATATAGAGGCTGATAAAGAAATCAAATTTTGTATTTGAAACTCATTCATTAAAATGTGAATTGATTTGTTTTAATTTAATTAAGGATTTAATTGTTATGCAATGACAATGTAAAGTTTTTTTATACTGTTAATCAATCAGAAGTTGACACATCAATAAAATGATAGATTCTTATCCTAACTACCTTAAAAGTCATTTAAACCATGATTTCTGATTGGTTGACAATGTAAAAAACTTTACACTGATAGTGCATAACAATTAAACTCTTTAATTAATTTCACATTTTCAGTCTCATGAGAAATAGTAAGAGATAGTTATGAAAACTAAAATAACCAATTTAAATTTGAATCAAATTATATGATGGAATATTTAAGAGTTTAATTGTTATGCACTGTTTTTACACTGACAACCAATCAAAAATCATGGTGTGTATAACTTTTAAGATAATTAGGATAATAGTCAATCTATTTAGCTTATGTGACAATTTCTGATTGGTTGTCTGTGTAAAAAATCTTTACACTGACAGTGTATACCAATTAAATCTAATATTTAAATCAAAATGAACAAATCTATATATATATATATATATATATATATAAACTTCATTAATTGATTCAAAACATCACTCTTTATTTTTACTTATTTTTAATTTGAAAGAAAAATAAAAGAAAGAATCAAAGGGATCACTTAATTTTCTTCTTCTGGGTGGCGCAATAGAATATAATGAATTCTATTGTATTATATTGTAATAGATTCTTTTAATTATATTCTATATTTTTCTATCGATTAAGTATCGTGTGAACCGAACCTTTTCTATAGTATCCTAATAGAATCTTACTCGAAATTGATTTTATTTATAAGGCTTTAGAAATCAAATTATTTTCTGTTTTACAACATTCCAAACCTAAGATTTAATTTACATACCAAATTATTTCCTATTTTTTTCATTCCAAACAACTATTCTAAAAATTACAATTTTCTTGAGGTTTAAAAGGAGGATGAAAATACCATATAAAATAAGACTTGGGAAAAAATTATAAGTTAAATACTCAACCTGTATTTAGTCACAAAGTAGTGAAGGAAAAGGCTGATCATAAATATGGCTTGTTCTTTTCCCGGGCACACCCTTCCCCCGGCTCCAAATAACATGTTATAGTTATGAGACTCCAAACCTTTTTCCTGCATTTCATCATATTTATATTAATTAACAAGCAGATCCTTTATACACAGAAGAATTAAGTTTGTTATTAAACAACTGACCAGATATCTCCATGGGTTAAAAGTGAAAGGCTCTGGATAGAGGAAGGGATCCAAGTTGGTCTCCCTTGTGTAAACATAAATCCTCCATCCCTTAGGGATGATAAATCCTAACAAGTCATAGAGATAGTCAATACTAACTGAAAGTTTGAATGAATAAAAAATCTAAGGTATGTCCATTTGATTTAAATTTTGAAGTGTACCATTCAATTCTACATCACTAGTGGTCTTCCTCATTACCCCAACAACAACATTAGCCAGCCTCAAGGTCTCAAAAATCACCTATACACAACATAAAGAATTGAAAACCATTTCCTGCCTTTTTATTTGTGGAAATATGGGGTATACATTGAATTGAAAATTTATGTAGCTCATCATTTCATTATAAAACTAGAATCAAGTATAGAAAAGTGCCCACCGCGCGAGTAAAGCTCATATTCTTGTAGTCGTCCCAGCTGATTTGTTCCTCTGGCGCTTTCTTTTGATGGATTGCAAATTGCTCTTCCTGTAGATCAGTGTGATTAGCTAAAAAGAAAAAGCTAAAACTTAAACCAATGTTGCTGATAGTATAGAGCTTTTCTTCTAGCCTTTAAGTTTAGCATTAAAGAGTTTGATTAGACAGAAAGCTCTGACTCACCCTTACTGCTTGAAGAGCTCTTGGATTATCATGAAGATATTTGACAGCCATCATTGTAGTAGTTGAAACAGTTTCATAACCTGAGTATAAGATTGAGACTATTTGATCAATTATTTCTTCATCATTTAGTTTGTATTTGAAATCATCGCTTCTTATAAGTTGGTCAAGCATATCATTATGAGTAACTGAAGAAGCTCTTCTCTTGGCTAAAAGCTCTCTAAGTATTGCATTCACTTTTTCTCTAGCCTGCAATCAATAAAAGTTTGACATTGTTCAAAAAGGCTCCAATGTGAAAGTAAAAAAGAGTATTTGATAGATTACAGCATACCTTGAGTCCTTGAAAATATTTGGTGCCGGGAATTTTAAAAGGCAGAGATATTGATCCTAAAAATATTTTTTCAAACGTAGCTTCAAATGTCTCATGGAAAGATCTTGGTTCATTTTCTACAATCAGCTCCAACATTGCAAAGAATGCCATCTGAATATACAAAATTGAAGAATGTAAAACATGGTTTGTATTATGCAGGATTCAAAATAGAAAGAACTCAAATTAATTCAAATTCATAGTAATAATATATAGGCTAAATTGTACTTTCCGTCCCCCAAGTTTTTCATGTTGGCGAAAATAATCCACAAACTTTTTTTTTGACGAATTTAGTGCTCCTAAAATCCAAATGTTGCGAATTTGGTCCCTATATTTTTTTTAATTGCAATTTTGGTCCCTTAATTCATGGATTTTTTGCACTTTTGATCCTCCATTTCTCCAAAATCCATGATTTTTAGTAGGGATGTTCGCGGATTGGATTGGATCGATTTTGAGTAAAAAAAAAAAAACATCCGATTCAAAGATGGAAATAATTTGCGGTTTGGATTGGATCGGTTTGCTACCTTAAAAAAATCCGATCCAATCCAATCCAATCAAATGCAGTTTGGATTGGATTGGATAATTCGGTTTTTACCGATACATCGTTACATAGTTATATTAAGTCGAAAACCAACATTAAACCTATATATACTAGAATTAATATAGTTCTAGTTTCTAAGTACATGTATGAAATCTTTTAGTACATGAATAACTATTGATTCCTAGGTACATGAATAACTATACACATTCCAATACATCTAGTATTTGACAATTCCAACAAAAATATTTAAGAGAATGAAAGTGTTCGTTCATAAAAGTATGAAAAACAATGCTTAAGTATGAGTAGTACTATAATTTATATATATATATATATATATATATATATATATATATATATATATATATATATATAGTATGTCGGTTTGGATTGGATAGGATCAGTTTTCACTAGGGGATCTGAAATCCGATCCAATCCAATGAAAAAAATGGTTTTTGCGGTTTCGATTTTTTTGATTTTCGATTTTTCGGTTCGATTTTTGCGGTTTGAATTGGTTTGGATCGGTTGATAAACAATCCTAATTTTTAGAGACTAAAAGTGCAAAAAACCCACAATTTTTGGGGACTAAAAGTGCAATTAAAAAATTGGGAAACCATTTTCACCAAATTGAAAATTTTGGGAGACAAAATTGTAATTTAGCCTAATTAATATCTAAAGCATGTCTATGCTTCGAGTGTTATTGATTTACTCAATACTTTTATTTTATTGTTAGGCATACCTGTGTGGCTTTTTGTTGAATATCAATGGTTTTATTACCAGCCCAATTGTCAACGAAAGACCTCATAAACTTGTCAATTTTTGGCGAATGACGATCCCTAAGTGCAGCTGGGCCAATAAGAGACAATACTGTTCCTCTAATACGTTTATGCAGCTCACCATGAGCCTCAGAAATTTTACTCCCTAGTATATTCTTTAAGGACACAGGGTAACCGGGGACTAGACCTTCAGCTTCATTCAAGAGGATGTATCTATTGATTTCTGGATCCATGTTGACAATGATAGGGAATCCTAATAAGTGAGTCTTGAAAAGATTTCCGTACCTATAAAGGAGACACATGCAAACATACTCTCATTGATCATTGCATAATGCATTTATACACTTTCTCGTTCAATATATTATGTAATTATACACTTTCTCGTTCAATATATTATGTAATTTTTTTTTTTTTTGACTAACAATATATTATGTAGTTAGGAATTAGGAAGATTGGATAGGAAAAAATAAAATTATTTATAGAATAATATTATAATCTTCTAAAATGTCTCCACAATACTTTATTAAAATTATTTGTAATTAGGTTACTAAACATATTATAATTGGTTCTCTCATAAACTTTTTCCCTCAAAGTTTCGTTAAGTATATAAACTTATTTGAATTTTACTAAAAAATATATAGGGATCTATTTGAATTTTTCTAAAAAAGCTCAGGGACTCAGAAATAACGAGTGGATATACACTTGACGGATGCTTAACGAAACACTAACAAAAAAGTTTATAAGGGACCCAAATACAAATTTTCTACGTGTTCAAGAATCCAAATTACAAACTTTTAAAATACAAAGATTTATTTGAAAATTTTAAAATAGTTTAGGACTTGCAGATTATTTATCCTTAGAATAACAATAATAATATTAATTAATAACTTTAAATTGCTTCATGTGTCAGGTGATCCGAGGAAACCAGCAAAATGAGTTTAATTTTAATTAGTTCACGGTTTGTTAAAAAATTCATTTTTCACGTCAACACATAATCATGTGTCTACGCATTACTAAATTAGTTTAATATTTTAACTAATTGTTGTAAAAAAAAATTGGTACGCAAAAGCTTAGAATAAAATAAGAGTCTCCCAATTTGGCTTTTTAAGTGATGTATCAGTGAATGACTAGAAAAGAGTATAAAACACTTATAAAATGATAGTAAATTAAAATTAAGCACTGGCATTTTATTTAAAAGTAAATAAAACTTCACAAAATATAAAAATTATAAGAGCCTAGCTAGCTAGAATTAGAGTGGCGTACATTGATCTACGGCGTTTCATGAAATCCGGTCCTTCATTGAGAAACCCAGAAGTCTCACCAATTAAAGAAAAACCCATTGTTCCCGGTGGTAATCCTTTTCTTCTGTACCATACTTTGTTCCATTTCAGCACTGCAAAGAATGTACAAAACGCCAAAGCCAGAGCATAATATACTATTGCTGGTATTGACATGATGCAAATGTTATGGTGAAAGCTCAAACTATTGATATTTATAATTTAACATTGATAGGATTGTAAATGACTAAGATTAATTCAATACTTTCATATGACTTTTAATCTGAAAAGTTTTAAATTATTTTTTGACTACCATTTATTCCAATTAATTTTCTCTAATATTTTTGTTAAACTTTTTATTATATTTGATTGTTATTTAATGCTTTTCATCAATTTGTTCTCTACATTAAAAATATAGCAAAAGTGTTTCTCCTTTTTTTTATGGCATTGAAGTGTTTTTAATGATTTTAATCCCGTGATTATTTTGTTTCAAAGTGTAACAAAGCAAATATGCTTTTGACAAGGCAGGCATTGCTTTCTTATAAAGCTTCGTTTCCTACAAATTGTTTTCTGACGGGACCACGAAAAGTTTACTGGATTGTTGTAAATAATAAAATTGGTATAAAGAAACTGAATATTGCCCTTAGGGATCAAGAGTCAAATATCAATTCGCAAATTAAAAAACTATTTAAATTTAAATTTAACACGAAGAGAATTCAAAACACCCAAGCCAGGACATAATATATTATTGTTGGTATTGACATGATCCTCAAATGTTATGGTGAAAGCTCGAACTATATATTGAAATTAATAATTTAACATTGATACGTAAGTAAATGACCAATATTAATTCAATACATTCATATCACTTTGACTTAATTAAAATAAATTAAACTGCTTAAATCCATTGACATTATTAACATTAATTAGCAGTTTTGCCATATATAATCAATTTAGATCTTATATATATAATAAGGAATGCTGAAATTAAATAAAAATCAAAATTAATTTTACCCTCCTTAAAAAAAATTAATTTTACCCAAATGTCATCATGTAGATTATTAAATTTAACAATCATGGAAATCATCAATTTTAATTTATTTTTTATTCAATTGAAATCAAATCAAAGCATTTATGTGACTCTTATTTGATGGAAATAAATTAAATCAAATATATTATTATCATTATTATTTTTTTATATATATAATTAATAATTCTTTGACCAGACATATATAATTAAAAATTAATTTAGAATTTTCATATCTTATTTAGTAGAAATAAACTAATTCAAATGACATTATTAGTTTTTTTACATATATAATAATTAATTTAAATTTTTCATATACAAGGAATGTTCAATTTGAAAAGTATTGTTGTCCAAATGTCTTTACATAGATTATCACTCTAACCGTAAATATGAATTATGAATATTATAGATTTACTTATTATTTATGCATCACATGCAAATGAAATTATCGAATGTGAGTACTTTTGTTAATAGAAATCAAATCAAATAAATTTTATTCATTCTTATGACTTTTTTGATTTCATCGAAATAAATTAAAATGATTAAATCAATTGACATTAGGAGTTTTTCAATATATAATCAATATAGGTCTTAAATATATAATAAGGAATGTTGAAAATAAATTAAAAAAATTAATTTTACCCAAATGTCATCATGTATATTATTAAATTTAAAAATCATGCAAATAATCAATTTTAATTTATTTTTTATTCAATTGAAATCAAGTCATGTGACACTTATTTGATGGGAATAACTAAATCAATTGACATTAGTAGCTTTTATTACATATATAATTAATTTAGATTTTGAATATCTTATTTGATGGAAATAAATTAAATCAATTTACTTTATTAATATTATTAGCTTTTTTACATTTTCTTTTTGACTAATAGTATTAGCTTTTTTACATATATAATTAATAATTAGTAATTAATTTTGAATTTGCATATCTTTTTTTTGACAAGAATATAATATGCACGATATAAATTGTGCATTGTGCAATTGATACAATCATAAAAAATTTGCATATCATATTCAATAGAAATAAATAAATCAATCTGATATATAAAAAAGTTTAGATTAGAAGAAGACACGCCCCTTATAAGGCCTGACAAGACCAATCAGCGAGGATTTATAGTAGAATTTATATATCTTCCTACCAAGAGGGAAAACCTGAAAATCGAATCTAAACCATAATGAATGTGGAAAGGAAAGCTTGACCAGATGTCCAGATGTGTCAACCTCTGTTGGTTAAGTAAATTAAATCAATCAATTGAATATATAAGGAATGTTCAACGTAAATCAATTTAGAAAGTACTGGTGTCCAAATTGTCATTACGTAGATTATCACTCCAACCGGTTTTTTATGTAAATGCAAATTTATTCCAAAAAGAGAGAGAAAAAAGAAAAGATATAAAGAAACATTGAGGGACTTAAACCAAACGTAGGAGAGAAACACCTAAAACTATAACAAGGAAGACCAAAAGAAATGATAGACACCAAAAATCAATTTCAGTGCTATCAAAACAAATTGACCAACTAAATCTAGTCTTCCAATTAACCAACTAAGAACCGAACTCCAACCAACTCTGGAGAAGAACACCAACGAAGTATGCATCCTGCACACCTAAAAGCAACTAAGCCAAACCATAGGCTAAAGCACTAGGATAAACCTGACTTGCATTAAGTAAAATTAGATGGACCAGCCCTATAATTAGCCCTTCTAATATTCCTCTTCTGTGACTTAGATAAAACCACATAAATTTTTTTTATGCTTTCCAACAGAAGTGGAATTCTTAGCAGCCTGTGAATTATTAATAACAGAAGCAGAATTGGCATTTGGATTTTTCAAAAACTGAGATAAAACTTCAAGATCATGTTGAACAACAATTGGAATTTCATATAAAACTGGACTTGAAACATTCTCACCACTCACCAGTAACATTAGCATCAGCTAAATCCTCCTGAGATTTTCCAGCAACCAGAACGGAGTTAATTGGAGTTGAATTACCAACTGTATAAGCAGCATCTTTGAAAGGTGACCTTGGCTGATTAGGAGAACCATGAAAGTCACTAACATTATGAAGATCACAAATATTGCCAAGATCAAAATCGGATGCATCAACAAGACTTGGCATAGAATTAGAACCTGTGACACCCTAATCTGACATCACATGGTGACCCAAAAATGACATGAAATACGAAATAAAAGTTTGCTAGTTTACTTTCGGAAAACAGATTTTCTTTACTTAGATCTTACTTACTCTAAAATCGTGATAAATTTTTTTTCTTCTTACAACGATAAATAACAAATACTCAAGAGAAACATCAACATAACTTATATATATATATATATATATATATATATATATATATATATATATATACACATTAGGAAACCTTGGATAACATGTCCGTTTCAAAAGATAGTTAACAGAAAAGTAAAAATACTATTAATCCCAGAAACTATGCAACGACAGTTTGGAAATCATATCTCTAAAACTCATGGCCATTAGTAGCCGATAACAGGCTACCCAAAAATCGCTACCTCAAAACTAAAACCCTATGTTAGTTTACATCTAATGAAACCCGTTGGATAGTCCCCCAAAAGAGGGTCCAACGTCAACATCAGCAGAGAGATCAGGGGCATCTACATGCCCGTTGACCATCCCTACTTCCCCCGCTCTTATAGTCGGAGCATTTCCGTTCTCCTGAGGCTGATACTCAGGATCCTCCTGAGGCTCCTCCTCAGGATCCTCCTCCTGCCCTTATACTACTAAGAAGAACAGAGGGGGAGGAGTCAAGGGGGCTGCTGCTGCTGCTGCAGGGGCTGGGCAGCTAGGATCTCGTGCTGTAGTGGCCTCTGATCCACCAAATACTGCAGGATCATCCAGATCGGCAGTAGAGGGATCTGGATCGTCTCCACGGTATGCATTCTCTCTTGAGGTCCCACGTCAACGTTCTCGCGTAGAGTGCAAATGGGTCTAGTGTAGGCTACGCTACTGGCTCTTGGATGAATGACCCTCGTAGCAGGATCCTCACGCTACTCAAAAACGAGGGAGCGAACCCCCAAGTGAGCTAGGCTCTCGTTCTCCGGTCCCATCGGTATATAGATGATAATATATGCCAAGAGAAAACAGCATATCCAAGGATACAGCAAGGGTAAGGAACCAATATATGAACTCAAAATACGACAACTACATACATCAAGTACAAACAACAAGTTCCTATATATGTATCAAACACCATTCTTAAAAATGATAAACATATCACAGAATATCATAATAATAAAGGTAAAGCACAAAGGTCTTGTGCCCAATAGTCATCATCATTTTCAAAGCGTATGCATGACACTTCTACATATATCATCTAATATCTTATTCTTAATTTCCGGAAATCTCATCACCTTTCAAAGAGCGGATCAGGCTCACAATATATTGGCCCTCAGGCAATAATCCTTAGCACCGCTGTGCTATAAACCAGGACATGAATCCCATGACACTACGCGATTCTCACACGGGGGCGCAATCAGAGGTACTTAACAAATCGTAATCAGGTCATACTATATTGTCCAACTCAAGGCACAATACATTCCCAGAACACGTATGACACTATTATCCATCAAGACCCAATGATACACAATGACTGAAGTCATCCCAGATTTCCTTGCCATCAAGGTCCCCCATTTCAAATCTTTGACAGCATTAGCATCCACAAAATCTTTACCACTTACACCTCTTATTCAGCTTTGGAACATATTGGACATTGCTTTTCTTATTCCCTTTAGTAATAGAAGCATCCCTAGAAAAATGCTTCAAATTAGCAGCGTTAATGTTACTGTGCCTACAGTATACCAATGAGTGTCCAATAACTTGACAAAAAGAGCAAAAGGGAGGCAACCATTCATATTCAACATCCACAAAAAAAGCAAAGCCCTCCCTTTCAACAAGGATTTTCTCCCGAAGCACCAAGGTTAAATCAATATCAATCAAGATTCTAGCATAATGCCCAAAAGACCTTTTTCTACTAGCCTCATCCAAAGCAATTGGAACACCAAGTGCACCTCCAATTTCAAAAAGACTCTTGTTCCTCCAATACTCTCGTGGCAATCCATGGATTTTAACCCAACATTGAAAATTAGTTTGTTTGATAGATGAAGGATTAAAATCCTTAGTCGCAAATAGGCGTAAAACACCAGGATTCAAAGTCAAAGACCCAATCGATCTTAGGCTACGGAAATCTTTAAAAGATTCAAAAACAAAACTCAAAGAAACCCTTACCAAGAGAAACCATGCATATTCCAAGAACCTGATAAATTCCAAATCTTTGAAAGCTTTATGCACAAATCAGCTACTTTCCATGGTACATCACCATTCGAAAAGGTTATCCTACCATGCAGAACCTGTCACTACTGAAAATTTTCTGATTACCTGCGGATTTTCTTGTGGATTTTACACAAAAATTCGCAGGAAACAAGTTTCCTATAATTTTTCCTATGAATTTTGTCCATAGGTAATACCTTCGTGGGTAATTTTTTCCTTCGAATTTTAAAATCCTTAGGAAATTTCCTGCAAATTTTCTTGCAAAAAATTTAAATTCGTAGCAAATGTCAAAATTTCCTACAAATTTGAATCTACAAGAAAAAAACCTTATTTTTAAAAAAATTACAGAAAAATTCGCAAGAAATTGCAGTAAAAAAAATCCACAGAAAAATTCGCAAGTAATTCATGAATTTCTAGTAGTGTGTATGCAGTCTTCAACACCAGCGCGATACTCTTCTTTAGAAATTTTGATCGATAGTTCATCGCCTTTCAAACATGGTCGTGGCACCGTAAATATGAATTATGAATAATATAGATTTACTTATTATTTATTGGTCACATGCAAATGAAATTATCAAATGCGAGTTCTTTTGTCAATTGAAATCAATTCAATTCAATTCATTCATATTACTTTTTTATTTCATCGAAATAAATTAAAACGATTAAATCAATTGACATAATAAGTTTTTCAATTTATAATCAATTTAGGTCTTACATATATGGTAAGGAATGTTTTTTTATTAATTGAATATAATAAGGAATTTTGAAATTAAATCAAAATAAAATTTTTTTTTACCCAAATGTCATCATGTAGATTATTAAACTTGAAAATAATGCAAATCATCAATTTTAATTTATTTTTGACTCATTTGAAATCAAATCCATTCATTCTTGTGACACTTAATTATTTGAGGGAAATAAATTAAATAAATTGACAATATTGACATTATTAGTTTCTTACATATATAATTAATTTAGATTTTGTCTATATAAAGAAAGTTCAAATTAAATAAATTTATAAAGTAATTTTTTTTAACTAAAAAAGATATTCATTCATTCAAATTGGTAAAATATATCGAAAACAACACAAATTCAACATCGCTAAAAATCGAAAAGGATGAATCTGCAAACAAACTCATAACATCCATGTTAATAGTATAAAATGGCAAAATGCCGACAAATGTGATAAAATCAAAGTAACCGGAATACCCATGCTTCCGGATCTCTAATGTTGACACCCAAGTCTTGATTGAATATGTAATGGCTCGAAGTTGTTCTGCCAATCTGAACCAAACGAACATTGTAACAAGAAGGGAAACCAAACAACACCGCACCAAATCGACGAACAATTTTATTTATTTTTGATTTATTTGATATAAAATTAATTCATTAATGTGACTCTTATTTGATGAAAATAAATTAAATGATTGACGTTATTAGTTTTTTATATATAATTAATTTACATTTGGAATTTATAAGAAATGTTCAAATTAAATCAATTTCAAAAGTATTGATATGCAAATGTCATTAATATATATGAATTATGTAATACAAAGTTTCCTATTACTTTTGGATCACATGCAAATGAAATCATCAAGTATGAGTTCTTTCTTCAATTGAAATCAAACCAAACCAATTCAATCCATTTATATGACTTTAATTTAATAGAAATATAACTGATTAAATCAATTGACAATATTGACATGAGGAGTTTTTCCATATATAATGAATTTAGATTGTAAAAATATAATTATGAATGTTGAAAATAATGAAGTCCAAAATTATTTTTAGCCGAATGCCATCATGTACATTATTGAATTTTAAATTCATGCAAAAAAATTATTGAGAGACAGTTCAATTTTTGACAGAAACAGCTCAATTTCCATTAATTGTAAACCATAGGAGATATCTATGGAGATAGTTATCCAAGGTTCTATGTTCCATAGTTTGGGGTTCTACCCCTTTTAGTACTCACAAAAAGAAAATAGATAGGACACATGCTTATTAAGTTAACCATCATTTTAGCCAAGTTGATTGTAAGCACCAGCTAGTTTAATTCCTGAATGTCAAAAATTAATAATCAATTTGTAAGCATTGGTCATGTTAGTCCCTTAAATTGTTAAAATTTATAATTCTAGATACCTATTTCATTGACGAATTACAACTTAAGGGACTAATATGATCGGTTATTACAGTCTGAATCACTAAAATATTAATTTTCTTCAAGATGAACATGACTCGTGCTTAATTTCAAGACTAAGATGATGGTGTACTCTGTTTAAATTCTTGTCATCTTGAGAACAACTCCATGACCTGGTTCTATAGCCAAACGACATGCAGGTGAATGGCAGTAACTTGACGAGAGAGAGAAGCGAAACTTCATCAGAATGAGAGATAAAATCACCTTCAGTTGTGTCATGGCAAATTGTTGTCCAACACAGACACGAGGTCCTAATCCAAATGGCATATAGGCTTGAGGAAACTTGCCAGCTCCAAAGACCCCATTTGAGAATCTGTCAGGATTGAAGTTATGGGCATCTTGCCCCCAGAGCTTAGGGTCCTGCTGCAGTGTAAAGATTGGAATCTGAATATTCATTCCTTTTGGAATTAGGATACCTTTTAAATTGATATCTTGGAGAGCTTCTCTAACAACAAATGATGCTGGTGGATAAAGCCGCAAAGTCTCTTGAATCACCATGTGTAACTGCAGACATTACATTTTCATAAAAGTTCATTATTAGTAAGCAGGCTCATGAACTTGGAAAAGATTTCCTAAAGTTATATTCATTCACTCTTATCATATATTCAATTAAGAAATGCCTCTTTTCAAAGAATTTTAGAAATAGGATCTTAATTTCTTTCTATTTTTCCTCATTATATATTAAGTTTATCTAACCAGGCTTATGTTTCACCTTTTTGCATATCTCATCTATTCTATCTTTAACGAAATCTTCAGCAAATAAATTTTATTAAAAATCAATTTGGCAATACCAGTAGATCCAATTTTAGAATGACCTTTGAGAAAAGGCTCTAAACAGTTCTTCGATGCATGGAGGATAGCATGCAATTGAAATGAGACAAAACTGTTTAGTTACAAATTAATTTACTTTTTAACTTAAAAACCTTGAAATGAATTAGAAGTCATTCATGTAATTTTCTTAATCTTAAATAATTTAAATGATACATACATACCATTTTGCTGAAATCGAAGATCAAAATAATTAATCCCAATAGGTACTGCATTAAAAGGATTACATGGAAACATTTAGATCTAATTCATATTGTGTGAAACATACCGTCTTCAGGCTTCTAAGCATAGTTGCATCTGGAGGATCACTTCCACAAACTTCGAGCACCTCAGCTCGAAGACGGTCTTGCCAATCTTGGTGTAGAGCTAACAGCATCAAGCACCACGTTGCTGTAATTGCAGTAGTCTCATATCCAGCAAAGAACATAGTTTTGCAGTTATCTATCATGAACCTGTCACGTGAGATAGAATTTGGTAAGAGGTCATCGCTACCCTCACAATTCTTTGCACCCTCAAGTATCATTTGTAAAAGATCCTGCTCTTGAGTGTCATGCAGGCGTTGCTTTATGACTTTCAATATCTTTGAGTTTATCTCTTTCTCCAATCTCCATATCTCTCTGTTCATTTTGATTGGCATGTATCTAGAAAACAATAATATGATTTTCCTCATTAGTAGGATTAATAACTAGCTATAACAAGAATATGATATGCAAATTTATACCACCAAGAAGCAAAGCTAAAAGAAAAATATTTTAATGAAAAACGTGCACACTATACCGAAAGCCTGGAATTCCAGGAGCAATCGTGGACATGACTCTTTGAAGATCTCTAAGCTTTGTGAATATTTCTTTTCCTTCAATATAATTGCTCCCAAAACAAGCTTTTGCTATTACATCTGCTGACAAGCTTCGCAAGTCTTCATCAATTTTAATCTCTGAAACTACTCCATCACTTTGAAGTCTAGTCTCCCAAGACTTTAATATTATATTTGTGGAGTCAACAATCAAATTAACCATTGCCTTCAACATGTTTCACGAAAAAAAAAATATACATTAGATTGATATCATAAATCAATATTTGCAATATAACTGAGCATATCTATGATAAATGCAGTTACAACTGATATATATTAGTAATTCAATGCCTTTGAGATTAATTTCATGGTCAAAATACTTCAATATACTTATTTTTAATTCCCTATGCATTACATGTTTCTCGAGTTGGGTAGTGTAACGTCCCGATTTTTCAAGCTTTTGAGCTTTCCGTTTAAACAGTATTTATCTGTTTGTATTTTATTGGAGGGTTTAGATAGTGAAATAAAATAATCCGAGACCATAGTCATGCCCTACGCTATCGTAGGAAGCTATGGTTAAATTTTGGTCGAAAACCCAGATGGAGCCCGATCTGCGTTTTACACTGATAGTATGATTTTACTGCTCAGAAAATCTAATTTTGACTCGTGAACGAGACAGTTAGGTTTTAAATTAAATTTTCTACAATATTGAAAAATTTAAAAATTTTCACTGAAAAAGTGAAAATTGTGATTTTATGGAACCGAATACGGATTTACCGGGACCCGTTAATGGATAATTACTAAATCACTATCAATCCACCTCACTAGGGTGAGTCACCTAGTGACTCACCAAAGTCATCATGACGACTTTGGAGGGGCAAATGACTTTAATGTCCCTAAAACTTCCTAAAATGACCATTTTACCCTTTTAGCAAATTACCCTTCGACCCTTCTATATTTATTAAGCTTAAAACATCACTTTTTCACTCATTTCTTCTCCCCATCTCACGCAGCCCTCTCCCCCATTTTCACTCCTCTTCTCTTTTCACTTTCTCTCCATAAATTCACCATAAACCATTTCAAGCTTTCTAATTCAAGTAGAAACTTCAATCAAGGTGACTAGGAGAAGCTTCAAGCTTTGTTAATCACCACTAATCAAGAGGTAAGCTTCACTTCTTTCCATCTAGAGACCTTGGATTCTCCATGGATTTTCATGATGTAAGGTTAGGGTCTTAGCTTCAAAAATCCATAACTAATTATAGAAAAATCATATACTCATGAAATTAATTCCTATGAACTCATTAAGACCTCTAGATTCATCATCCGAGAACATCACATGGCTGCCCTGTTTTTGTCTCATAGGGCCGAAACCCTAGTGCTATAGTTAGATGAGATTTTGTTTCAATTCTTAGCAAATAACCATGGATTTCATCTTTCTATTGCTTAGATGTCTTAAATCCAAGAGTTTGAAGCCAAATAAAATCCCTAACCTAGAGTACTAAAGAGAACCGAAATTATACCCTAGGGGAATTGAATGATTTTGTTTCCATTTTCAACTTGTGACAATTTTCCTTAACAATAGACTACTCTATGATCATAAATCCAAGAGTATGTGAAATTTTGAGAATTCTAGCCAAGGTGACTAGCCATAACCGAACCTATACATGGGTAGTTACTAGGGTATTTCAACAAGTTAAACTTATTTGGTGTCTTGTGATGAAGGACCAAGAGAATCACCGTTGCCGGACGAATTGGGAAAGACAATTGGACCGCTGAACGGGAGACTTAAAGACCGGAAAGCTTAAACTTGAGTAGGCTATGAGAGGTAAGGGGAGTTTACCTGAGGGATTTATGATAACTAAATGTGGTGTTGTTAGTGGATTTATGTAATGAAGTGATTTGATGATGAGTTGATGTTGTTATATGTTGTTATGTGAACGTTGATGTGGTCGAATGTGTTGATGGAATTTACTATGTTGACAACGATGTGATTGGCTATGTTGATATGAATTGATTATGTGAGATATTATAACATTGTGACATGATGACTGTATGGCTGTGGTTTACTGCATTGAAATCTATAAATAAAGATAAAAGTTTTTAAAAGCCTTGCAGAAAAATCATAGATTGATTTGGGGAAAACATTAGGAAATATTTATGACGCAAATTTGCTCAAGTCTACATTATGTTATGATAAGAGGAAAAATGTCAAAAATTTGGATTTGAATGATTTTCATGTGAAAAAGGTGAATTTTCTAAGAAGTTTATGAAAAACTGTTTTATTGTTTTGAAAACTGTGTTTTTATGCTGAGATGGTATTTTTGATCTCAATCATCCTTGCAAAAATGAATCTTTGGGGAAGGGATTTATTTACTAAAGGTAAAGTTTTCTTACAACTAAGTTTGTTTCGTTTTAACATGTATTTAAACAGAAAACGTTTTATCTGTAACAGAATTTTCTAAACAATGTGAAAATCCGACAACTCAGAAGAGTTGCGGAGATTTGATTTGATTTCTGTATTTCACAGAACGAAAACGGTGATAAACGATGAAACGTGAACCTAGCATACGAGACGTCGGGATGCTAGTGTTCTGTAAAAAATAGCATGAGAGGCCGTGCAATGATGTTATGGACTGTGTGTCCTATGGACTATGTGTCCTCCTCTTGTTATGAGGAAATGAAATTAAGGGTAAATGCTGTTTTCTATTACCACGAATCTTGGGCTGGTGCATCGGTCTAGGTCTCTGCGATTGAGCACTCGGACGTTTTGTCCTGTGTTAGAAGTTTTAAAACAGTGTAAATTGTGAATAGTCGGGAGCTTTGAGCTACAACAACGAAAGAATGAACACAAAGAAAAGTGGCAAGACTTGGAACGTTTTTCTCATGCATTTGTTTTTAGGCAGACGTGCCATCTGGATTGGGGGACCTTGATGGCAGGGAAGCCTGTGATGACTTTAAGTCATTGTATAACATTGTGCCTTGATGGACAATGGTGTCATACAACTGACGAATATTGTGCCTTGAGTTGGACAATATCGTATGACCATTTACAGTTTATTAAGTACCGCTGAATGTAATTCCATGTAATCGCGTAATGTCATGGTGTTCATGTACTTCCGAATAAGCACTTAGGTGCTGGTCATTGTGCCTAGAGCCAATGTACCTTGAGCCTGATCAGCTCAGTTTTTACACAATGGTGTCCGGAGATTAAGTAAAGAATTAGATGATGAACATTGAAGTGTCATGCATCTCTTTTGAAAATAACAATGGCTGTCGGGTATGAGACCCTATGATACACTACTTGGTTATCTGTAGGACTTTACACATGATAATTATTTATGCTTATGTGTTATTGATGTGATATACATGTTGTTATCGCATATGAATCCATATATTGGTATCTCACCCTTACATCTTCAGATGAATTCCAAGATGCCGCTGGAACATTCGGGGATCCATTCCCTGACGTTTGAGTATGCGGAGGAGCGTGACGCACGAGAAGTCATAGTGTTTAGTAGTAAGACCAGCTATAGGATATGTCCTATTCTATTTTGAACAACAGTTAGTTAATTACTCTGGCTACTGATAGCCACGACTGTTTTGAATGGCCGTATGTATAAGGCCTATGTATTCTATTGTGATATATTATTATGTGTACTTTGTTTGATGTTTCTTTACCTGCGTGTTTAACTTACGCTGATGTATGGTAAACTAAGTTAGAAGAAAATTTGTATCACGGATTTTTACAATAAGTTAAATACTTTGAAAAACTTATTTTCCTGAAAGCAACAAGCAAAAATTAATTAAAGTTTATTTTCCGTAACGGATAATCATGTGGTGCCTCAGATGGGGGTGTCACAGGTAGGGTGAAAGTGCAAGTGCATGTAGGATATTTAAATATTTAAGGGTATATACACACCTTCACCTTATCGATGTATAGTTCAGGAGCAATTATCTTCCTTTGATGTGCCCAAATTGGACCATTTGATGAAATTATACCTTGGCCAAAGAGTGGCCCCAAGTCTTTGGAAAGAAAAGAAGGCTTCCCCAGATTCAAAGAGGTGTACTGGGTGATTGCTTTCACCATCTCTATATCTGTGAACATCAACGTTTGTATCGTCCCAGAAGAAAACAAGTAGGTGGGACCTGAATGTGTTAAAAGGAAATCAAAATGGATGGCATTAAAACAATATTAGCCTACTGCTCCTAGATTCTAGGAGACTAAATGTCCTTAGATTAATAAAGCACGAGCTAATAATAAAAAATGAAAGAAATAGGTTTTAGGAAAGATGGAGCCTTCAAAATGCTTAAATTGAGGCTCAAAGATAATAAAGCAAAGTTGGGATCGATCAGTCGTTCATAAACCAATAAATTCCAAAAATATGGCAAAGAGACTAAAAACACAAATGAAAACATTAAAAAGGACAGTGATCATCATTTTCGAGAAACGAAAAAATGAAGTAAACAAGATTAATTATGTTTTGTGAGACAAGACAAAGTAGCTAACCATATTGGTTTCTCCACTTTTCAATGTGAGGGAACAAAATTGAAGGCCACGAATGAGAAATAGAAACACCATCTTTGTCTTGTGTATTTGTTGTTGACTGAATTTTGAGTTGAATTAGCCTTATCATTTCTGGGATGTTGCCAAAGTAGAAATGAGGAGATGGTCCATGAATTCCCTGCCTCCGAAGCTGTGCTCTAAGTGATCTTGGCTTGAACACCAAGACATTGATAACATGTAACAACAACACCAGAAATCCTCCCAAAAGAATTTGCACTATGCTCATCTTCAACACTCGCCTCTTCCTCTCCGTACTTGCAACTTGGTTTTCTTCTTCGCTTTAGATGAGAGAAATGACCCAATTTGAATTCAATTAATAGGCAGTACTAGTGCCTAATGCATTGATTAAGATGTTATAAATGGTATAGGGTAATTTAAAGTCTTTCCTTATCTATATTTGTTACTAACTCCGGTAAATTTTTACGATCAAATCCTCTAAAGTACGCTTAAGTTTAAAGCGAGTAAGTAATGGTGTATCCAAGCATTGAAATCTCAACTCACTTTAACTAATCAATGGTGAATTCACTTTTACACTCAATTTCACTTCACACTCATCTTCAACACTCGTCTCTCCTTCTCCGTACCTGTTACTTTGTTTTCTTCTTTGCTTTTGATGAGAAAAATGACCCAATTTGTATTCAAACTAGCACGGTGACCAGCGCGACTTATGAGGATATGTTTGGTTTGTCAATGTATCAATATTTATATCATATATATAAAGTTCAAAACAATTTCATTCTTTAATAGCGAATTGCACATCAGATAGTTATAATATTCATAAAAAGATATTGTAGTAGTTGATTAAGAATGAGTTTAAAAGTTGTATGTATACATAGAGATAGATCAAATAAAAACATATCATTTTAATATGCAAATTATATTTATAATTATATAATTAAAATAGAAAATTTGTTAACCTATGATTGCATTAAATTTAGTCAATGAGACCAAAATTTAGGAATATAAATGGGGTGGACAATCAATAAGAATGATTAATGGGATAATCAATAAGAATGATTATTTTCACTTTTTATAAGGAAAATAACATTCTTGTTTCAAAAAAGGAAAATTAAAATTTTAGAATATCATAATATTATAATTAGCTGATTAAAAAGTAATCATATGTTACCGTATTCTATTCAAATGTTGTTTAACAAATATAACACAAATGTTTCTTAATTTATTTTTTGTCTATTTTATTAAAGTGAATGAATAAAATATCTTTTGGATTTGATAGCTCAAAAGTAAGCCTATGATTCTCTAAAATTTTAATAAGTGTGTATTTTATGTCTTATATCACATTTACATTCCCAACAAAATAGAATAACATTTTGATACAAATTAGAGAACCAATTAAAAAAGCTCTTTCAAAAAATGGAAAAATTACGCATAAAGCTTTGAAATTATTTTAAAATTATGTAATTTAAATACGTTCGTTCAAATAAGCATTCAAAATTTTTTTACTAAAAATCTTAAATGACCCTAATTGGTTCAATCACATTGATTACAGAATGATAATTAAAATTTAGGATATTTTAATAATAATAAGTTGTCTCAAACGTTTTCATATTTCAAATCATATATATCTATTTGAATGCAAAACTATTCATTCAAATGTTTTTTTTTTGTATGGTCCATTCAAATGTTCAATCATATAAATTTCAAATTTATGTTTCAATTTATGACTCTTAATGTCTCCAATCATACTTAATAATAACTAAAACAATGAATATCATTTTAATAGAGAATTTGAACATCAAGTCGTTATAATATTCACGAAAAGATAATAGTTTATTATAAATTAATTTAAAAGTTGTATACATATTCAAAAAGTTAAATCGAATAAAAAAAATACCATTTTAATATGCAATTAAATTCATTATATTGAAATTATATAATTATAATTGAAACATTTATTAACATATGATTACATTAAATTTAATCAATGAGATCAAATTTAGGACTATGAAGGGGACAGACAATTAATTTCAAAATAAGGATATCAATGTAATAATTAATAGGAATGAATATTTATAGCTTTTTTGTATAAAAAAAATAACATTTTAGAATATTACATTTAATAGGCTAAAAAGTAATCATATTTTACCAAATTCTATTTGAAAGTTATTTTTTTATAACCATGTAAGTACAGATTATATCAACCACCGTTAGCAGTGACTAATCTCTGTCGAGGAACCTGTTGGGCAGGCAAGGTGAGTTCTCTCCTCCCAACCAAGTTTTCTCCATAAACAAGAGTAATAATTTGAACCCTTGACCACTTGTTTAAGGTATCTGAGTCCTTTATCATTCTGATCAACTATATAGGTTGGTATTAGAAAGTTGTTTGACAAATGTAAAACAAATGTTTCTTAAGTTTTTTTTCTGTTGTCTATTTTATTAGGATGAGTAAAATTTCTTTTAAATTTGATAGCTCAAAAGTAAGTTTATGATTCTTTGAAATTTTAAGAAGTGAATATTTTATGTCTTATATCATCATTACATTGCCATCAAAATAGAATAGCATTTTAATAGGAAATTTGAGAACCGATTAAGGAAGCTCTTTAAAAAAAGGAAGGATTATACATAATTTAATTTGAATACTTTCGTTCAAATCAGCATTTACAATAATTTAAATCAAAACTTTAAATGACAGTGATTGATTATATCATATTTTTTGCAAAGTGATTATTATAATTTAAGATATAATATTAATAATAATAACTTGCTCTAATCATATCATTTAAGTTTTCATATTTCAAATCATATTTACCTATTTGAATGAAAAATTTTCATTCAAATTTTGAAAGATTTAATTGATATGTCCTATCAGTGTAAAAATTATTTATACTGTTAGATCAAATATAAATATATCATTAATTATAATATGAAAATTATATTTATAATTATATAATTATAATATAATTGTTTTTTAACCTATGATTACATTAAATTTAGTCAATCAGATTAAAATTTAGGAATATAAATGGGGTGGACAAACAATTTTTAGATAAAGATATTAACGGGATAATCAGTAAGAATGATTATTTGCAGTTTCTATAAGAAAAATAACATTTTATAATATAATAATATTATAATTAATTGATTAAAAAGTAATCATATGTTACCAAATTCTATTCATATGTAGTTTAACAAATATAACACAAATGTTTCTTAATTTATTTTTTGTCTATTTTATTAAAGTGTATGAATAAAATATATATCCTTTAGATTTGATAGCTCAAAAGTAAGTATATGATTCTTTAAAATTTTAATAAGTGAATATTTTATGTCTTATATTACAATTACATTGCCAACAATATAGAATAGCATTTTGAAAATCTTTAAAAAATTGTGATCGCCTACTAATCCATGCTTGGAAGTTTGGCTCAGAAGCCAAAAGATATTGTAAAAAATTGTGATCCGGAGAACTTGACCTTGGTATTGTGGGTTTTAATACAGTCAATGAAAATGGCCAGGTGAGCATGTGTATGAACATTATTTGGCTGCTGAGGACTCCTAATTTTGCATTCATAATATCAATCCAATGTATGCTTTTTTAATTGCACAATATAAGCAAAGATTCCCTTGTGGTTGATGGTGCTTGCATTTAATAGCTACTTATATTTCCCGTCTCATCTGGTAATAAAACTACATTGTTTCCCACGTGTGTTTCTTATAGATTGTTAGTTTTTTAATTGTTGTATGTGACCCAACATCCTTATATCACAATTTTCCAGCTTGAAAATTTTCTTTCCCCCTTTCAGTATTTAGTTTTTGCACTTGAAAAATATGATTTATACTGTGCATTGTAATTGTAATTGTGATTAGTTATTTCTCAAATTTAAGGAGCATATCAGGTACCCATTATAAATCATGTTTTCTCCAAACATGATGGGAAGGTAACAGCAAACTACTATCATAGTAGTCTGCTGTTACCTTACAATCACCCTTGCAGAACATACGTGTGTCAAAATAGAGAACCAATTAATTAAGCTCTTGTAAAAAATGGAAAAATTACGCATAAAGCTTTGAAAATATTTTAAAACTATTTAATTCAAATATGTTACTTCAAACATGATTTCAAAATAATTTAACTCAAAATCTTAAATGATATTGATTGGTTTAATAACATTGATTATGTAACACCCTCCCTCTTCGGGTGTCACTTTGGTAACCCCAAATCATATAAAGTATGAAAATAAAGATTTGCTGGTTTACTTTTGGAAAACAGATTCCTTTACTTAGGTTTTACTTACTATAAAAACGTGATAAAAAATTTTCTTCATAAAGCACTGAAGATTCAAGATAATCATTAACACTAATCATATACACATATATGTTTCACCAGTTTAACAACACACATATAGGAGACCCTGAACAATACGTCCATTCCCAAAATACATTGACAGAAGTAAAACATCATAATTCCAAATACTGGGTAGCGATGGGTTTGAAAATCATATCTTCAAGAACCCTGACCATTAGTAGCCCTTTACAGACTAGTCAAGGAACACTACCTCAAAAGAAAACCCTAAGCTGGTCTAGCACTAACAAAAGACACACTACCTAACATACGCCGTATTCCTGAAACTGAGTTTTGTCTCCAACCATCCACGCCTCTTCATCGTTAACGTCGAGCAGATCAAGCTACTGAGTCCTTAAATGACCCAGAGGACTGTTGACAAATATTTGTACATGTATTCAAAAACACAACAGGGTGTCCAACATGTACAGGCAAGGTTGAGAAACCAATATATGAATCCAAAAGCGACAACTACGTACTCAAACACAAATCGCAGATTCATATAAACATATCTCACAAAATATCATTATGCATAATCTAGTACAATATATATCAAGGAACTAACCGTAAGAACACAAGGGACTCATG
This sequence comes from Ammopiptanthus mongolicus, assembly GCA_039655645.1. Taxonomy (NCBI): domain Eukaryota; kingdom Viridiplantae; phylum Streptophyta; class Magnoliopsida; order Fabales; family Fabaceae; genus Ammopiptanthus; species Ammopiptanthus mongolicus. The sequence goes on along the minus strand of CM077348.1, from coordinate 25,707,298 downwards.
CCCCACAGTCAACGTTATCTTCAAAACGTATGCATAAACACTTCCACATAAGTCAGCTAATATTCAATCCGCCAAAAACATGAATGCAAGGGAAAACCATTTTGTTTTCATTAATTTATTTTTGTCGTATCAATATTTCCTTGTTGAAGCATCAACGCTATCAACCACCATAATGTCTTAGACTCTTAAGCCTTTTTTCTTAAAACAGAATACTTAGTCCAAAACAGCTCGAACCCCAAAATTCCCTAACCGATGCACCAGTCTGGAATTTTGGATTCAAAAGCATAAAAGTATCCGCAAGTTTATAGGACCACAAAGATTGTCCGCAAGCTGGCAGGACCAACACACTAACACAGATCCTTGATCCACGTGTTCTTGCAGAACCCTAGAATCCCGATATCTCGGTTTCTAGTTTCTAAGTTAAAAACTACATTTTCTTGAAAACTGAAAAACTAAAACCTAAATCTCCGAAACTTATACAAAGTCCTCAGGATCGGTTTTCCATAAAACAAAACTTGGTCTAAAGACCATTTCTTTTCTTTTCGTCGTTTTTCGGTAAAACACAAACCTTAAAATACAGTTTGTAAAAACCCTTTTTCTTGGATAAAACCAAATAATTTGAAATCACGTTTCTCGAAAACGCTTTTGCTCAAAGATTAACTTTATTATTTTAAAAACAATAAAGTTCTCCAAAAATACTATTCACCCTAAAAACTTCATTTTTCTTTATTAAAGCCAATTCTTTCCCATTTTGCCCTTTAAGTCGACTTACCCTTAAAAAGCAAATGTTTATTATTATTTTATTCCAAAATGCTAATTTATTTCTTTTTCACTTAAAATCACTTAAAAAAAAACAATTAAATATTATTATTTTTCCTTAATCCGCGTCTCAAGCTTTTTGAAGCTTTTAGGTTACATATTGTCGGATCCTAATCGGTATTAGGTCCTTTAATGCAATAATCTCCACAACAGGACACAAGATACATCCATACATTTATTCCAATGCTATACCATACATTCATATATATGCAGGTATATTATGCATAGGCAATTATCAGCAGCAAAATAAATCACACCACAAACAATCAAACACAGCTAAATAATTACATCCCAAATATACAAACATAGCACATAGCCGTCGGAATTGGAATTCCTCAGGTTTGTCCCCTTACCTTTTGGAGTTCCCAAAATAATAGCAACCTCCCGATAGATCCAAAATTCGTCCGATCTCTCGTCCGATTATCTGTCGATCATTACACACATACAATCAATCAATGCATTAACACAAAACACAAAGATTTCTCCTAATCTCTACCTCTAGGGTTCAGCCCTATGATACTAAAAATAGCTAGGGAGCTCTAAAAATTCTCATCTCTTGGGCATTGCCCTAACTAAGTGAGATAACCCTAGATACACACTCAAAACATCAAAATCCAACCAAAAACCCACTCCCCCACCATGTGAGAGTTTCGGCCCCTTAATACCCATATGGGTTAGAGGCATTTCTTGGCTTCAAGCGCTTAGATCATGAAAGGATGTCATGAACCTAGACCAAAGAAATTGGTTTGGTATTAAAAGGAGTTTTTTACAATTTTTCATGGATTTTTGAAGTTTATGGGTTAAAAATCCTAACCTCCATGAAACAAAGATTTGAAGGGGTGAAAGGAGAGATTGAGAGATATAGGAGAGAGTCTATACCTCCTAGATGAACTTCCTTCAAAGAATCAAGCTTGAATCACTCAATAACTCCAAGTTTTCAATCTTTTTCAATGAAGGAAAAATGAAGAACAAAGAGAGAAAGAAGAGAAAAGTGAGAGGATGGGGGAGAAAGAGTGTGGCCGAATGGCCTTCGAGTGAGAGAGTGAGATTAGATATTTTCTTTTCATGAATGGCAAACTTGTAATTTGTTAGAAGGGTATTTTGGAAATTTTGCTAAAAGATCAAGGGCAATTTGGTCATTTCGCGTTCAGGTATTTTGAAATTCATTATGACACTGGCACGAGTCCCTAAGTGACTCGACACTGACTTGACATCAAGATTATCCGCTTGTGGGTCCTGTGAAACCCTTATACGGCTTCAATCGTCACCTAGTTTGATTCTTGGTCCGAATATAATATATTATTTTCACTTCTGGATGTCAGGACAGATTTTATAAAATATGTAGAGGATCAAATTCTAAGACTAATGGTTCTGACCGTTTGTCAAAATTAGGTCTTTATAGTAGTAAAACACTATTATCCGTGAAACGTAGGCCGGGATCCGTTTGAGTTTTCGGTCCAAAATTTAACCGTAGGCTCCTACGATTATATGGAGCATGAATATGATTTTAGTTTTCCGAAAATCATTTTCTAAAACACAGATAAAAATATAAAGTCATTTATATAGTTTACTGATCTTAGAAAAGGTGAAAATTGGGGTGTTACAAATTACAAAACGATAATTAAAATTTAGGATATATAATAATAATAATAATAATAATAATAATAATAATAATAATAATAATAAGGATGACTTTTAAGATAGTTAGGATAAAAATCAAACATTTTAGCATATGTGGCAATTTCTGATTGGTTGACAGTACATACCAATTAAATCTAAATTTCAAATTTATATTTCAATTTATGACTTTTAATCTCTCCAATCATAGTTTTATTTATTTTTTTACTGACTCCAATCATAGTTAATATAACATCCAGATTTTTCAAGCTTTCTAATATCAGTAAATCATGTAAATGAGTTTATATTTTTATCTGGGTTTTAAAAAATGATTTTGGGAAAAACAAAATCATATTCATGCTTTACACTATCGTAGAGAGCTACGGTTAAATTTTGGGTTGAACACTTAGACTTTATTGCTCAGAAGACATAATTTTGACTCGTGAACGAAACTATTAGGTTTAGAATCGAATTTCCAACAATGTCGTCAATTTTGAAAATTTTCAAAAAAAAAAAGTTCTTACGCTTTATTCGGGCGTAAAACGCAAATCAGGTGACGAACGGAGCTAAATAAGGACTTATCGGGACCCGCTAACGAATAAACAGGAAGTCATATCAGGTCACATCACATTGGGGAGCATGCCATGACTCACCAGTGTAACACCCCGATTTTTCATGCTTTCTAAAGACAATAAGCTTGATTAATGAGTTTATGTTTTTTTTCCTGTGTTTTAGAAAATGATTTTGGGAAAACTAAAATCATATTCATGCTTTGTACAATCGTAGGAACCTACGTTTAAATTTTGGGCTGAAAACTCAAACGGAGCGGTCTACGTTTTCACGGATAGTAGTATTTTACTACTATAATGACCTAATTTTGACTAACGGTCAAAACCATTAGTCTTAGAATTCGACCCTCTGCATATTTGCTAAAATCCGTCCTGACGTTCAAAAGTGAAAATAATATATTATATTCGGACCAATAATCGAACTGGGAGATGATTGGAGCCGTAGAAGGATTTAACGAAACTGTGAACAGATAATCTTGATGTCAAGTCAGTGTCAAGTCACTTAGGAACTCATGCCAGTGTCATGACGATTTTCAAAATATCTGGACGCGAAATGATCAAATTGCCCTTGATCTTTTAGCAAAATTTCCAAAATACCCTTTTGGTTAATTACAAGTTTTCCATGGAGTAAAAAAATATCTACTCCCCTCTAACTCACCTAAGGCCATTCGGCCACTTTCTTCTCTCACTCTCCTCTCACTTTTCTTTATTTTCTCTCTTTGTTCTTCAAGTTTTTTCCATTTTAGAAGCTTGAAATCTTGAGAAAAGTTGGTGATTCAAGCTAGTTTTCTTCAAGGAAGTTCATCAAGGAGGTATTACCTCTCTTCTAGCTCTCTCAATCTATCCTTTCATATCTTGAAATCATAGTTTCATGGAGGTTAGGGTTTTTAACCCATAAACTTCAAAAATCCATGAAAAATTGTAGAAAAATCTTTTTAATACCAAACCAATTTATTTGATCTAGATTCATAGTATCCTTTCATAATCCAAAAGTTGGAAACCAAAGGAGTTCTCTAGCTCCCATGGTGAAGAAGGGCCGAAACCTACACTTGGTGGCGGAGTAGGATTTTGTTGGTTTTTGATGTTATAAGTTTGTATCCAGGTCTATCTCACTTAGTTAGGGTAGTGTCCAAGAGATGAGAATTTTTGGAACTCCCTAGCTATTTTTAAGGGCACAAGGCCGAACCCTAGAGGGAGAGAATAGGAGAAGTTTTTGTGTTTTGTGTTAATACATTGATTGATTGTATGTATGTAATGATTGTCGGATAATCGGATGAGAGATCGGACAAAGTTCGGGTCGATTGGGAGATTTGCCGCTACACGAGGAACTTCAACGGGAAAGGGGACAAACCTGAGGAATTCTAATTCCGACAGTTATATGCTGTGATTGGGTGTTTGAGTTGTAATTATTTATCCGCGTTTAATTGTTTGTTGATTGATTTCATTTATCTTCTGATAATTGATTTTGTCTGTTTATGCCTGAAATACCTGTTTATATGTGATTGTATGGTATGGCATTGAAATGAGTGTATGGATGTATCACGTGTCCTGTTGTGGGGATTATTGCATTAAAGGATCTAACACTGGTTAGAATCCGATCATTTGTAATATAAAAGCTTTAAAAAGCTTGGGACGTGGAATAAAGAAAAATAATAATATTAAATTATTTTTTCAATGATCTTTAGGAGAAAAAAGAATAAATTGCCTTTTTGAAATAAAATAATAATAAATATTTGCTTTTTTTAAGGGTAAGTTGACTTGAATGGGCAAAATGGGAAAAATTTGGCTTTGATAAAAAAAATGAAGTTTTTAGGGTGAATAGTGTTTTTGGCAAACTTTATTGGTTTTTAAAATAATAAAGTTAATCTTTTGAGCAAAAGCATTTTCGAGAAACGTGATTTCAAATTATTTGGTTTTATCCAAGAGAAAGAGTTTTGTCTTCTGAATCATATTTCAAAACATTTCGTTTTACCGAAATCCGACGAAAGAGAAAAGAAGTGGTTTTCAACACGAGTTTTGTTTTATGGAAAACCGATCCCGAAGGTTTCATGTAAGCTTCGGAGATTTGAGTTTTGGTTTTTGAGTTTTAAAGAGAAATGTGGTTTTGGTTTTGAGCCTAGAAACCGAGACGCCGGGATTCTAGAGTTCTGCAGAACACGTGGATCAAGGATTCGTGTTAGTATGTTAGTCATGTAGGCTTGTGGACATTCTTTGTGGTCCTGTAAGCTTGTGGACGTGTTTTGAGCTGTAAAATCTAAAATTCGAAACTGGTGCATTGGTTGGGGATTTTTGGGTTTGAGCTGTGTGTACTGCGTGTCCTTTTCGAGTTTTGGAGTGTGTCCAGTTTTTAAGAAAATGTTTGTAAAGGCTTAACAGGTCAAACTTTGTGGTGGTTGATAGCGTTGATGCTTTAACAAGGAAATAATGGTACGATAAAGATAAACTGACGAAAACAAATGGTTTTCTCATGCATATGTGTTGGGCAGACGTGCCCTGAAACGGGGGGACCTTGATGGCAAGGAAACCCGGGATGACTTATGTCCTTGTATATCATTGTGCCTTGATGGACAATGGTGTTATACGTGTTCTGGGAACGTATTGTGCCTTAAGTTGGACAATATAGTATGACCTGAGTACATTTGTTAAGTACCTCTGATTGCGCCCCTATGTGAGAATCGCGTAATGTCGTGGGATTCATGTACTTATGTTTTGGGCCAATTTTGGTGTTAATCATTGTTGCATGCGGGTCAATGATTGGAGACTGATCAACTCATTTCGAATTGTGATGGGATTTTCGAAAATTAAGAACTGGACGTTAGTTGAGATATGTGGAAGTGTTCATGCATACGTTTTGAAAATAACGTTGACTGTTGGGCACGAGGCCCTTATGTTTCTACTGTTAGTATTTTGATATATTGTACTATGTTATGCATGATGATATTTTGTGAGACATGATTATATGAATCTGCTATTTGTGTTTAGGTATGTAGTTGTCGTTATTGGATTCATATATTGGTTTCTCACCCTTGCATTTTTTCCTGGATTGTTCTGTTTCCTGTTAGATATATGTATATTATGTACAGATGGATCTGGGGAGCGAGGGACTGGCTCACACGGAAGTCCGCTCCCTCACCTTTGAGCACTGCGAGGACCCTGCCGCATGCGTCATACACCCAGGAGCCACCAGTATGGCATATACGATGCCAGTCTACACACTGTGCGGGAACACTGAGGTGGGCCTTCAGGAGAGAGTCGATACTGTGGAGACCGTCCAGGTTCCGCTGCCGCCTATCTGGACGATCTTACAGTACATGGTGGATCAGGGAGACCTACAGCATGACATTTCAGCCGTCCAGCCCTTACAGCAGCAGCTGCCTTTGACCCCTCCCCCTCCGTTTGTTTTGGTGCCCATGGGGCCGGGGGAGGAGGATTCGGAGGAGGATCCCAATTAAAGAGCAGGAGATTCTAGCGACACCTGAGTACCATCCTCTAGAGAACGGGGATGCTCCGGCTGGAGGAGCCGGGGATGCAGGGATGATCGATGGGGATGTAGTTTCCATGGATCACTCTTTTGATGGGACCGTTGGGCCTTCTTTTGGAGGACTGTCCAATGGGTTCCACTAGTCTTGACCAGCGTAGGGTGTAGACTTTCTTTTGAGGTAGCGATTTTTGGATAGTCTGTTATCGGCTACTGATGGCCATGAATTTTGGTGATATATGATTTCCAGACTATCACTACTTAGTTTTTAGAGTTTTAGCATTTTGCTTTTACTAGTTTTCTTTTGAAGGGACATGTTGTCCACAGTTCTTTTGTATATGACTATATATATATATATATATATACACACACACATATACATACGAGTCTTCCGTTATTACTCTGAGCTTTTGTTATTCATAGTTATTGTAAGGAAAAAATTTTATCACGTTATCAGGACTTAATGAGATATATTTAAATAAACTATTTTTTCCGAAAGTAAAACCCGCAAGTTTTATTTAGCGTTTGGAATGTGTTTTAGGTTACAAATGTGATGCCGGATTGAAGGTGTCACAACCAGTGTCGTGATATCTTTTAGAAAATATCTGAACGTGAATAGACCAAAACGCCCCTAACTTTTTTCTAAATTACCATTTATCCTTGGGTTAAAAGACTATTTTGCCCCTCAAGTGAAAATTTTTGGACTTCTTTGCCCCTCCATTCACCTCGCACGCCCCTCACCTTCATGAAGCTGCATTCCTTCATTTGTCTCCATAACTCATTTCTTTCTCTCACTTTCTCTCATTTTCCTAAGAAATTCTCAAGAGATTTTTTGAAGCAAAGTTTATAACCTTGCTCATCTTCATCTTGTAAGAGGTATGAACTCCTCATTTGATCTCTTAATCTTCATATTCTTCCATTGAAAACCTGTTTTTCAAGCTTTGTTCAAGATTAAGCTTCAGACTTCATAAATCCATAGAAAAGTGTATAAAAATCCTTTTAAAGTAAAACCAATTTCGATGAGCTAGTTTCATCACTCTCTTTAATTGTCCAAGAGCTTGTAATCAAAAGAGCTTCCTAACCCATTTGAGTATGGAGTGGCCGAACCCTATATATTGGGGAAAACATGAGTTTTGTTTCAATTTTTGAGTAAAGAAACTTGTTTTAGTGTTAGGTATACCTAAAGATCATTCATCCAAGATTTTAGACATCTCTAGCTAAATTTTAGAGCAATGGCCGAACCCTAGGTAGGATGAAATAGGAGTTGTTGTGTTTGTTAAATGTTGATGTTTGATTGGTTTGTGTGAATGTAGTTGGTATCGAGTAATCGGGAGAATTCGCGGATCGATCGGCCGATTTTTATTCGGAGGATAACTTCAACAGGTAAGGGGAGATTACATGAGGGATCCCTCGATAACTACGTGTCCTTTGTGTCTGGTCTGTATAAAGTGGTTTGAACTGTGTGGTGATTGTTTAATTTATTTTCGGCTGTTATTTATCTGTTGATAATTATCTTCTTTTGATTAAGTATTTGTTATGACGTTGATATGTCAATATTATTGATGTTGATTGCTGATTGAGAAGCCTGAAAGTGATCAGTGCTCAATTAATTAAATGAGATAAAAGTCTCTAAAAGATTCATACGGAACATCAAATGATTGATTTAAGAAACGTTTGAGAATTTTCAATGATGCGAGTCTTACAAAAAAGGATCCTAAAGTAAAGTATAAATTAAGTAGAAAAAGTTAGTTTTCAAAAAAATAAGTGGTGAAAATTAATTTAAAAGGAAAATGTCAAATTTTAACTGAGGACGTTTTTAAACGTTAAACGAAGGTTAATTGAGATAAGACTTACGGAAAGTGTTTTTGAAAGAAAAAAAAACCGTAATACTGATTTGGACAGCGATTTCGTCTCAACTGCTTTCTTTCAAAAACTAATGTTTTGAAAAAAGGGCTTTCTAGTGAAAATAAGTTTTATTGGTAATTCGACGGTTTATAAATGAATTTCCAATGGAAAGAATTTTCTGTAACCGAGTTTTTCCCAACGGTGTAAATTTCGACAACTTGGACGAGTTATGGAGATTTTGTTTTGGATTTGTGTTTCACAGAACGAAAAACGATAAAAACGTTTAAACGTGAACCTAGTAAAGGAGACGTCAGGATACTAGTATTCTGTGAGAATAACACGCAGATCTGAGATCCGTGTTACGGTGTTGTGGAATGTGTGTCCTGTGGACTGTGTGTCCTCTTCATATTGTGAGGGAACGTGATTAAAGATGTATATTGTTTTCTATCACCATGGACCTTGGATTGGTGCATCGGTCTAGGGCTTCGCGATTGAGCACTCGGACGTTTTGTCCTGTGTTGACAATGAAAAATCTTAAAACGTTGTAAATCACGAATGGTCGGGAGCTTTTGAGCTATGACAAGGAAAGAAAGAACAAAAAGAAAAGCGACAAGACATGAAACGTTTTTATATGCATTAAATGGCAAACGTGCCTACAGTGTTAATCTGGACAATGAAAACCATAAAAGGTAATCACCTATGCCTTGTGTTGGACAATGTGCAACGATTTTAACAACGATGTGCCTTTTTGGCAATCGAGTTTGATCAACTCATTTATATGGTGTTAGGATCTCCGTAGATTAAGTAAAGAACTAGATGTTGAACGTTGAAGTGTCATGCATATATTTTTATTAATGACAATGACTGTCGGGTATGAAACCCTATGATAAAGTACTTTTTTATTTAGTAGAATTTTATACATCATGATTATATATGTTGTTCGTGTGTCGCTCATGTAGTTATCATGCTTGAATCTATATATTGGTATCTTACCCTTGCATATTTTCTAGTTGGTTCTTCTTTTGTGGCAAATGTTATATCTGAGTGTAGATGAGTTCCAAGATGCCACTGGAACATTCGAGAATCCGTTCCCTAGCGTCTGAATGCTTGGAGAATGATGGCATATGGGAAGTCACAGACACGTTAAAGGTGGGACCTTTTGTAGGATGAGTCCTTTTATTTTGGGTAATGACTTCGTCAGTCCACTCTGCCTACTAAGAGCCATGACTTTTAAGAATGAGCTGTCTATGTAAAGGCCCCATGTAGAAACTGATAATGACTTAGTACGTATGAATATCTTATATATATTAACTTCTATTCAACTATGTTGATTGTATGGTGAAATTACGAGAAAGTTTTTATCACTGAGTTTCGAAATAAGTTAAATACTTAGAAAATTTTATATTCCAAGAGTAACCAGCAAGTTTACTAAAGAGTTCATTTTTTGCAATGGGTCACCATGTGATAACCCAGACGGGGGTGTCACAGTTAATAATAACTAAAACAATGAATATCATTTTAATAGAGAATTTCACGAAAAGATAATAGTTGATTAAAAATTAATTTAAAAGTTGTATACATATTCAAAAATTTAAATGGAATAAAAAAACACCATTTTAATATGCAATTAAATTTATTATATTGAAAATTATATAATTATAATTGAAACATTTAATAACATATGATGACATTAAACTTAATCAATGAGATCAAATTTAGGACTATGAAGGGGACAGACAATCAATCTCTAGATAAGGATATTAATGGCATAATTAATAGAAATGAATATTTACAACTTTCATAAAAAAAATAACATTTTAGAATATTATAGGAGTATTTAATAGATTAAAAAGTAATCATATTTTATCTAATTCTGTTTGAAAGTTGCTTTTTTTATAACCATGTGAGTATGGATTATATCACTACAAGAAAATAGTTCATCACCGACAGCCAAAAGCCATCGGTAATCACCAAAAGATGTCGGTAACAGTAACTTTCCAACGGCTTTCCGATTGCCAAGTATTCGTGGGAAAAAGGGTCCGCAGTCCTTTTGCATTGGCTGTCGGTAATGACACATCCACATTACCGACGGCTAAACCGTCGGTATATATAATTTATTTATTTTTAAATTTACATTTTAATTGATTAATTAGTTATTATTTAATTATATCTTATATTTATTAAATACTTTTATTTGTTATTAATTATTTAAAAATATTAATTAAATAAATAGTGTAAAATAAAATTAAAAATAACATTAAAAGAATTAAAATTATATCCAAATGATAAATAACATATGTTCTTACAATACATAGAAATATAAATCAAAAAACTAATATGAAAATTGTGACGGCCCGGATTGCTTTAAGGATTGCCGACTTTCCCCACAAACTAACACCGGTCTCTTCAACGTGCTTGTTATAGGTAGTACCAATCAATTCTTATAAGCCATCCTTTAACTACACAGTCCCATACCTGTACAGTCTCAGGATCCCTCTCATTCCGATGTGAATCGGTTTATTCATGTGTCCTTCCACCAAGAAGTCTGTCAGGAGCCGCTCCTTGTTTGTGCATCATGCACCAGCGATCACTCCCCACCCTCGTCAACCCCGGGTGTCACATCCCCACCAGCTTCCGCTCGGTTCGTCCCCAAACCACACCGTACTGGGAGAGGTCCGCTCTGATACCATTTGTAACGGCCCGGACTGCTTTAAGGATCTTCAACTGTCCCCACAAACTAACATGGGTCTCTTCAGCGTGCTTTGTCCTCACTCGCACGCTTCCTAGGAAAACTTCCCCTGAGGTCACCCATCCCAGAATTACTCCAAGTCAAGCACGCTTAACTTTAGAGTTCTTAAGTGATGGGCTACCGAAAAAAAGATGCATCTTATTAGTATAGGTAGTACCAATCAATTCTTATAAGTCATCCTTTAACTGCACAGTCCCATATCTGCACTGTCTCGGGATCCCTCTAATTCCGATGTGAATCAGTTCATTCATGTGTCCCTCCGCCTAGAAGCCTGCCAGGAGCCGCTCCTTGTCTGTGCCTCATGCACCGGCGATCACTCCCCACCCTCGTCTGTCCCGGGTGTCACAAAAATCTAATAATCCCTATCATAATGACGAGGAGACTGGATAAGATCATCGAAAGAGTCCTCATCATCGTCGACCCTGGTGCGACCAGTCGGCTGATCTGTATGGGAGGGCTGTTGCTGCTGGGGGGTTGCTGCTGCATTTGTTGTATGGTCTGTAGCATCTACTCCATCGACACCTCCATCCGACGCTCACGCTCTTCGGCACGCCGCTCGAACTCAGCCAATTTTTACCTCAGCTCAATAATATCCTGATTAGCGTGCCGACTAGCTCCGGCGGATGCCGTGGCGCTGATATCCAAGTGTGAAGACCCTTTTCAGATAGTTACCGGAAAGGTCTTCGACACTGTAAAAACGACCCTTCTTCTTACCGACAACAACCTCTGCCCAAACACGCAACGCAAGCCGCTGCTCCTTCTCGGGCTCAAGTGAGGTGGAGGAAGAGGCTGTTGCCTAAGACTTCATCTCCTCGAACTCCTCCTGTTATGCAAAATCAAACAAATTAATCAAGACATTTATAATATATAATAAAATCATACATTTTAAAACTATAAATAAATGGGGCATTGCCTGAGTTCGCCTAGAGCGCTAATCTTCATGCTCACCAGTACTCTTCCCGGTATGGTGTAACAATGGAGCTCGTTAATCGGCACTGGTCTCCTTCTGTCCCTAACCTATATATACACAAACATAAATTATAAGTAAATAATAATTAAAAAACAATATGAATAATATATGTATTGAATAGGAATGAAGGTATGAATGTACCAAACGCTCAAAGTACTCCACCTGACAGCTGAAACCTCCTGTGTGCAAGCTTTCACCTTTCTCTGATGCCCTATTTTCTTTGCGAGAAATGATTTTTTCAGGAAATCAGCAGTTGTCCAGTGGCAACATTGGGCATCCCAGAATGCATCTCCCATTCATGAGAGTCGCTCGCCCCTCAAGCGAGCATCCCTGAGCATATCGGATAGACGATGGGAGGCCTTAATATGAAAGTTCCTCTTGACCAATGCCTCATGCTCGGCTCTCCAAGCAACTTTTGTCTGCATTAGAAAGATATAAATAGTAATTTATTATATTAATAATTTATGAAATAATAAACCAAAACATATTAAATAAATTGAAAATTACAACTTACTCTATAAGCGTCAAAGAAACTCCGCCTCTCATTGTCCTTGAGATGTCCCCATGTGAACCAAGGATAATGGAACATCAACTCAATAACAGCTGTGATGTTCTTCGAAACTACCTTCGAAGGAAGTAACCTTAACAGTAAAAGCATGAGAATCAATATCAAGTAAAAAAATGTAATTAAAATTGAATAAATTTATTTCATTAATTCTTTCCTTTTACCAGATGGCCTGATGAAAGGTCAACCATCGGCCATGACCTCAACCTCCTCCTCCCGATCTTTTGCATCCGCCTCTGAAGGTGAGGGTGTATACCTGGGAGTATACTCCTGCTTCTGCTCCATAGCCTAATGAGCAGATGACGATGCACTAACACCAACTGAACTAGAAGCGCCCCGATGTGTATATGTCTCGAACCTCGGGGTGGGAATCATATCAATCCCAGATGCTATGAATAGCGTGGGTAAAATCGATGGAGAAGGTGTAGCCGAAGGAGACGGTGCTGCTCGCGGTGTACGTGGTCGCTATGTAGGTGCAGACGGGCGTGATGGGAGTACAAACACCGCAGAGGCAGATGTCAAAAGGGTAGACACGAAACCGTCTGCAAACATCACAAGTAACAATGCGAGGTGGTCTGGTCCGACGATGAGTCAAACGAGGAGCAGTGTCGACACCCTAATCCTTACCACCTGTGGGTGGTATGGGTGGTGGTGGATCACGTTCTCCAGATGCCATGTGTCTATAGAGCACATATTTCACAATAATCAAAACCAAACAAGCTATAAAATCATAACAATATAGCTGATACACACGTACACATTTCACAATCAAAATTACACATTAAACATTTCCAGAACATTACGTACATGGCAGAGGATACATTTTCAGAATATTTGCAATATAACAACAGTACAACCATGCCAAAAAATGCAACATTTGGTGGTCGGTAAAGTACAACATTTTATAACCAAAATGCAACAGTAGTTCAATGCCAAAACCAGTAAAGAAAGCAAACCTGGGAGCAAAGGGGAAGAAGAAGTGGCAGGGGTGGTCGGGTTCCGGTGGTCTGGTGGAGGTCCGGAAGTGGACAGATTCTGTAAAATTTAAAAAAAAAAATGTGGACTTACAATGGAGATGGAGAAGGAGAGGGAGTGGACTTACAGTGGTGGTGGCGCTGGAGACGTTGCTGGAGAGGGAGAGGTGGTGGTGCCTTCACAGGATAGGGACAGGGAGGAAGAGACATGGGTTGTGGTCACAAGGTGGTGGTGCCTTCGCTAGAGGGGGAGGGAGAGCACGAGGGAGAGGGGAGAGGGGGGAAGGAGAGTTGGTGGTGTTCGCGGGAGAAGGGGCGAGCCTCGGGTTAGTGAATATTTTAGACGGTCGAGGCCGTCGGAAAGTAAGTGAGTTCCTTACCAACGGTTTTACCTGTCGGTAAGGCCAAAAAGGTGTTCAGCTTTCCGACGGCATCGGTCGTTGGTAACACTGACTGCTATTACCGACGACTCTGCCCGTCAATAAGTCTAAAAGTAACCATTGCCTCGGGAATAGCAAAAGGCACACTTACTGACGGTCAGTAAGTAAAAAGTACCATTACCAACGGCCCAGCCATCGGAAACAGAGCGGGAATATTTAGGCGCTTATTTGCGTCAAAATTAGGGAAGGATGTACCGACGGCTGATCCCTCGGTAATGTTACCGACGGCTTAGGCCGTCGGTCAGATTGTCAAATATTTGTTAGCTTTTTACCGACGGCTTGTTGACCTTCAGTAAAAGGCCGTCGGTATGAGCGAGTTTTCTTGTAGTGTATCAACCTCCGATAGCAGTGACTAATCTCCTTCGGGGAACCTATTGGGCACACAAGATGGGTTCCCCACTCCCAACCAGGTTTTCTATATACATAAGAGCAATGATTCGAACCCTTTACCACTTACTTAAGGTGTCCGAGTCCTTTAACACTCGAACCAACCATATATGTTGGTTTTCGAAAGTTGTTTGATGTAACACCCCAATTTTTCAAGCTTTCTAATATTAATAATCGGTATTTATGTGTTCATACTTTATTGGAGAGTCTAAAGAGTGAATTAAAATAAACTGAGACCATAGTCACGCTCTACGCTATCGTAGCGAGTTACGGTTAAATTTTGGGTCGAAAACTCAGACAGAGACCGGTTTTCACTAACAGTAGTGTTTTACTACTCAGAAGACCTAATTTGGACTCGTGGACGAGACAGCTAGTCTTAGAATCGAATTCTCTACAATTTTGTTGAAATTGGTTTCGCGCACAAAAAATCGGAATAATAATAAACTATTCTGGCGAATTCTCAAACCGGGTAACGAATGGAGCTGGATAGGGATTTACCGAGACCTGCAAACAAATGATCTTGAAGTCACGTCAGGTCAAATCACGTTAGGATGCGTGCTAGTATCATGATGGTTTTCAGAAAATATCTGGACGCGAAATGACCAAAATACCTTTGACCTTTCATGGAATTACCATAACCTATGGTGAAAATGTGAATATATGCCTTGACTGGATTATTTAAGTTTTGATGGATGACAAAAGAAATATTCCAGAAGGACTAGATTTTAAAAAAAAGAAAAGGTTATCTCAGACGATCCTGTCTTTTAGAAGGGATGAAGGGAATTTTAGTATTTGTATTATGTGTTTTAGATCATGTTGTACATGGTAGATAAAGCTCTCAAAATCAATCACACACGCGTAATATAAGAAGTAAAAATAAAACTTAATTGGCCGTAAGCTCTTTAATTGGAAAAATCAATGACAGCCGTCAAGTTCAAATTCAGATGGTTTATAAATGAAAATAATCGATTATGTAATTCTCATAATCGATTATCATATATCTGAAAAGATGCTTTTCAAAACAGTGAAGATATAATCGATTACCATAATCGATTATATACATAATAGATTCCATAATCGATTATGCTCCTACGCGTGTAAATGAGCTTTAAAACAGAGAACCCTTAATCGATTAGCATAATCGATTATGATGCGAGTGTCTCTTAACGCCTTTTAGCTAAAAATGTAATAATCGATTATTGCATTAAAATAATCTATTATAATGCGCAAAAACACATATGTTGAAAATGGACTTAACCTAATTCCTATAGGCCTAATTCTTTTCCTAAAAATAGGAAGCCTTGGGGAGTGTTTCAACACACAACACATGCTTTTCTATTCCTTATTGCGCTAATACTCTGTCAAAATTCTTATCACTCACTAATTTTACACTTTGATATTTATATTTTGAGAGTTTTATACTCCATATAAGTGAGATTGTAATTGTGCTTCAATTTATAATTTCTTATCTGCACTTTTGAGTGCTACATTTTTTGTTTATATTGTTGTTCTTATTTGGGTGTGAATCCCACAATTTTTGAAAGAGAAGGTTTTTCTCTTGAGACTCTTTCACCGGGGGAGGTGATATCCCTGGTTTGTGAAGAGTGCTCTTATTTGTAAAGGTTTCTAGCTGAACCTGATTTAAAAGCTAGTTATTTAGTGAAAACCCTTGGTGGTTGACCTTGGGGATTGGACGTAGGCTACTGGGGTATTAGGTTGCCGAACTAGGATAAAACTGTGACGCTTATTTTTCTTCCTTACTCTTGATTATTGCAATTTATTTTATGCCATTTACTTTCTACAACTCTTTATTATTGCAATTTATTTTACGCCATTTTCTTTGTGCACCTTTTGTTTTATTGCAATTTATTCAACGCACTTTAAATTCAAGTAATTTATTTCTAAAGTGCTCTGTTTTGTAAAAAGTTTTAAAAATACACATAACACACAATTCACCCCCCTCTTGTGTTTGGAGTCACTTGTCAACAAGTGGTATCAGAGCTTGACTCTTGCTTATAGGCTTAACTGCCTCAAGAGATAACATGACTTCAAACAACTTTAATGACGAGGGACATTACATCAGACCCCCATCATTCAGTGGTGAAGGGTATGGTTATTGGAAAGAAAGAATTCAAATCTTTCTTGAGGCTGTGGACCTCGAAGTTTGATACGTTGTGGAAAATGATCCATTTGTCCCCACCCATTCCGTCAATAATGCAGTGGTGGACAAACCAAGAAGTCTCTGGACTGACGAAGAAAGGAAAAATGTCCAATACAATTTGAGGGAAAGAAGCATCATCACTTCAGCTCCAAGTTACGATGAGTTCTACAGGGTCTCAAATTGTAAGACCGCCAAGGAAATGTGGGACACCCTTCAATTGACCCATGAAGGTACTACCGAGGTCAAAAGGGATCGAATGAACACATTAACCCATGAATATGAGCTATTTAGGATGAATCAGGGTGAAAGCATACAAGATATGCAGAAATGGTTTACCCACATTATTAATCAACATAGGGCTCTTGGGAAAGCCTTTAGTAATGAAGATTTGATTAATAAAGTGCTTAGATGTTTAAATAGAAGTTGGCAACCTAAAGTAACTACTATAGCTGAATCTAGAGATTTATCCACTATGACTTTGGCAACTCTATTTGGAAAATTGCAGGAACATGAGCTCGAATTAAATCGACTCATTGAAAGTGAAGAAAGTGACAAGAAGAAGAAAGGACTTGCACTTAAAGCAAGTGTTAGTGAAAGGGAAGAAGAAACTAATTTTGACGATTGTTAAAGCCTAAATGAAAATGAGGAAAATATGAGCTTGATGGTACGCAAGTTCAAAAAGTTTCTAAGGTACAAAGGCAAAGCAAAACAATTCTCTACTTCTCAAAGGAAAAATGAGGGAGAAGGAGGTTCTTACAATCCAACATGCTTCAATTGTGGCAAAAAGGGCCACGTTAAACTCGATTAAAAGAAGGATGAAAAGAAGGATAGAAAAGGTATGAGAAGGATGAAAAGAAGCCACAAAAGGATAGAAAAGGAAGAAGAGCTTATATTGCATGAGAAGACACTGATATGAGCTCATTAGACGAATCAGACAACGAGAAGGCAAATCTGTGCCTCATGGCTAATCATGAGAAAGATAAGGTAAATGAATTTGAACTTGAAATCGGATTGTCATATAATGATTTACTTGTTGCATGTGAAGAATTTGATAATAAAACTATGCGCCTTAGAAAAATTATTTCTTAATCAAAGAAAACCATCTCTAGTCTTGAATCTAAAATCAATCTTTTGAATACTGAGATGGATACCATTAAAGAGAAACAAACTACTTCAAGAGAAACTTCATTGTGCCTATCTTGTGAAAACAAAAAGAATGAAATTTCAAAGTGTAGTGAATGCAATATTTTGAAAACTAAAATTAAAGATTTATACAACACGCTTGCAAAGTTCACTATTGGGAGAGATAACTGAAATGTGCTTCTACGGAATCAAAAGGGAACGTATGACAAAGCTAGTTTGGGTTATCATCCTAAATTGCATGAAAAATCTTTTAAGAAGTTCTTTAGTCCAACAAATACGTGTAGTAATCCTTTTGTTAAATGCTTTTATTGTGGTAGAAAAGGACATACTACTTCTATATGCAATGCTAGAAAGAACAAGAACATGATTGGAAAGAAAGTATGGGTACCAAAGAGCAATATGCCCAAAACTAACCATAAAGGACCCAACATGATTTGGGTACCAAAAGTTAGAACTTAAATCTGTTTTGTAGGTGTGCTTGAAAGCAAAGGACTTAAACTGATATCTTAATAGTGGATGCTCCAAGCACATGACGGGAGACAAAAATAAGTTCTCATCCCTCACACCCAGAAGGGTGGCTATGTCTTCTATGGTGATAACAACAAAGGTAGAATCTTTGGAATTGGAACGGTTGGTAAGAGTCTCAATCCCATTATAGAAAATGTTTTGTATGTTAAAGGCTTGAAACATAATTTGCTAAGTATAAGCCAACTTTCTGACAAAGGTTTTGAAGTAATATTCGATACATCAAAATGCATGGTTATGGATTCTAAAAATAAACAAACTAAGTTAATTGGACAAAAAATTGGAAATATTTATATGGTTAACTTGGATGAACTACCTTCAAATGATGCATGTTGTCTCATTAGTAAAGAGGAAGAAACTTGGTTATGGCATAGGAGAATGGCACACATTCACATGGATAATCTAAATAGGTTGGTTCGCAAGGTCCTAGTAATTGGACTATCAAAATTGCATTTTGAAAAAGACAAGTTGTGTGACGCTTGTCAAAAAGGAAAACAAGTAAAAACCTCTTTTAAATCTAAAAACGTTGTTTAAACAAAACGGCCTTTACAGCTTTTACATGTGGACTTATTTGGTCCTTCTAGAACTATGAGCTTTGGTGACAATTACCATGCGCTTGTTATTGTGGATGATTATTCTCGCTTTACATGAACCTTGTTTATTTCTCATAAAAATGACGCTTTTGTTGCCTTTCGAAAACTTGCTAAGGTTATTCAAAACGAGAAGGGTTTAAACATTGCATCCATCCGAAGTGATCACGGTGGTGAGTTCCAAAACGAGGCATTTGAGGCCTTTTATACTGAAAATGGAATTGAGCATAGTTTTTCCTCACCAAGGACTCCCCAACAAAATGGGGTGGTGGAAAGGAAAAACCGGTCTCTTGAAGAGCTAACGAGTACTATGCTAAATGAGACAAACCTTCCCAAGTATTTCTGGGCAGACGCGGTAAGCACCGCATGCTATATAATGAATAGAGTCCTCAAAAGACCTATTCTAAAAGAAACGCCCTATGAAATTTACAAAGGAAGGAAGCCCAACATCTCCCACTTTCGCGTATTCGAATGTAACTGCTTTGTTTTGAATAATGGTAAAGATAACCTTGGCAAATTCGATGTTAAAGCTGATGAAGGTATATTTCTTGGATATTTAAGCTTTAGTAAATCTTTTAGAATTTATAACAAAAGAACTATGACCATTGAAGAATCTGTACATGTCTCTTTTGATGAATCTAACCCCAAATCTATGGTAAAGGAAAGTGTTGATGATCTTTCAGAAATCTTGAGCAATAATCACCTTGGAAAATCACAAGGTCATGAGCATAACAACAATGAAGATCAATCACTTCAACAAATGGAAGGAACATCTCACTCGGATCTTCTAAAAGAATGGAGAACATCAAGAGATCATCCTCTTGACAACATTATAGGTGATATCAAAAAAGGGGTAACAACTCGAAAATCTCTAAAACATGAGTGTCACTATATGGCTTTTTTATCTCAAATTGAACCTAAAAATGTGGATGAGGCTATAGTAGATGAACATTGGACTCTTGCTATGCAAGATGAGTTGATTCAATTTGAACGAAACAATGTGTGGGAACTAGTCCCCAAACCTTAGGACCATCTAATCATTGGAACAAAATGGGCTTTTCGCAATAGGCTTGATGAAAATGGAATAATCACACGGAATAAAGCAAGACTTGTATCTAAAGGTTACAACCAACAAGAAGGTATAGACTTTGATGAAACCTAGGCTCCCGGAGATAGATTAGAGGCCATTCGTATGCTTCTCTCCTTTGCATGCATTATGGATTTCAAACTTTTCCAAATGGATGTAAAAAACGCCTTTCTAAACGATCTTATACAAGAAGAAGTACATGTAGATCAAGCCCTGCGTTTTTCAAACTTTGAATTTCCAAACCATGTGTTCAAATTGAAAAAGGCTTTATATGGTTTAATATAAGCTCCTAGAGCTTGGTATGCCATTTGAGTAAATTCTTGCTTGAAAATGGTTTTCAAAGAGGAAAAGTTGATACTACTCTTTTCACCAAAAACAAAAAGCATGACATTTTACTCGTTCAAATTTATGTGGATGACATAATTTTTGGTGCTACTAATGAGGCTTTGTGCAAGGATTTCTTTATCATTATGCAAAGCGAATTTGAAATGTCAATGATGGATGAGCTCAACTACTTCCTTGGACTACAAATTAAGCAATCAAAGGAAGGCATATTCATCAACCAATTCAAGTATTGTAAGGAGTTGCTCAAGAAATTTGGGATGAACAACTCTAAAGAACTATCTAATGCCATGAGCACATCTTGTTATATAGACAAAGATGAGAATGGAAAGACGGTTGGTATGAGTAAGTATAGAGGTATGATAGGATCTCTTCTTTATCTTACTGCTAGTCGTCCCGATATTATGTTTAGTGTATGCATGTGTGCACGTTTTCAATCAAACCCTAAGGAATCACATCTTGTTGCGGTAAAACGCATTATAAGATACCTTATTGGCACACAAAATATGGGCTTATGGTATCCTAAAGGGGCTGATTGCACTCTAGTTGGATACTCAGGTTCAGGTTTTGCGGGATGCAAAATGGACCGAAAAAGTACTACTGGTACATGTCACTTATTAGGAAACACCTTAGTCTCTTGGCACAGTAAGAAACAAACTAGTGTGGCCTTGTCCACCGCCGAAGCGGAATACGTTGCGGCGGGCAGTGGCAGTGCACAAATAATTTGGCTGAAACAACAGTTGAATGACTATGAAATTAATCTTAAAACTGTTCCCATTAAATGTGACAATACTAGTGCCATAAATCTCACGAAAAATCCAGTTTATCACTCTAGGACCAAGCACATTGAGATTAGGCACCATTTCATTAGGGACCATGTTCAAAAAGGTGATTGCATGATTGAGTTTGTTGAAACATTTAAACAACTCGCAGACATTTTTACTAAACCATTACCTAAAGAAAGTTTCTTTTTCATAAGAACTAAATTAGGAATATTGAATCAATCATGCATTGAGAAAAATAAGCATCTCATCTTGTTATTACTAATCGGTGTAATCGATTATTAGAAGACAGAAGGTCAATAATCGGCTGGAATAATCGATTAAGTAAATCAGGCAGAAAATCACCAGAAGTAAGAAGACCCATAATCAAATAGCATAATCGATTATGTGCGTAATGCTAAAAATCACCAGAAGTCAGAAGGCTAATAATCGATTACAATGATCGATTAAAGAGGAAAGCAACCCAGAAAATGCGAATAATCGATTACATAATCCAAAGGTCAGATGCTCACAGAATAATCAATTATGAATATATTCCTTTTTTTTTTTTTTTCTGTTTTACTTTAAATATATGCTTTGCATCTTAACATCTTTCCAGCTTTTTAATAATGCCAAAAGGGGGAGAGTTATATATGGTTGCATAACTCAGGGGGAGTGAACTTTAAATTTTCTTTAATTGCATAAAGTGAGGGGGAATAGAGCATATATTATCTGCGCATAACTCTGATTATTAAATATTAAATGCTCTAAACCGTTTCTTGAGAAAATCCCTCCTTGGGACGTTTGTCATCATCAAAAAGGGGGCGAATGTGAATATATGCCTTGACAGGATTATTTAAAGTTTTGATGGATGACAAAAGAAACATCCCAGAAGGACTAGATTGCAAAAAGCGAAAAATGTTATCTCAGACGATCAAATCTTTCAAAAGGGGTGAAGAATTTTAATATTTGTATTGTATGTTTTAGACGTGTTGTACATGGTAGATAAAGCTCACAAAATCAATCATACACACACACAATATAAAGAATAAAAATAAGACTTAATTGGCCGTAAGCTCTTCAATTGGAAAAATCATTAACAGCCATTCAGTTCAAATTCAGATGGTTTATAAATGAAAATAATCGATCATATAATTCTCATAATCGATTATCATATATCTGAAAAGATGCTTTTCGAAACAGTGAAGATATAATCAATTACCATAATCGATTATATACATAATCGATACCATAATCGATTATGCTCCTACGCGTGTAAATGAGCTCTATAACAGAAAACCATAATCGATTATGATGCGACTGTCTCTTAACGCGTTTTGGCTAAAAAGGTAATAATCGATTATTGCATTAAAATAATCGATTATTGTGCGCGAAACACATATGTTGAAAATGGGCTTAACCTAATTCCTATGGGCCTAATTCTTTTCCTATAAATAGGATGCCTTGGGGAGTGTTTCAAACACAGCACTTGCATCCCTAATTCTTATTGCACTAATACTCTGTCAAAATTCTTACTTATCAATCTCACGAATTTTACACTTTGATATTTATAGTTTGAGAGCTTTATATTCCATATAAGTGAGATTGTAATTGTGCTTCAAGTTGTAATTTCTTAGCTGCACTTTTGAGTGCTACATTTTTCGTTTATATTGTTGTTCTTATTTAGGTGTGAATCCCATAGTTTTTGAAAGAGAAGGTTTTTCTCTTGAGACTCTTTCACTTGGGGAGGTGATATCCCTGGTCTATAAGAAGTGCTCTTATTTGTGAAGGTTTCTAGCTGAACATGATTTAAAAGCTAGTTATTGATTGAAAATCCTTGGTGGTTGACCTTGGGGACTGGACGTAGGCTACTGGGGTATTAGGTAGCTGAACCAGGATAAAACTGCAAATCTTATTTTTTCTCCTTACTCTTTAGTATTGGAATTTATTTTATGCCCTTTACTTTCTGCAACTTTTATATTATTGCAATTTATTTCACATCATTTACTTTCTGCTACTTTTATTTTATTGCAATTTATTCAACGCACCTTAAATTCAAGTAACTTATTTCTAAAGTGCTCTGTTGTGCAAAATTTTTTAAAAATACACATTACACACAATTCACCCCCCTCTTGTGTTTGGAGTCACTTGTCAACATTAAGGATATAAATTGCAGTCTTTATCGCCTCTCTCCAAAGTGATCCTGGCAAGGAAGAATGACTAATCATACTTCTCACTATATCCTTAAGAGTCTGGTTTCGTCGTTCTGCAACTCCGTTCATGTTGGGTTTGCTCGATGTAGTGTATTGCGGAATGATCCCACACTTATTGAGGAAAAGCGCGACCTGGACATTGTTCACCTGATCTGTCATATCTACCCTAGTACTCACCACCACGGTGAGATTTGACAGCCTTAACTTTCTTTCCAAGGTGAAGTTCAACTTCAGCTTTGAAAAACTTGAAAATGTCTTGAGACTGAGACTTCTCATGAATCCAATATAGCCTAGGGGTGGGAATAAGCCAGGCCGCTCGTCAAGGGCCTATGGCCTAGCCTAATTAAGGTCTATCCTGGCCTAACCTATTTAACAAAAAGGCCTGATCAAGGCTTTTTGAAAAGCCTATATAGCTAAAGAGCCCAAGCTAAGGCTTTAAAAAAAGCCTATTAAGCCGATCAGGCCGGCCTATTTAACACACACATATATATAATATAAAATTTAATATAGAATACTATAATATATTATTTATAATGTTTATAAAATTTTAAAGTAAAGGCTTATTGGTCCATCTAAATGTAGAGGTCTCCTTGTATATTTATTTGTGAAGGCTTAACGACCTATTTATCAGTATAGGCTTACCAACCTCTTTATCATTAGAGGCTTACAAGCCTATTTACAGGCGAAGGCCTATGAACTATTTATAGGTGGAGGCATTTTTAAAAGTCTTGTTGAAAAGTAAGCTTTTAAATAGGCTTCCAGGCCAGATCAGGCCTTAAAAATACGTCTATATCAGGCTGATAGGCCAGGCTCAGGCCTTGAGATTGGAACACAGACCTGTCAGGGCGTAGCTCGACCTAGCTTATTTCCACCTTTATATCTCGATTAATTGTTTACGAACGTAATTAAATATCTTTGTCCATTTCAAGAATCCGTAATTAAAGGACCATACTCCCTAATTAACCGTATGTATTAAGACATCTTTAGCTCTTTCGGCACTTAACTTCCTTCTATTTGTTCGTTTACCCTTAATACACTCGACATAGATTTCAAGATATGACAAATCTAAGGGTTCAAGAATTTCGACACAGACATTTGTATTCTATGTTTAGAGATATGGCCTAAACGCTTATGAGTTATGTCATAAGGTGGCGAAATTCTCATTTAATTTTACTTTTCATACCACATGAACTTGTTTGCAATATCTCATTATAGGAACTTTCAACATCAAGCATGTAAATATTATCAATGAAAGAACCAGAACCAGAACCAACAACATTTGAATCATAAAAGAGACTAATTTTATTATTTCAAAATGAAAGAGTAACCATATTTGTCCAAACTAGAAGTAGAAATCAAATTCCGTCTAAATGATGGTGCAATAAAAGTTTCAGCTAATCCAAATGAAAACCAATCTTTAAAAGTAATCTAGAAGTTCATATAGCTTCAACCACGGCGACCTTATTGTCATCGTCCACAAAGATTAATCTTTGAGCATCACTTGGCGGATGGCTCCACAGGCAACCCTTCATAGACATACTTATGTGAGTAGTAAGACCAGAACCTACCCACCAAGTATCCTTAGGTACAAAATCTAAATTAACTTTACAATAAACTAAGGTGAGAAGTTTACCCTTCTTTGCACGTCAAATGGCGTACTTAGGACAATCCTTCTTCATGTGTCTTGCCTTCTTGCAGAAGTAGCAAGTAAATTCCTCATCTTGCCTTTTCTGCTTTTTCTTCTGTTGAGAAGAACCTTCTGAAGTATCCTTAGCTCTCTTCTCTTTCTTGTTTTGAGAAGTCGAGGCCAAGTGATAACGTCCCGTCTTATCTCTTTGCAGTCTCTCTTCTTCTTGCACACAATGAGATATAAGCTCATTGAGGGACCATTTGTCCTTCTGAGTTTTATAACTCACTTTGAATTGCCCAAAGTGTGCAGGAAGAGAGATCAAAACCAAGTACACGAGCAAGTCATCGAACAACTCTAACTTTAGTGACTTGAGTTTTGATGCAAGATTAGACATCTCCATGATGTACTCCCTGATGTTCCCTTTTCCTTAATACCTCATTGATATGAGTTTAGCCAAAAGGCTACTCGCCTCAGCCTTTTCGTTGTTGGCATAGTATTGCTCTATTGCCGCAAGGAACTTCTTGGCATTCTCACTCTCTTTAATAGAGCCCCAAAACGCCTCTGTAGTGGAGCGCTTAATGATCATCAGGCACATTCGGTTGGGTCGATCCTCACTTCTCAATTTTAGCCTCATTTGACTTATCCGGAGCAGAAGTTTCATCCTAAGTGCCAGATCCAAATCCATACAGCCGAGAACAATTTCTACAGCTTCTTTCCAGACTTTTAAATTCTCCCATTCAGCATTGCGATTCCATTGATTTGAGTAGTAAAATTGGGACCAGTAACAAAAGTAACTAAATTGAGAATAATAAACATACATCCACATAAGTAATAGTATGTCATAAGAAATAAATATGACATGTCAAACAATCCATATTGGCAAATTAAAGGCCCAAAACAAGATACCTAGTACAACATTAATCCCCAATCTTGGGACTAAAAAGATTATCTCTAATCGATACTATCAATGCAATAATCAAATATTGGTGATAAATTCTGTCAAACAACACCTATCTTTGGACGCTATGCTGTTCACATGAAAATAACCTTTATAATCTCCACACTTTTGATTTATTTGATATAAAATCAATTCATTCATGTGACTCCTATTTGATAGAAATAAACTAAATGAATTAACATTGTTAGTATCTTTATAAATAATTAATTTACCTTTTGCATTTATTAGAAATATTCAAATTAAATCAATTTTAAAAGTACTGTTATCCAAATGTCATTATGTAGATTAATACTCCAACCATTAATATGAATTATGTAATACAATCTTTCCTTTATTTATGGATCATGACATGCAAATGAAATCACCAAATATGAGTTATTTCTTCAATTGAAATCAAACCAAACCAATTCAATCCATTCATATGACTTTGATTTAATCGAAATAAGTTAAACTGATTAAATCCATTGAAAATATTGACATTAGGAGTTTTGCCATATATTATCAATTTAGATTGTACATGTATACTTATGAATGTTGAAATTAATCCAGTCCAAAATTATTTTAGCCAAATGTCATCATGTACATTATTGAATTTAAAAATCATGCAAAAAAATTATTGAGAGACAATTCAATTTTTAAGAGAAACAATTCAATTTCCATTGTAAGTCGTAGGGGATATATATGGAGACAGTTATCCAAGGTTTTGTGTTCCATAGTTTGGGGTTCTACCCCTTTTATTACCCACAAAAAAAAAAAAAAAAAAAAAAAAGATATGACACACACGTATTAAGTATACCGTCATTTTAGCCAAGGAGATTGTAAGCACCGGCTAGTTTAATTCTTGACTTTAGAAAATTAATAATCAATTGGTAAGCATTGGTGATGTTAGTCCCTTAAATTGTTAAAATTTATAATTCTAGAGACCTACTTCATTGACGAATTACAACTTAAAGGACTAATATGACCCCTTTTTATAGTCTCAATGACTAATATATTAATTTCCTTCTAGATGAGACCCGCGCTTAATTTCAAGACTAAAATAATGGTGTACTCTTCAAACTCTTGTCATCTTGAGAACAACTCCATGACCAGGTTCTATAGTCAAATGACATGCAGGTGAATGGCAGTAACTTGACGAGAGAGAGAAGCGAAACTTCATCAGAATGAGAGATAAAATCACCTTTAGTTGTGTCATGGCAAATTGTTGTCCAACACAGACATAAGACCCTAATCCAAATGGCATATAGGCATGAGGAAACTTGCCAGCTCCAAAGACCCCATTTGAGAATCTGTCAGGATTGAAGTTGTGGGCATTTGGCCCCCAGAGCTTAGGGTCCTGATGCAGTGTAAAGATTGGAATCTGAATGTTCATTCCTTTTGGAATTAGGATACCTTTTAAATTGATATCTTGGAGAGCTTCTCTAACAACAAATGATGCCGGTGGATAAAGTCGCAAAGTCTCTTGAATCACCATGTGTAACTGCAGGCATAACATTTCCATAAAAGATCATTATTAGTACGCATGCTCATAAACTTGGGAAAGATTTTTTAAAGTTATATTCATTCACTCTTATCATATATATTCAATTAAGAAATGCCTCTTTTCAAAGAATTTTAAAAAAGGATTGTAATTTCTTTCTATTTTACCTACTTATTGTATATCAAGTCTACCTAACCACGCTTATGTTTCACCGTTTTGCATGTATATCATCTATTTTATCTTTACCAAAATCTTCACCAAACAAATTTTATCAAAATTCAATTTGGCAATACAATAGATCCAATTTTAGAATGACCTTTGAGAAAAGCTTTCGGATAGTTCTTCGATGCATGGAGGTTAGCATGCAATTGAAATGAGACAAAACTATTTAGTTACAACCTAATTTACTTTTTAACTTAACAACCTTGAAATGAATTAGAAGTCCATCATGTAATTTTTTTTAATCTTAAATAATTTAAATGATACATCCATACCATTTTTCTGAAATCAAAGAACAAAATAATTAATCCCAATAGGTACTGCATTAAAAGGATTACATGGAAACATTTAGCTCTAATTCATATTGTGTGAAACATACCGTCTTCAGGCTTCTAAGCATAGTTGCATTTGGAGGATTACTTCCACAAACTTCAAGCACCTCAGCTCGAAGACGGTCTTGCCAATCTTGGTGTAGAGCTAACAGCATCAAGCACCATGTTGCTGTAATTGCAGTAGTCTCATATCCAGCAAAGAACATAGTTTTGCAGTTATCTATCATGAACCTGTCACGTGAGATAGAATTTGATAAGAGGTCATCGCTACCCTCACAATTCTTTGCACCCTCAAGTATCATTTGTAAAAGATCCTGCTCTTGAGTGTCATGCAGGCGATGTTTTATGACTTTCAATATCTTTGAATTTATCTCTTTCTCCAATCTCCATGTCTCCCTGTTCATTTTGGTTGGCATGTATCTAGAAAACAATATAATACAATTTTCCTCATTAGTAGGATTAATAACTAAAACAAGAATATGATATGCAAATTTATACCACCAAGAAGCAAAGCTAAAAGGAAATTATTTTGATGAAAAACGTGCACACTATACCGAAAGCCAGGAATTCCAAGAGCAATTGTGGACACGACTCTTTGAAGATCTCTAAGCTTTGTGAATATTTCTTTTCCTTCAATATAATTGCTCCCAAAACAAGCTTTTGCTATTATATCTGCTGACAAGCTTCGCAAGTCTTCATCAATTTTAATCTCTGAAACTACTCTATCACTTTGAAGTCTAGTCTCCCAAGACTTTAATATTATATTTGTGGAGTCAACCATCAAATTAACCATTGCCTTCAACATGTTTCGCGGCAAAAATAAATATACATTAGATTGATATTATAAATCAATATTTGCAACATTAATGAGCATATCTGGGAAAAATGCGGTTACAACTGATATATATTAATAATTCAATGCCTTTGAGATTAATTTCATGGTCAAAATACTTCAATATACTTATTTCTTCCCTATGCATTACACTTTTCTCGAGTAGGGTAGGGTGAAAGTGCATGTGCATGTAGGATATTTAAAAATTGAAGGGTATATACACACCTTCACCTTATCGATGTATAGTTCAGGAGCAATTATCTTCCTTTGATGCGCCCAAATTGGACCATTTGATGAAACTATACCTTGGCCAAAGAGTGGCCCCAAATCTTCAGAAAGATAAGAAGGCTTCCCCAGATTCAAAGAGGTGTACTGGGTGATTGCTTTCACCATCTCTATATCGGTGAACATCAACGTTTGTATCGTCCCATAAGAAAACAAGTAGGTGGGACCTGTATGTGTTAAAATGAAATCAAAATGGATGGCATTAAAACAATATTAACCTACTGCTCCTAGATTCTTGGAGACTAAATTTTCTTTTGAGTACTATACTAACCCTTATCAGCACTTCCCGTTAAAGCCTTAATTTTTCGTTTTTTATTATATTTGAAGCTTATTTCACAATTTCGCATCTGAAATAAAATATAGTGGCGTGGGATCTGATGTAATTGTTGACAACTTTATCACTTATAAGTGGGACCAAAATATATTATTTGCAAGGTTTCAAGTTGCGGTCTCCAATAGCAATTGTGATCGTAATAGTGAAGTTTTGATATTCTTCACAGGTGCTACATGACCGTAATATATTTTTATTTAATTGTCTGCAAATATGATAAACCTGACATAGCCCCTAAGACAATTTAAATCCAAGATTACTACTCATGTCCTTAGATTAATAAAGCACATGAGCTAACAATAAAAAATGAAAGAAATAGGTTTTAGGAAAGATGGAGCCTTCAAAATGCTAAAATTGAGGCTCAAAGATATTAAATCAAATTTGGGATCAATAAGTTGTTCATAAACCAATAAAGTCCAAAAACATGGCAAAGAGACTAAAAACACAAATGAAAACATTAAAAAGGACAGTGATCATCATTTTCAAGAAACAAAAAATGAAGTAAACAACATTATATTTTGTGAGAAAAGACAAAGTAGCTAACCATATTGGTTTCTCCACTTTTCAATGTGAGGGAACACAATTGAAGGCCACGAATGAGAAATAGAAACATCATCTTTGTCTTGTGTAGTTGTTGTTGACTGAACTTTGAGTTGAATTAGCCTTATCATTTCTGGGATGTTGCCAAAGTAGAAATGAGGAGATGGTCCATGAATTCCCTGCCTATGAAGCTTTGCTCTAAGTGATCTTGGCTTGAACACCAAGATATTGATAACATGTAATAACAACACCAGAAATCCTCCCAAAAGAATTTGCACTATGCTCATCTTCAACACTCGCCCCTTCCTCTCCGTACTTGCTACTTCGTTTTCTTCTTCGCTTTTGATGAGAGAAATGACCCAATTTGAATTCAATTAATAGGCAGTGCTAGTGGCTAATGCATTGATTAAGATGTTATAAATGGTATAGGGTAATTTAAAGTCTTTCCTTATCTATATTTGTTACTAACTCGGGTAATTTTTTACGATCAAATCCTCTAAAGTAGGCTTGAGTTTAAAGTGAGTAGGTAACGGTGTATACGTGCATTAAGATCTCAACTTACTTTAACTAATCAATAGTGAATTCACTTTTACACTCAATTTTACTTTACACTCAAGTTCACTTTACTCTCATCTTCAACATTCCTCTCTCCTTCTCCATACATGCTACTTTGTTATCTTGTTCGCTTTAGATGAGAAAAAATGACCCAATTTGTATTCAAACTAGCATTGTGACCCTTACGAAGCATGAGGATATGTTTGGTTTGTCAACGTTCTATATTTATATCATGTATAAAATTCAAAATAATTTCATTCTTTAAAAATTAAAAGAACAGAATAAGATTAGCAAAAAACTAAAAATTAATTACATTATGTAAGACGTTTAATTTCAAAAGTTAAATTATGTTCATATACTAACAAGACTATTCCTCCCACAGGGCTGTTCTAGGTTGTTTTTCTTCTTATTATGGCCAGGGGTGGCCCTGAGGGTGTGTGGGATGTGCGATCGCACAGGGCCCCATTTTTTAGGGGGCACCAATTTTTTTTTTTTACTTAGTGTATATATATATATATATATATTAAAAATAAAAAATTATATAATTAACAGACATTTAATTGTTATCCTAATTCATGCATAGCTTATAGAATAATATTAACTATCCCCGTTACTGTTGCATCTGCTGAGATGAGTTTTTCAAAATTGAAATTGCTAAAATCTTATTTGCGATTTATAATGTCGCAAAGTAGATTAAATAGTTTTGTCTTGATTTCTATTGAAAATGATTGTTTAAAAAATCTTGATTATGAACAGATTATTAATGATTTTGTAGCAAAAAATGCAAGGAGAATGATATTCAAAGATTAGGAGGGCATCACTTTCTTTCTTTATCCCTTGTGATTCATGTGCTATTGGTGGATGATGTTGGTTTGGGATGTTACTCAAATTGCTACATGTTCGGATTAATAGATACATGTGTAACTCTACTTTTGCAATAATTCTATTGTAGTTTTGGTTTGGTTTGAGCTTTTCAATGTTGATGTAATCTTTAACTTTTTTCTATAACATTTTATTTCACTTGACGTTATATTAAAATAATTAATGACTAGTTTTTTGCACTTTTTTTATTTTGAAAGCTATATGCATTTGATAATTAATATATATATATATATATATATATATATATATATGACTTATAAAAAATAGGGCACCCATTTCATAGTTCGCACAGGGCACCCAAAATTTCAGGGACGATCCTGATTATGGCATATCTTACTCTCTACATGCAGATTTAATGGCAGCCATGAGTGCTATTGAGATAGCTTATATGAAAGGTTGGCAAAACTTATGGTTAGAATATGATTCTAAGTTGGTGGTTTTGGCTTTTTCATATACATCCCTGGTCCCTTGGAAATTAAGGAATAGATGGGGGAATTGTATTTCTATTTTATCCTCCATGAATTTCAAGGTTACTCACATTTATAGAGAGGGAAACACTTGTGAAGATAAGTTGGCAACTTTCGGAGTTTCTGCCCAAACTTCAACTTGGTGGGATTTGATTCCAAACTTTCTTAGGGTTGAATTCTTTGGAAATAGATTTTGTTTACCTAGTTATAGATGGTTTTATGTCCCCCGTTCTTTTGTATTCTTTTTTCTTCTATTAATAAATTTTTATGGTGTGCTGCCAATGATTGATAGGATCTGAGGTGCCGACCTAGTTGGGATGTCTTTTCCTATAGTGATGTTTTTGCATGGCATACTTATAAAAAAAAAAAAA
Source organism: Ammopiptanthus mongolicus (assembly GCA_039655645.1). NCBI lineage: Eukaryota > Viridiplantae > Streptophyta > Magnoliopsida > Fabales > Fabaceae > Ammopiptanthus > Ammopiptanthus mongolicus. Next base: position 25,675,181 of record CM077348.1, on the reverse strand, counting down.
AGTTCGTTTTAGAATATATATACTTCCACAAAAGTTGGAGGCAGAGGGAACATGAACAAAAAGAAATTAAGTACAACTATTAATTTAAGTGTTTAATTATTATATATTGACAGTGTAAAATATTCATCCAATCATAAGTTGCTACATCAGTAAAAAAAAATTGACTCTTATCCTAACTACCTTAAAAATCATCCATAACATAATTGGTGATTGATTGTCTGTGTAAAAATATTTTACACTGTCAGTGTATAGCAATTAAACTCTTAATTTAAAAGCAAAAATAGAAGAAAATCTTTAGAATTTCCTGTCGGTGGATCAAAGAGATTAGATCCTTGCGTGTATTCATCTTTCATATATGCCTTCCCGGGCCTTCTCTCCCATCATATCCTACAAAAAAAATTCCCATTTGATCTTCAATTATAAATGCAGTTAGCTGACTCATATAGAGGGCATATTTTATAAATTTAGGAAGAAAATTCCGCATTCATTAAAATTAATAACCGCAATAAATGAATCAATGGCAGATAAGAATTCCATGTCATTGTAGATGTATATGTCATTCAGTGAAGATATAAACAAATTATCATGTTGTTTGAACATATATATTCCACAAAAAACTAATTTAAATGTTATACATATTTTCAGATAATTAAATTAATAAAAAAAAGGATATCATTTTAAAATGCAATCAATATTATTATAATAGAAACATGTGTTAGCATATAATTACATTAAATTAAATGAACAGAGGTCAAATCTAGCAATGGAATAGGGAAGGAAATTTAATTAGTCAATGAGATTATTAAGCGAATTACTAATGAGAATGAATATTAACCAAATTGCATTATTGGTAGATGATTGGGTTCCTTAAATATGATGTCAGGGGTTCGATTCTTATCGCGTGTATAGAAAATGATTTGTTGGGAGAGGAAAAATCTGCTTCGGTGATCTTTATGTTTCAAAAGAGATTAGTTTCTGACTATCGGTTGGAAATATCCTTATGCACACAAAAAAATATTAACCAAATCGCATTGATTGCAAAGTTATAATTTAAGATATAGTAGAACTATTGTTATAATAATAATAATAATAATAATAATTAGTCTCAGATGCAAGTTTTCGTATTTCAAATCTTATTTATCTATTTGAATGCATCCTTTCCATTCAAATTTTCAATCATATAAATTTCAAATTTATATTTTAATATATGACTCTTAATCTCTCACATCATAGTTAATATTAATTAAAATAATTAGTGCAATTTTAATAGAGAATTGCACATCAGATTGTTATAATATTCATGAAAAGATACTATAATAGTTGATTAAAATGAGTTTAAAAGTTGTTTACATAAAGATAGATCAAATAAAAACATATATTTTAATATGAAAATTATATTTATAATTATATAATTTTAATATAAAATTTGTTATAAAAAAAAAATTGAAAATTTGTTAACCTATGATAACATTAAATTTAGTCAATGAGATCAAAATTTAGGAATATAAATAAATGGGGTGGACAATCAATTTTTAGATAAAGATATTAAAGGAATAATCAATAAGAATGATTATTTGCAGTTTTTATAAGAAAAATAACATTTTAGAATATCATAATATTATAATTAATTGATTAAAAAGTAAGCGTATGTTACCAAATTCTATTCAAATGTTGTTTAACAAATATAACATAAATGTTTCTTAATTTATTTTTTGTCTATTTTATAAAAGTGAATGAATAAAATATCTTTTGGATTTGATAGCTCAAAAGTAAGTCTATGATTCTTTAAAATTTTAATAAGTGAGTATTTTATGACTTATATCACAATTACATTGCCAATAATATAGAATAGCATTTTGATATGTAATCAAAAAAAAAGAAAAAAAAGAATAGCATTTTGATACAAATTAGAGAACCAATTAAATAAGCTCTTTTAGAAAATGGACAAATTATGCATAAAGCTTTGAAATTATTTTAAAATTATGTATTTCAAATACGTTCCTTCAAATGTGCATTCAAAATAATTTAACTCAAAATTCTAAATGACACTGATTGGTTCAATCACAGAACGATAATTAAAATTTAGGATATTTTAATAAAAATAATTAGTCTCAAACGTTTTCATATTTCAAATCATATATATATCTATTTGAATGCAAAACTTTCCATTCAAATGTTCAATCATATAAATTTCAAGAGTTTAATTGTTATTCAATAATAGTGTAATATTTTTTATACTGTCAACCAATCAGAAATAATCATGATATGGATAACTTTTAAAGTAGTTAGGATAAGAATCAAATATTTTAGTTTATGTGACAATTTCTGATCGGTTGACAGTATAAAATTTTTTTACATTGACAATGCATACCAATTAAAACAATATAATGAATATCATTTTAATAGAGAATTTGAACATCAAATCGTTATAATATTGACGAAAAAATAATAGTTGATTAAAAATTAATTTAAAGTTGTATACATATCCAAAAAGTTAAATCGAATAAAAAAATATCATTTTAATATGCAATTAAATTCATTTTCGAACGTTCGTTTACTTGCCTACGTGTTTCATTAACCATCATATCTGACTCGTTAGTAGTCATACGTGGCCTATGACGAATATTCTCAATGAAAAACGAATAAAAAGTGAAAAACATGAACAATTTTAAAACCCAAAACTATGCATATTTTTTTTCAGTTTTCATTGATTTTTCATAGCGGAAATTTGTTATGGGCCACACAGGATCACTAACAGGCCAAGTAGGATGGTTAATGGGATATGTAGGTAAATAAACAGACGTTACGACTGAACTGAGGGACTAAAGTGTCCAGCGTTTGTAAATTTAAGGGACTAAATGATTAATTTATTTTTTTCAGCGATTAAAATTGGGTCCCCGAAATTTTTCAGGGATCAATTTGGGTCTTCACTCTTGAAAATTATATAATTATAATTGAAACATTTATTAACATATATGATTACATTAAATTTAATCAATGAGATCAAATTTAGGAGTATGAAGGGGACAGACAATCAATTTCTAAATAAGGATATTAACGGCATAATTAATAGGACTGAATATTCACAGCTTTTATAAAAAAAATAACATTTTAGAATATTATATTTAATAGATTAAAAAGTAATCATATTTGAGCAAATTCTATTCGAAAGTTGCTTTTTTTTATAACCGTGTTAGTACGGACTATATCAACCACCATTAGCAGTGACTAATCTTCGTCGGGAAATCTATTGGGCACACAAGATGGGTTCTTCCCTCCCAATTAGATTTTCTCCATGCACAAGAGCAATGATTCAACCCCTTAATCACTTGCTTAAGGTGTCCGAGTTCTTTACCAATTAAACCAACCACACATCTTATTATTCCATAGTTGTTTGACAAATATAAAAAAAAAATGTTTCTTAAGTTTTTTTGTCTATTTTATTACGGTGAATAAAATTTCTTTTAAATTTGATAGCTCAAAAGTAAGTTGTTTTTTTTTTTTTTGGTGAAACTCAAAGGTAAGTTTATGATTCTTTGAAATTTTAATGAGTGAATATTTTATGTCTTACATCATCACTGCATTGGCAAAAAAAATAGAATAGCATTTTAATAGGAAATTTGAGAACCCATTAAGGAAGCTCTTTAGAAAAGGAAGCATTATGCATAATGTGACACCCTCAATTCGACATCACATTTGTTATCCAAGACACATAGAACGCGAAATAAAATTTTGTTGGTTTACTTTCGAAAAACAGTTTTCTTTACTTATTCTTTACTTATCTTATTAAATCCCAAAAATCGTGATAAATTTTTTTTCTGATTATAGCAATAAACATTAAAGACTCAGATCAATAACAAAAGACTCGTATATATATATATATATATATATATATTCATGTACAAAAGAACTATGGACAACATGTCCCTTTCAAAAGAACTAGCAGTAAAATAAAATACTAGCAACCCTAAAAACTGGGTAGCGATAGTCTGGAACCATATCACTAAAACTCATGATCATTAGTAGCCGATAACATACTACTCAAAAATCGTCACTCCAAAAGAAAGTCTAACACCTACGCTAGTCACTATCTAGTGGAATCCGTTGGATAGTCCCCCAAAGGAGGGCCCAATGTTTCCATCAGAAGAGAGATCGAGGGAGTCTACATCCCCAGCGATCATCCCCACACCTCTGGCTCCTCCAGTCGGAGCATCCCCATTCTCTAGAGAATGGTACTCAAGTGTCTCCCGAGGTTCCTCCTCCTCAGGATCCTCCTCATGCTCCTCCTCCGGCCCCATTGGCACCAAAACGAACGGAGGGGGAGGGGTCAAAGACGGCTGCTGCTGCAGGGGCTGGACAGCTAGGATATCGTGCTGTAGGTATCCCTGATCCACCAGGTATAGTAAGATCATCCAGATAGGCGGCAGTGGAACCTGGACGGTCTCCACAGTGTGGACTCTCTCCTAGGTCCCACCTCAGTGTTCCCGCGGAGTGTGCAGGTTGGCCCCGTGTATGCCGCACTAGTGGCTCCTGGGTGTATGACCCATGCGGCAAGGTCCTCGCATCGATTAAATGTGAGGGAGTGAACTCCCGAGTATGCTAGTTCTTCGGTCTCCGGTCTCATCTGTACATACATAAATATATATCCAACCAGAAATAGAACAATCCAGAAATATAGCAGGGTGAGAAACCAATATATGAATCCAAAAACGACAACTATATACTTAAACACAAACAACAAGTTCATATAGGCATGTCTCACATATCATCAACATAGCAGATACATCACAGTATATCACAATGTTATAAATAGCACACAAGAGCTCCATGCCCATCAGTCAACGTTATTTTCAAAACGTATGCATGAGCACTTCCACATATATTATCTAACGTTCAGTTCTTAATTTCCTGAAATCCCATCACCTTTCAACGAGCTGATCAGGCTCAAAATTCATTGGCCCTCAGGCAATAATGACTAGCCCCAACTGGCTAAACGTAAGTACATGAATCCCATGAGATCTCACATGAACGCACAAATCAGAGGTACTTACAATGTAATTTTGCCATACTATATTGTCCAATTCAAGGCACAATACGAACAAACAACATGTATGACACCATTGTCCATCGAGGCACAATGTTACACAATGACATAAGTCATCTCAGGTTTCCTTGCCATCAAGGTTGTAACGGCCCGGACTGCTTTAAGGATTGCCGACTGTCCCCACAAACCAACACGGGTCTCTTCAGCGTGCTTTGTCCTCACTCACACGCTTCCTAGGAAAACTTCCCAGGAGGTCACCCATCACAGAATTAATCCAAGTCAAGCACGCCTAACTTTGGAGTTCTTAAGTGATGGGCTACCGAAAAGAAGATACATCTTATTGATATAGGTAGTACCAATCAATTCTTATTAGCCTTCCTTCAACTGTACAGTCTCATACTTGCACAGCCTCAGTATCCCTCTCATTCTGATGTGAATCCGGTTCATTCATGTGTCCATTTGCCTAGAAGCCTGCCAGGAGCCGCTCCTTGTCCGTGCCTCAGGCACTGGCGATCACTCCCCGCCCTCGTCACCCTCAGGCATCACATGCCCACCAGCTTCCGCCCGGTTCGTCCCCGAACCACATCGTACTGGGAGAGGTCTGCACTGATACCATTTGTAACGGCCCGGACTGCTTTAAGGATTGCCTATTGTCCCCACAAACCAACGCGGGTCTCTTCAGCGTGCTTTATCCTCACTCACACGCTTCCTAGGAAAACTTCCCAGGAGGTTGATAACTCTTAGAAATGAGAGTTATCTAGCCTTTCTTAGCTTGATTTTAAGTGGTCTTTGAGTGTTTTGTATGTGTGTTTTGTAGGTTTTACCCTACATTCAAGTATTTTGTGTTTTAGTGAGTTTCTGTGAATTTATCATTTTAGGACTGTTTAGGAGTGTAATTAATGTGATTTCCTCGTTTTGACAGGTATTGGTTGAATTGGAGACTTACTGGAGGAAATGCTATGGGATGCTGCAGCAACTGGAGCGTGTCCTATTGCAGAAACATGACGATTTGACTTATTTTCTCTCTCTTGACGTGGTCCCACGTGCAAGGACACGTACCCATGTGCCACATACTAACAGATATTTTGTGAGATGATTACTTTATTAGATGGGCCCTAGTTCCTTTAATTGGAATGGAAAAAGTTGAGCCCAAAAGGAGGAAAGAGAGTGGACAGCTCCAAAAAGTAAAACCTAAAAGAATATTCACACACCTTTTTCACCTCAACCTTTCTCCATACGTCTCTCTCTCTCCATACACAGCCACCACTTTACATTTTCACCTTCTTCATCCATTTCCTTCCATACCCATCACCATTGTTGGGCTATTTTGGAGATGGTTTGTGCAGAAACACTTGAAGAAAGATGCTGATTTCAGTAGCTGCTGCAAGAAATTGCTTGGAAGATAAGGAGCCATCCTCTTGGAAAAGTCGTTGGCCACCTCTTTCACTTAGTTTATGTTTACTTCTCCATAGTTAACTCACATTTCAGTTCTATAATGGATTCAACCTTGGTTTTTATTTTCTATTTTGTTGTTTTTAAGCTCATGATGAGCTAAGCTTCTTAAGCTAGGGTACAATGAACTTGCAATGACTTGATTTGGGTTAAGGTTATGTTATTGATATGCATTTAGTTTCTTCTATCAAGTTGTGTTTATTTTATAAATTTCTGGTTGAGTTTGGCCATCTTCGCTTGAATGCTAGCTTGTTGAGCTTGGAAAAGTTAGAAAGTGGAAATGCTTGATAGATATGGATTAAGTTGATTAATTGGAAAATTAGTTGATGTTGGATGTAATAGGAATATTCATCCAAGTCCATAGGTTAGATGGAACGTATTTATTCAGAAGGGGGTATAATTAATGTGAGCTTAGGGATAAGGAACGCTTAATGAAACTCATCTTTTAAGTGTTGGAAAGCACAACTGTTATTTCCTGAAACCAGATGTTGTAGCATATCGTAGCATACCTGACCCTGATTAATGAATTATGAGGGATTTGCACCCCTAGCTGTTTTATCCATTTTATTTCATCTCATCACCTTAAGCATTTTATTGTTTATTTCTATCTTTTATTACTGCACTAATCCTTCCAAATATTTGTCACCACTTATTATCTTGGATCTTAGCTAAACAAATTAATTAGTTTAAAACTTAGAGTTAAACATCAACAATCCTCATGGGAACGATCTCTACTTATTCTTTATTACTTGTTACGATTGTGTACACTTGCACACATCACTATTTTTCACAACAAGTTTTTGGCGCCGTTGCCGGGGATTGAATGGTGTAAACTTCTATAAGTTTTCAAATGAGTTAGTTCTATTTAGTTAAGATTCTTAACCTTTGGAGTGTTGTGTTCAGTAGTAGGTACCTTACTCCACATTCGTTGATTTGGGAAGAGTAGTTGTCATCATGATTAACAATGAAGTGGTTGCCCTATCAGCTCAATTGGCTTCTCTTACTCACATGCTGGAAACTCTCACTAATGCAAGCCCAGTTGCTACAGCATCTCCAGTAACATTGACAGTACCAGCAACTGTTGAGCTTAATGTCTCTCAAGCGAGTTCCATCTCTTGTGTGTATTATGGGGGAGGTCATTTGTATGAGAAGTGTCTAAGCAACCCAGTCTCAATGAATTATGTTGGGAGTTACAATAGAGGCAACGATTCATACTCTAATACCTACAAACCAGTGTGGGAACAACACCCAAATTTTTCATGGAGTAACACTGCAGTAGCATCAGAGAGTTCTAATAACCCCACCAGGCCCAATTATCCACCATGGTACCCTTCTCAAGGTCAGCAAGCTCAGCCTCAACAAATGCAGCAGCAAGCTCAACCAGCTAGTCAAGAATTGTCACTTGAGGCTGCACTTAAAGCCTTTATGTCAGAGACAAAGACTCAATTTCAAAGTCAGGATGTGTCCATGAGGAATTTAGAGAAGAAAATGGGTCAATTGGCTAGTGTGTTGAGTGTTAGACCAAGTGGATCTCTGCCTAGTACAACAAAAATGTCAAATCTTAATGGGCAGGAGCATTACAAAGCCATACACATCATAAATGGGAAGGAAATCACCACTTCAGCAAGGAAAAATGAAGACAACAAGTCCAACAAGACTAAAGGCACTGACCTTAAAACAGAAGTTAATTTTGATAGAATTGCTACAAACACTGAAGGGTCATCCACACATTCTGCAGCAAAAAAAGTGCAGCAGAAAAATGTCGCAACGTCCTCCACAAATTCTATAGAAAGGCCTTTTCCTAGGCTTATATCCGAGAGGCCTCTACCACCTTTTCCCCAAAGATTGAAGAAAGATAACCAAGATAAGCAATGTGGCAATGTTTTTAATGCCTTGAAGTACCCCGATGAGGGTATGGAAGAATGCTCTTCTGTGAAAACATTAGATTCATTGGTGCATAAGCAACTCTTGAAGGAGCATGATGTTCCTGATGAGGAGCTAGCTCAACTTGAAGATAAAGAGTTCTCAAGGAAGCAATCCTTGATTTGGAAGAGGAAAAGCCGACAACACCAAGGTTGGCAAGGAAGTATGAATCACTTGAGTTGACTAATGAAAGTTTCAAAGACAATGTGCCTTCCATTGAGAGACCATCAGTGTTAGAGCTACAACAACTTCTACCCCACTATAAATATGCTCTTCGGGGGACAATGAGTCTCTTCTAGTGATTATTTCTTCTTACTTGACTCCACCACAAGAGGAGAACCTCATTGATGCTTTGCAGAGACATAAGAAGGCTACTGGGTGGCAAATGGTTGATATAAATGACATAGGCCCAACACTTTGTATGCAAGGAATTTTGTTGGAATAAAATTCAAAGAATAGCATTGACAGCCAAAGAAGGCAGAACCTAACCATAAAAGAGGTGGTGAAAAAGAAGATCATCAAGTGGCCTATGGCTGCTGCAGCATGCTGAATCATGATAGGGATGTTCTTTTTTTTTTTTTTATATAATCCATGTTGTGCTTTAAATTTGTTTTGTTTGGAGTATTTGTCTATTGGTTTGCTATAGTTTGTTGTTGGTTGTCTTGTTCTGTGTAACCCAATCCTCTTTCAAACTTTTAGGTTCATGCAGTGGGGACACTGCTCATTCTAAAGTGTGGGGGAGGGACTAGATTTGGTTTTGTTTATGTTAAATGTGTAATCAGTTATATTGGCTTGTTGTTTGAAGTAAAACCCAATGAAGAACATATGCATGATTGTGTAGGAACCCTTAAACCTTAGGTGAAGTGTGATCCCTAACTCTTTTTGATACATGCTCTATACTTGTTGGTGAACTAAGGTGATTTACGAGTATGGTGAGGCCTAACACTCATGGTTAACTGAGCTTGCTCTTAATTTGATAATGAGAGGGTGAAAGTACATAAATGAAAAAAAAAAAAAAAAAGGATCAAGTTTGGGGTGGATGAATGGTTGTTATGTTATTGGAAAATCAAATCCTTGAACATGTAATGTTCAAAAAAAAAAAAAAAAGAAAACAAAGAATAAAGAGTTGCTTGTGAGTGGGTACCCCTTTGAGACTGATGGGTTACTGGGGAAATACTAGCTGGTAATAGCTGAAAGTACCCCTTTGAGACCATGTAAGTTACTGGAGAAATACCTGCTGCTGTGAATCCATCCCCTTTATGTGGTAGCATTTTCTGTACCTAGCCCCTGGCTTGAAATAAAGAGTGGGCCAGGTCAACTTTTGGGTGAAGGGTTGATCCAAACCTTTGGGTTATCCTGGGTGTCCAAGGCATGTTTCAGGGTAGCACACACACACTTTGATTGAGTTGGGGTAAGCATAAATCTTAAAGGCCAAGGGGGTTTGCTTGAATTGAGTGAGTCTGAGGGTATGATCTTCATGGTGACAAGCCTTGCACGGTTGATTGTTTGCATGTTTCAAGTTGTTTAGGTGTGTATGTCTTAGTGTTTTTCAAACTCAAGTTTTTGTTTTGTTTTCATCACTCGAGGACGAGCAATGATTCAAATTTGGGGGTATGATAACTCTTAGAAATGAGAGTTATCTAGCCTTTCTTAGCTTGATTTTGAGTGGTCTTTGAGTGTTTTGTATATGTGTTTTGTAGGTTTTACCCTACATTCAAGTATTTTGTGTTTTAGTGAGTTTCTGTGAATTTATCATTTTAGTACTGTTTAGGAGTGTAATTAATGTGATTTCCTCGTTTTGACAGGTATTGGTTGAATTGAAGACTTACTGGAGGAAATGCTATGGGATGCTGCAGCAACTGGAGCATGTCCTATTGCAGAAACATGACGATTTGACTTATTTTCTTTCTCCTGACGTGGTCCCACGTGCAAGGACATGTACCCATGTGCCACATACTAACAGATATTTTGTGAGATGATTACTTTATTAGATGGGCCCTAGTTCCTTTAATTGGAATGGAAAAAGTTGAGCCCAAAAGGAGGAAAGAGAGTGGACAGCTCCAAAAAGTAAAACCTAAAAGAATATTCACACACCTTTTTCACCTCAACCTTTCTCCATACGTCTCTCTCTCTCTCCATACACAGCCACCACTTTACATTTTCATCTTCTTCATCCATTTCCTTCCATACCCATCACCATTGTTGGGCTATTTTGGAGCTGGTTTGTGCAGAAACACTTGGAGAAAGGTGCTGATTTCAGTAGCTGCAGCAAGAAATTGCTTGGAAGATAAGGAGCCATCCTCTTGGAAAAGTCGTTGGCCACCTCTTTCACTTAGTTTATGTTTACTTCTCCATAGTTAACTCACATTTCAGTTCTATAATGGATTCAACCTTGGTTTTTATTTTCTATTTTGTTGTTTTTAAGCTCATGATGAGCTAAGCTTCTTAAGCTAGGGTACAATGAACTTGCAATGACTTGATTTGGGTTAAGGTTATGTTATTGATATGCATTTAGTTTCTTCTATCAAGTTGTGTTTATTTTATAAATTTCTGGTTGAGTTTGGCCATCTTAGCTTGAATGCTAGCTTGTTGAGCTTGGAAAAGTTAGCAAGTGGAAATGCTTGATAGATATGGATTAAGTTGATTAATTGGAAAATTAGTTGATGTTGGATGTAATAGGAATATTCATCCAAGTCCATAGGTTAGATGGAACGTATTTATTCAGAAGGGGGTGTAATTAATGTGAGCTTAGGAATAAGGAACGCTTAATGAAACCCATCTTTTAAGTGTTGGAAAGCACAACTGTTATTTCCTGGAACCAGATGTTGTAGCACATCGTAGCATACCTGACCCTGATTAATGAATTATGAGGGATTTGCACCCCTAGCTGTTTTATCCATTTTATTTCATCTCATCACCTTAAGCATTTTACTGTTTATTTCTATCTTTTATTACTGCACTAATCCTTCCAAATATTTGTCACCACTTATTATCTTGGATCTTAGCTAAACAAATTAATTAGTTTAAAACTTAGAGTTAAACATCAACAATCCTCGTGGGAACGATCTCTACTTACTCTTTATCACTTGTTACGATTGTGTATACTTGAACACATCACTATTTTTCACAACAGAGGTCACCCATCCCAGAATTACTCCAAGTCAAGCACGCTTAACTTTGGAGTTCTTAAGTGATGGGCTACCGAAAAGAAGATGCATCTTATTGATATAGGCAATACCAATCAGTTCTTATAAGCCTTCCTTCAACTGTACAGTCTCATACCTGCACAGCCTCAGGATCCCTTTCATTCCGATGTGAATCGGGTTCATTCATGTGTCCCTTTGCCTAGAAGTCTGCCAGGAGCCGCTCCTTGTCCGTGCCTCAGGCACTGGCGATCACTCCCCGCCCCTCGTCAGCCTTAGGCGTCACAAAGGTCCCCTCAATTCACCGCACGTTTGCCAAAAACATATATGCATTAGAAAACATTTGTTCTCGTCTGTTTATTTTGTCGCATCATTGTTTCCTCGTTGGAGTATCAATACAATCAACCACCATAATGTCTTAGACTCTATAAGCCTTTACAACATTTTTCTCAAAACAGGACACTCAGTCCAAAACAACTCGAATTCAAAAATCCCTAACCGATGAACCAGTCTCGGATTTTGGATTCAAAAGCATAAAAACGTCCACAAGCCCACAGGACCACAAAGATTGTCCACGGCTTACAGGACCAACACACTAATACGGATCCTTGATCCCGACGTCTCGGTTTCTAGGTTCATCTCAAAAACCACATTTTTCTCTTTTGAAACCCAAAAACCAAAAACCCAAATCTCCGAAGCTTACACAAAGCCTTCGAGATCGATTTTCCATAAAACAAAACTTGGTCTAAAGACCACATTTTCTCTTTCATAGCATTTCGGTAAAACACAAAACTTGAAATATGGTTCGTAAAAACCCTTTTTCTGGGATAAAACAATTTATTTTTGAAATCACATTTCTAAAGGTACTTTTGCTTGAACTAATTCACTTTATTACTTTGAAAACATTCGATGTCCCCAAAACGTACTTTTTACCGCAAAACCTCACTTTTCTCAATTAAAGTCATCTTTCTCCATTTTACCCTTTATGTCAACTCATCTTTAATAAAGTAAGTTTTTATTCTTCTTTATTCTAAAAAGTCATTTGTTTCCTTTTCATTTCCAAAAACCATTGAAACTTCAATCCTCTTATTTTCTTATCCAACGTTCTAAACTTATTGAAGCTTTTAACATTACACGATTTTAGATCCTAACCAATGTTAAGTTCTTTAACACAATAATCATCACGACAAGCATATTATACATCCATACATCATGATCAAATGCCATACAACACAATCAAGTATAATCAGATAATTGCAGGCATAAACAATTAGGAGCAGGTAAATCTAAATCACTTCACACAATCAAACACAGATAAATAATTACAATCCATATATACACAGATAAAGCATACAGCTGTCGAAATTGGAATTCCTCAAGTTCTCCCCTTACCTCTCGGAGTTCCTAATGCAGTGACGAATCTCCCAATTGACCTGAAAGTCGTCCGATCTTTCTCTCGATTACCCGACAATCACTGCACACATACAATCAATCAATGTATCAACATAAAACACACAAAAAATTTCCTATTCCCCTTCCTCTAGGGTTCGGCCATAGGCCATTAAAAATAGCTAGGGAGTTCCAAAAATTCTCATCTCTTGGATTCTACACTAACTAAGTGTGGTAAGACTAGATTCAAGCTTAGAATACCCAAAATCAAACCAAAACTCTACTCACCCAAAGGGAGTAGGTTCAGCCTTCATGACCCATTGGAGCTAGAGAGCTCCTTTGGTTTCCAACTCTTAGATTATGATTTTTGATCATGAATCTAATGCAAGAAAATTGGTTTGACATTAAAAGGATTTTTCTACAATTTTTCATGGATTTTTGAAGTTTATGAACCAAAATCCTAACCTCCATGAATCAAGAAATCTAAGAGAAGAATAGAGAGATTAGGAGAGCTAGGAGAGAGCTTATACCTCTTTGATGCTAAATCTTACGAGAAAAGCAACTTGTTTCACAAAAAATCTTCAAGTTTTTCAAGATCAAAATGAAGAAATGTTGGAGGAAAATGAAGAACATAAAGAAGAAGTGGGAGAAGAGGGGAGAGAGCGAATGGCCGAGTGGCCTAAGTGAGAGAGTGAAGTCCATAGATATTTTTTTCATTAAGGGTAACTTAGTAATTTACCATAGGACAATTTGGTAATTTCATTAAAAGATCAAGGGCATTTTGATCATTTAGTGTCTAGATATTTTGAAAAACCATCATGACACTGGCACGAGTCCCTAGGTGACTTGACGCGACTTCAAGATTATCCGTTAGCAGGTCCCGTTAAATCCATCTACAGCTCCAAACGTCTCCCAGTTCGAGTTTTCGCCTGAATAGTTTATATTATTTTCACTTTTTAACGTCAAGAACTGTTTTTAGCAAAATTGTAGGGAATTAAATTTCAAGACTTACTGTTTCGTTCACGAGTCAAAATTAGGTCTTTATAGTAGTAAAACACTACTATCAGTGAAAACCGTAGACCGGACTCCGTTTAAGTTTTCGACCCAAAATTTAACCTTAACTTCTTACGATAGCGTAGAGCGTGACTATGATCTCAGATTATTTTATTTCACTCTCTAAACCCCTCAATAAAATACAAATACATAAACACTGTTTAATTCATATTTGAAAGCTTGAAAAATCGAGGCGTTACACATAAGGCTTTGAAATTATTTTAAAGTTATGTAATTTGAACGTTCAAATCAGCATTCAAAATACCAACATGTGGTTTGTCTGAGTGGTAAGGGACTCGAGCACTTTAAGCAAGTGATCAGGGATTCGAACATTGGCTCTTATGTATAGAGAAAACCTGGTTGGGAGTGGAGAACTCATCTTGTGTGCCCAACAGGTTCCCCGATAGAGATTAGTCAATGCTAACGGTGGTGGATACTTCGTACCTATGTCATAGTTACAAAAAAAAAAAAATCAGCATTCAAAAAAATTTAAATCAAAAGTTTAAATGACATTGATTGATTCTATCACATTTTTTGCAAGGTGATTACTATAATTTAAGATATAATAATAATAATATGATTTAAGTTTTCATATTTCAAATCATATTTACCTTTTGAATGCAAAACTTTCCATTCAAATTTTCAAGGATTTAATTGGTATGTGCTTTCAGTGTAAAAATGTTTGACTCTTATCCTAACTACTCTAAAAGTCATCCATATCATGATTTGTGATTGATTGATAATGTAAAAAACTTTACACTGATAGCGCATAACAATTAAACTCAATTTTCAATCATATAAATTTCAAACTTATATTTTAATATATAACTCTTACTCTCTCACATTATAGTTATTAATGTTAATTGAAACAATGAATACCATTTTAATAGAGAATTGAACATCTGATCATTATAATATTCACAAAAAGACACAATAATAGTTGATTAAGAAATGAGTTTAAAAGTTTTATACGTATATATTTAAAACGTTAAATCAAATTAATATATATATATATCATCAAAAAAAAAAATTAAAATATATATTTTTAATATGAAATCAAATTTGTTATATTTTTTTTTTAAGAAAAGGCGGTTAAGGTGCTAGAGCATCACAATAGAAAAATGACATCCCAACTAGATTGGCATCCCATTTCCTAACAATCATTTGCAGCACCTTAAAATTTATTAAAGAAATAAAGAATATAAAAACATGGGGACATAAACCTTACCCATGAAAGAATCATCTAAATCTATAGTTGGGAAGACTAATTTTATCCCTAAAAAATCCTCTCTTAAAAACCTAGCAATAGAATTCCACCAAACTAATCCACTAATAGTGATGCCATGGTTGGCTAGCTTATCAGCACACATGTTTCCTTCTCTATAAACATAAGAATAGACAAAGTGCATACTCTAAGATAGAACTAACATATTCATCCATCTATTTCTAAGACTCCAAAGAACAATGTTTGGAATTGAAAAAGCTTGAAGAGCAAGTTTAGAATCACACTCCAGCCATATATAATTCCATTCTTTTTGGTGAGCAAACTCCATAGCAATCATAATGCCAATAATCTTAGCATGAAGAGCAAAAGAACTGCTAATGTTGTACGCAAAGCAACCTATAACTGCAGCATTGTTGTCCCTAAAAATTCCTCCACAAGCTGCCATACCCGGAGCACCCTTTTCAGTACCATCCATGTTGCATTTGAACCAATTAAAGCTAGGTGCTTTCCAAATTACTTGCTTGATAGTAGTTGCCTTCTCCAATTTAGTTGTGACAGAGAACCTGTTAAGTATCATGCTTTCTGAAGCTGAAGCCAAGTAATGTCCATTTGAAAAGTTACCCGACGGATATATATTAGCCTTGGACAAGTTGACGGTAGCCTCAACAGTAATAATCTTGTTTTCAAATCTAGCTTGATTCCTACTAAACCAAATTGACCAAGATGTATTTGCAATACCAGATAGGACCACATCTGCAACCTATGAACTCCAATTTCTAAACATTATACAGAATATGGAAGTTATTGAAGAAGAATCAATTTGGATAGAGAGACAAGAACTTAGCCAAGACCACATTCTCCTAGCAAAACTGCATTGGAAATACAGATGTGCAGTAGTCTCATAATTCGAACCACAAAGATTGCACATTGAAACTACATGATAGCCCCTTTGCCGCAATTTGTCATCTGTTGAGATTTTATCATGAATAATTCTCCATAACAAAAAAGATTTAGAAGGAGGGACAACTTTATTCCAAAGCTTGCTATCCCATAAAGTTGAAGCATTATGATCTTGCAACATATAATAAGCTTCCTATATAGATAGTAGACTAGAATCACAACTACTCCAAATCATTTCATCTCTTTTAGGTACCATGGGAATTATAATTTGCTGTAATTCCTGAGTCAAAGTCTGATTTCTGTCCAGCAGCCATTGAGGAATCGACCATCTCCCATTATGAATGAAATCTTTGACATGAGCTTGCAAATTAGAATGAAGACTAGGATGAATTTTCCATAGTTCAACAATAGGAGTAGATAACCACCATCCTTCCAGAAATTAATTGTACAACCATCACCTAGATGCCATTTGCAATTGGCATGAACTGTAATGATAAAAAGTCTCAATCCTACCCAAATTGATGAAGTTAAATGATGCTGGATTGGTTGATTGTTTACAAATGCTCTAGCTTTGAGCAAAACCGCCCATTGTTCATTTGAGGATACTAACTGCCAACATAATTTTAGCATTGAAGCTTTGTTGATTCCTTTGATAGATTTTAAACCAAGCCCTCCTTCTGCTAATTGGGAGCAAATTGCAGACCAGGGAACTGTATCAATTTTCCTAACATCTACATTTTCTGACCAAATAAAGTTTCTTGTCCATTTGTCAATGAGATTTAATAAGGACACAGACCAAGCATAGACATGAAATGAATACAACAACATGCTATGAATAACAGCTTGTACCAGCTGCACCCTACCTATAATTGATAGAAGTAAACCTTTCCAAGTGGCCACCTTTGCTTTTATTCTGTCCGCAATAGGTTGCAAAAAAATCTTTCTAGGTTTGCCTCTAAACAAAGGCAATCCAAGATACATAAATGGTAGATGACCAATCTCAAAGCCAAGAATATTAGTGAGATTGTGCAGCCTATTATGAGGAATGACACCAGAATACAACCTTGATTTTTCACAACTCACATACTGCCCAGATGCTTCATTATATCTTTTGAAAAGAGACATTAGACATTAGACATTCTAAATTTATGTTTGTTCCCCTTCAAAAGATAAGAATATCATCGACATATAAAACATGGCTTGGTACCTTGTATCCTCTAGTACTAGCCTTTGGAAAAAGCCTTCCTTGATCAACCAATTTGGATATTGCCCTGCTGAGTACATCCTCTGCCAAACAAAATAAGAAAGGGGACAACGAGTCTCCTTGCCTCACACCCCTCTTACAAGAGAAGAAACCAACTAAATGACCATTTACATTGATGGAGAGTTTAGCTGAATGCAAAATAACTTTGATCCAATTGCAAAGCACAGGACTAAATCCAAAAGAGGAGAGTACTTTAAGTAGGAAGCTCCAATCCATATTATCAAAAGCGTTTTTTTTATATCAATTTTCAAAGCTACATTTCCTCCAAAGCTTCTTTTATTCAAGAGATTAACAACTTCTGAAGCTACACAAATGCAATCCGAGATACTCCTATCTTTAATACTTCCTTGGCTTGGAGATTGCTCGATCAAAACTTGGTATACATATTTGTCAGAGAAAGTAAGCTCTTGGCATCCTTTCGGATGTGGGATACTTAGCTTCCAAACCAGCCTCTACACCAATGACTAAGGACACAAAATTGTACAAAGAAGCTGGAGGGCAACCACTCCCTGATCCTGCTGCCTATAGACGGCTAATTGGCCGACTTCTATACTTAACCACAACAAGACCAGACCTCAGTTTTTCAGTTCAACAACTCAGTCAATTCATGAGTTGCCCTACAACCTCTCAATATCAGGCAACAACTAGAGTTCTAAGATATATTAAATCTACCCCTGCTCACGGCGTATTCTACTCAGCTGATTCTTCTCTCCAACTTAAAGCTTTCTCAGATTCGGATCAGGCTAGCTGCATTGATACTCGCAGATCTACTACTGGCTATTGTATATTTCTAGGCAACTCTTTGGTTTCTTGGCATTCTAAGAAACAAACCACGGTTTCTTGATCTTCTTCAGAGGCCGAATACCGTGCTTTGGCATCCACTGTTTGTGAAATACAGTGGTTAACATAATTGCTGCAAGAAACCAAGCTGCCATTTCTTCATCTTGCCATGCTCTATTGTGGTAACCAATAGGCACAACATATTGCAGCCAATCCTATTTTTCATGAACGCACAAAACACATAGAAATTGATTGTCATATTGTTCGGGAGAAGCTTCAATTTAAGTTGTTTCATCTTCTTCCCATCCCTACAACCGATCAGTTAGCTGACATTCTAACTAAACCTTTGGATCCTACTCAATTTCGGACTTTGTCGTCCAAGCTTCAAGTGTTTCCCATCCACTCTTCAGCTTGCGCCGGGGGGGGGGGATATTAGACCCTAAAGATTAGTCTTGTTTTTAGTTAGCTATAACAAAATTTTAGTTAGTTATAACAGAATTAGTTATTCTGTTAATTTTCTTTACTTTTATCATGTGCTCTTATACATTGTTATATAAGAGACACTTCTTTTGTATTTTCTACCCAAGCAATTCATTTAATAATAGCTATATTCAGTTTTCAATTCTTGACATCTCTGATATTATTACCTTTGGTGCAAATTCGAAATATTTATAATTATATAATCTATAATCTATACAATTGAAGATCCATTTCAAAGGCCAAACGTGTCGGCTGCATATCCATTCTCAAAAGCAAAGCGACATGTGCCATCATATGTGGAGTCTGCATTCAGCCTACTAGTTTTCAAGGAGGAAAGTTTTGATATGTTTATTGCATTTGTGGAAGGTTTTTATCCCACCACTATAGTATTTGCTTCAATTGGGGGGGAATAGGGATTTTTCAAATCAGTACATCCCATCAAGAAAAAAACAAGCTAGTCCAATTAATTTATGATTGAGGCATTAATCAAGCAAGCAAAAATGGGGGGAATAATCAAAAAATGACATTAATATAAATTATATTATTATACCAACTATAATGACAATAATTTCTGAAATAATTATACAAACTATATGATGGTGCTTATAATTATTCTGAAAAACCAAACGAGCGTGTATATTCCAAGCATTTTCGAATCAAGCAAGTCCAATTAATTGTCTTAATTTTCATTTCATCAATATAAATAAGGAAAGAATTATCGCATTAATGCCATTTTTAAATATCAATTAATACAAATTGGTTTAAATCAAGACAAATTCCCAGTTCAGCCAACAACCTTTAAATAAATAAAGATTTTCAATTCAAAATCGATTTAATGCCATAAATACAAATTTCCATTTCAAATTCGAGTTAATTCAAATTTCTAGCCAATAAGGAAACAAATATCACGTTAATGCAATTTTTTAATATCAGTTAATACAAATTGGTTTAAATCAATACAAATTTCCAATTCAGGCAACAACTTTTAAATCAATATGGATTTCTAATTCAAATTCAAATTAATGGCATCAATACAAATTTGTAATTCAAATTCGAGTTATTCAAATTTTCAATCAACAAGGAAACAAATATCAAGTTAATGCCAGCAATAATTGCATTGAAATAATGTCATGAAATATGTGAAATGTTTAGACTAATGTCTAGTTGATGGCAATAATGTCATTTATGGAATTGTTTAAAAACAATTGCAATTATTTTGATTTTTTAATCATCAATGTCACGTTAATGGCGATAATGTCATTTAAGGAAATATTTAGAATAATAGAACGATAAGCATTGATGTGACTTCCAAATATGTCTCGAGGCATAAAGAGATAATTAATATTGATGGGATGATGGAAAGAAAAAGGAGAAGCCTATTTCTAACAAACCAATTAATATTGATGGGGATGTTGGGAAGGAGAAAGGGAAGGACAAGCTTAATTATGAGAAATCACCCAAAGATTGTAATAAAAAAAAAAAAAAAAAAGAAATCAGCCAAAGTTGTTGTTCCTTCCAAAGAGGGTACTTGCAAGTCTTTTCATAGTCCAACAACAAAGGTTGCTTCAGAGAAGAATTTGGTTTATGATGATTCTAATCCTCTTTTGGGTTTTATATATCAACAACAAAGCACTACTGGTGGTATGCCATCTGAAGTGAATGATATTTCTGATCCTAATGTTAATAATGCTATGCACTATTGGTGGTATGTCAGCTCAACTTCCTTAAGGAATCTTGCATTTCCCGTCTCAAAGAAGGATCTTGTAGTGAGATTGTAAAACTTATACCCGCGAGAGTGTTCAATATAACCAACAAAATAATAGCTAATCGTTCTTGAGTCCAGTTTACCTTCATATGGCTTATAAGGCCTTGCTTCAACTGGACATCCCTAAATGTGGAAGTGCTAATGATGGACTTTTTACCAGTCCATAGCTCATAAGGGGCTTTGGCAACTGCTTTACTTGGTACCCATTAAGGATATAAACTGCAGTCTTTATCGCTTCTCTCCAAAGTGACTCTGCAAGGAAGAATGATTAATCATATTTCTCACTATATCCTTAAGAGTTTGGTTTCGTCGTTCTGCCACTCTCTGCTCATGTTGGGTTTGCCCGATGTAGTGTATTGCGGAATAATCCCATACTCATTGAGGAAAAGCGTGAAGGGCCCTGAACGTTGTTTACCTGATCTGTCATATCTACCACAGTATTAACCACCACAGTCAGATTTGACAGCCTTAACTTTCTTTCCAAGGTGAAGTTCAACTTCAGCTTTGAAAGACTTGAAAATGTCTTGAGACTGAGACTTCTCATGAATCAAATATAGGTAATCGTACCTCGAGTAATCGTCTATGAACGTAATTAAATATCGTTGTCCATTCCAGAAATCCATAAGGAAAGGACCACAAATATTTGTATGTATTAGTTCTAAGATATCCTTAGCTCTTTCAGCACTTTTTTTTCGATAATTGAAAATTTATTAAGTAGGTTCCACCACAGCATCATAGCACTAAACTCTCCTCACCTTCTAGGAAGGGTTTGAAAGCCAGTATACAATCATGTGCTCCTAGGTAGAACAATCCCAAAAGAAAGGGAAAAAAGTTTACATTACATCATCACCATTAGTTATATCTTCATACCCACTATTTATGGTAAACACACCCCTACCTATTTGGAGCCTCAATGCAGACAGTAGTTTTACAAAATTGCTCTCCACAACACCATTTGCATACATTTGGACAACTAGACCATACTATAAAAATCACAAATAGTGCCCCATAAAATATAACAAACCAAGGCTGCCCTTTTAGTATAAATTGCATCTCGCTAGTGTCCTTGTTGTTGTATTCTCCACCAGCTATCCTATCCCATTCCTTTTCCTGATGCCTTTATCTTGTAATATATGATAGCCATCCCTACACAAGTGCCTTGCTTTTATAATCCATATAAATATACCAATCTACTTAGTGCTCATTGCTCTAAAAGCTTTTATGCTCCCTGCACACCTATGGAAAAACCAATTTGCAAAATCTGTTTGTTCGTTTACTCTTAATACACTCAACATAGATTTGAAAATATGACAAATATTAAGGTTCAAGAATTTCCTTTGACACGGGCCTTTATATTCCTTGTTTAGATATATGGCCTAAATGGCGAAATTCTCATTTAATTTACGCTTCGTACCACATGTTTGCAATATCTCGTTATAGGAACTTTCAACATCAAGCATGTAAAGATTATCAATTAAGGAACCAGAACCAACAAAATTTGAATCGTACAAGAGACTAACTTTATTATTTCAAAATGAAAGAGTAACCATATTTGTCCAAACTAGAAGTAGAAATCAAATTCCGTCTAAATGATAGTGCAATAAAAGTCTTAGCCAAATCCAAATGAAAACCAATCTTTAAAATAATCTAGAAGTTCATATAGCTTCAACCGCGACCTAATTGTGATCGCCCACAAAGATTAATCTTTGAGCATCACTTGGTGGACGACTCCACAGGCAACCCTATATAGACATACTTATGTGAGTAGTAGCACCAGAATCTACCCACCAAGTATCCTTAGGTATAGAAGCTAAATTAACTTCACAACAAACTAAAGTGATAAGTTTACCCTTCTTTGCACGTCAGGTGATGTACTTGGGACAATCCTTCTTCATCCATCCTACCTTCTTGCAGAAGTAGCAAGTAAATTCCTCATCTTGCCTTTTCTGCTTTTTCTTCTGTTGAGAAGAACCTTCCAAAGTATCCTTAGCTCTTTTCTTTTTCTTGTTTTGAGAGGTCAAAGTCAAGTGAGAACTTCTCGTCTTATCTCTTTGCAATCTCTCCTTCTTGCACACAATGAGATATAAGCTCATTGAGGGACCATTTGTCCTTCTGAGTGTTATAACTCACTTTGAATTGCCCAAAGTGTGCAGGAGAGAGATCAAAACCAAGTGCACTAGCAAGTCATCGGACAACTCTAACTTTAGTGACTTGAGTTTTGATGTAAGATTAGACATCTCCATGATGTACTCCCTGATGTTCTCTTTTCCTTTATGCCTCATTGATATGAGTTTAGCCAAAAGGCTACTTGGCCTTTTCATTCTTGGCATAGTATTGCTCTATTACCTCAAGGAACTTCTTGGCATTCCCACTTTCTTTAATAGAGCCTCGAAACGCCTCCGCAGTGGAGTGCTTAATGATCGTCAGGCACATTCGGTTGGATCAATCCCCACTTCTCAATTTTAGCCTCATTTGACTTATCTGGAGCATAAGTGGGTCATTTCATCCTAAATGCCAGATCCAAATCTATACAACCGAGAACAATTTCTACAGCTTCTTTCCAGAATTTGAAATTCTCCCATTCAGCATTACAATTCCATTGATTTGAGCAGTAAAATTAGGACCAGTAACAACAATAACTGAATAGAGAACAATAAACATACATCCACATAAGTAAGCATGTCATAAGAAATAAATATGACATGTCAAACAATCCATATTGGCAAATTAAAGACCCAAAACAAGATACCTAGTACAACATTAATCCCCAATCTTGGGACTGAAGAGATTATCTGTAAGTGGTACTCTCAATGCAATGATCAAACATTGGTGATAAGTTCTGTCAAAAAAAATAACCTTTATAATCACCACACTTTTACCATCGCAGGCACGTCATTATTTGGTCAAACTCCATCATCCTTTGGGTCGAGCATTGTTCGCATAAATAACTCCATGCAAACATCTATGTAAATTCAATTAAATTGATTTACACAACATATGTTACTTTGACAACATGTTGTTTCAAGCAATTTAACTAAAAATACCAGACAAATAAGTAAAATAGGGGGGTCTTGAATCTGCCCAGCCCACGCTCAAGCGTGGAAATCCGAAATTTTTCTGCCGGTGGCCGTGGCTACCACCACCGGACGGCCAAATGGTCGTCCGACGGTTTTCAACCATAAGCAACGTCCAATATTTGGCCGTCCGCTGAACCTCCAACGCCTAGCGGCCCATTGGCCACCCGACAACCAAAAACCATAAGGTAATTGCTAGAGTTAGTCGCCCAGCAGTCTTGAAACAGAGGCCATCATACATTTTGGCTGCCAGCGGCCTAGGAGATGCCTGACGGTTCTAGAAATCGCAGAAATGCGAGAAACAACGAAAAGTTCATACAAATTCACGTGCCATGCAAATTTATGTACAAGAAACATCAAGATTCATAACTTGTAATATCTATTATGAGTGAACAACGAAAGAAATGATAATTTTAACATGTATGAACATCAACAATCCCCAAATTCAAAATTAGGGTTCTTACATATTGGGAGGAAAACATTCATTCAAGAAAACTCATCCAGGCATAATAAGAATCAAAGAACTTGAACCCGTAATAATCTAACAGTGAAGATCTGCTCTGATACCACTTGTTAGAATTAATTCTTTAATTCTTCAATTTCCTTAATCTTTAAACCATTATTCTATATGCATACACCATAGAACAAAACACTACATCAGCCATCAGTCAAACGCAAAAGAAACAAATTTGTGTTTCTATCCAAACCCAAGTTTAACTCTCAAAATCAATTCATCCAACTGGAACCAAACATCTAAATAACAAAAGTAATTTTGAGTTTCTCAACCCATGTTTGGGCTGTGGCAAACACACACCCCAACACATTGATACTCTTCCCCTCTACTAACTTAAACATCAAAATGATTTTGCAGATATCCCATCGTGTATTAGCCTGACCGAGCAGCCAAACTGACCAACAAACCAAGCAAGTGAGATCAAATAGAAGTAGAACAATCAGTGGAAGACCGGATAGGATAGAAGTAGAACAGTAATGAATAATGATAACCTACAAATCCGTCTGGTCCACCAATATAGATTTCAGTAACAAGGATACATTAAAATCACTGAATTAATTTTCATTTACGCATATATTAGATTAATGATGCATAATTTGCTTATTCCTTTTAACAGAATCTATTCCTTCTAACAATTAATTACTAATTAGGATTGTTTTCCTTTTCTACCACTTTGCGACCCTTATGTGTAGTCCATTTGGTGCTTCAACTCTCGGGAACTTTAGGAGTTCATTTCCCTCTACTTCCCACCTGCAATGAATGAAAAATATACTTGGTTAAGGGGAAGAAAAACTGATAAAATTCTGTTGTCTCAAAAAATGGTATCTCGGTATCCCATCAATTAAATGTTGGGAATGAGCATAAATATTAGTGAGTTGTGATTTTGTTTTTTAAGTATCAAATTATTATTGATAAAAGACAAAGAAGATAACAGGAAATTGGGACATAAAATCTCCATCAAAGAAAAACTACCAGGTAATGCTACTTATTATAAAATACGTCGATTAAATTAAAGTTTCGATCTTCATATTTTTAAATGTTTTTAAAATATTCTTTGCCATCAACTTTTATTAAAATATTGTCAGTTGCTTACGTTAATAAGTGTTTCTTTTTCTAGTATTTTCTTAAATACTTATTTTTTTATATATAAAATGTCCATTAGATTTCCTACATTTCGTAAGTGCATGTTTGGATGTGCGTTAGAATGAGATCAACCGTACGTTTGAGTGAAAACAACAAGTTTTTGCTTTCACGTTTTGTGTCTCGTAAACTATGTTTTTCCGTTGAACGATATTTCAAACGCAAATCCAAACACACCCAAGTGTTTCCTTGTTACTGATCGGATGTGCTTTGTATAAAATGTAAAGTAAAACAGTTTAATTGACATGCACTATCAGTTTATACTGTCAACTAATCAGAAATCATGATATAGGTGACTTTTAAAGTAGTTAGGATAAAAGTCAAACATTTTTAATGATGTGTCGATTTCTGATTGATTGACAATGCAAAAAATCTATACATTAATAATACATACCAATTAAATCGTTAAATAAATTAATGGTATTATAACAAAACTTAACAGTGAAGATTATTTTGAAAACGTCTGTGAGTGTAAGAATTGATTAATTTTTTTTAAAAAAATTTATAGGAACTAAGATTTTAATTTAACCAAACAATTGTTATAACATTTAGTAAGAACTATACAAGCTAGTGTGTATATAGAATCTTGAATAACAATTAAGTATCACCATATAATAAAATAATATAAACACTACATAGTTGTCACAGATTATGATGGCCTAATATATGCACTTGGTCTCCCAGAAAATAGTAGAAAGGAAGAATTTATAGGGGTATGTACTGTACCTGTATTTAGTCACAAGGTAGTGAAGGAAAATAGAGATTATAACTATGCCCAGTTCCTTTCCAGGACATAGCCTACCTCCCGCTCCAAATAACATGTTATGATTATGAGACTCCAAGCCTTTATCCTGCATTTTTTCAATTATATTTATTACCGAGTAGTGTCTTCATGCACACCAAACATAAAGAACTCTGCTATCAAGCAAACTTACCTGCCATCTGCATGGGTTAAAATTGAAAGGTTCTGGATAGAGGAAAGGATCATAGTTAGTCTCCCTTGTGTAAACGTAAACTCTCCATCCCTGAGGAATGGTAAATCCTGACCAAGTAATGACCATAATCAATGCTAACTGAAAAAATTGAAGAAAACTGTACTTTATGAATTCCCATGTGATGGAAAATGTACCATTTAGTTCAACATCTGTGGTGGTCTTCCTCAGTACCCCATTAACAATGTTAGCAAACCTCAAGGTTTCAAAAATCACCTGTAAACTATAAATTTTGGGCTATAGTATACCATATAATGAATTGAAAATTTCCATGGTTCAGTGTTTCATTCTAAAACTAGAATCAAGTATAGAAGTACCTACCATGCGAGTATAAACCATATCCTTATAGTCATCCCAGCTTACTAAATCCTCTGGTCTTTTTCTTTGTTGGATTGCAAAATGCTCTTTCTGTAAAAACAGTTTTTTTAGAAATCTTTTCTTTTATGGGCCTTAAAAAGAAAAGAACTTGATCAAATCAAAAGCTGTGACTCACCCTTACTTTTTCTAGAACTTTAGGATTATCATGGAGATATTTCACAGCCATCATTGTTGTGGTTGATACAGTTTCATAACCTGAGTATAAGAATGTGATAATTTGATCAATTATTTCCTCATCATTTAGTTTGTATTTGAAATCCTCGTTTCTCATAAGCTGATCAAGAATGTCAGCATGTGTAGCTGAAGAAGTTCTTCTCTTGGCTAAAACCTCTTTCAGTGTTGCAATCACTTTTTTCCTTGTCTACAATCAACAACAATTTTACATTGTTCAAGATGGCTCCCAAGTTAACTTGGAGTGTGTGACAAACTTTAAAGTGAGTATTCTATAGCATACCTGGAGTCCTCGAAAGTAATTGGTGCCGGGAATTTTAATAGGCAGAGAAAATGTTCCTGACACTATGTTGTCAAATGTAGCTTTGAAGGCCTCATGGAATGGACTTGGTTCATTTTCTACAATCAGCTTCATTGATACAAAGAATGCCATCTAAAAGGAGAAAAATCAAAGAATGTGAAGTGTATTATCGTTTTGAATTTCTCCTTTGGTATCAGCCTGATTCAAACAGCCACAACTCGAATTTATTCACATGGATAGTTATAATATCTATATATTGGTTGGAATGAACTATGCATAAGGCATGTATGATCTATGCTTTATTGGTTCTTAATTAACCCCATAACCTTAGTGGGAGTTTTGTGAATTTTAATCATACCTTTTTGGTTTTGTCTTGAATATCAATGGTTTTACCAGCCCAATTGTCAAGGAAAGACCTCATAAACCTGTCAACTTCTGGCAAAAGATGATCTGTAATTGCAGCAGGACCAATGAATGATAATATTGACCCTCTAATAAGTTTATGAAGAGCACCATGAACTTCAGCAATGTTGCCATTCCCTAGTATATTCCTCATGGACACAGGGTAGCCAGGAACTAGACCTTTTGCTTCATTCTTAAGGATGTATCTGTTGAGTTCTGGATCCATGCTGATAATAACAGGAGAGCCTAACGCATGAGACTTGAAGAGATTTCCATACCTACATAGGAGACACATTATTTGCAAATATACCATGATTGAGCATTGCATGATATACATACAATAATCTTTAGGGAGAATGAACATTATAAGATAAGTATTATCTGATTATCCTATATCATTTGTGGCATCTAGAAGAACCTGAGATATCTAATTATCCTTCTTTGTCCCCAGGATTTTTAATATGAGTCAACAATAGGTAACTTATGGCTAGCCAGGAAACAGTATGAATTTCTAGGGAAGGGTTGAAACTATTAAGCAAAAGTAAGTGTTCTGACTTTTGCTAGATTACATGTGCATTGAAAATGGTAATAATAATAACTAATAAAGGGGAAAAAATAACTTAATAGTAAGTCAGTTCCTTTCTAGCCAAAAAAGGAAAAAAGTCCATTTCCTACTGTATATGAAAGTTAATCCATATCCCCCTGTTTGCTCTAGAAAATTGGCAAGGGGTGGTAAGAGAACAACAGTGGCTAATCCTAATTGTTTGTAGATGAATACTAATAATAAGTTAATAACTTCAAACAAAACTCTAAGACTATTAGGGTGGTTGGAGGAAAATAACAAACTTTAGAAATAATAAAAGGCCACCTACAAATACCTTGCTCTCTTGCTTTTCATGAAATCTGGTCCTTGTTTGAGAAACCCTGCAGTCTCTCCAAAAATAGGCCAACCCATAGTTCCTGGTGGCATTCCTTTCCTACTGTACCTTAACTCGTTCCACTTCAGCAGTGCAAAGAATGCACAAAAAGCCAAAGCCAGCACATAATACCCTATTTCTGGTATTGACATGATGCTCAAAAGCCTCAAGCCACTTTAGAAATTGCTGTTAACTTGTTTTTAGGCTCAGCCACTGCAAGCAGAGACTGCAAAAGAATGGGATATGAGGGAATATTAAGTATGCCAAACAATATACACCCCACCTACTCTACGATCATATGTGAGTGGGAGCTATATATTTATTAATGAGAATGTCCAAAATTGCCAAATTGGTTTTCATTGTGATGCTATAGAAGATGTTCATATAGCTTTATCTCCATGTGTGTAGGCAGTGGAATGCAATCTATTGCATTGAAGTAATGAACATAGGTATACACCATTCTCAAGATAATTGAGTAGATTCATGAATATTAATTTTCCCAATACGTTTTGGCTAAGTTCTCTTTTTTCCCCCCTCAGTTTTCCTAATACACAATACAATTATTTTGATGCACAATCAATTAAAGACCTACCATGATGCATAGCAAGCTTCTCATTAGAAAGTTGAGTTGGTATGTCAACCTTACCTCGCATCAAAGTTAACATCTAATGTAAACAGGTACTGTTTAAATACATAATAATACTCAGAAAATTAAGTATACATCAGCTGAGGTTTGCGTGAGTGGTTAAAGTCCTCTCGCCCTTTAATTAAGGTCTCAGGTTCGAGCCTTGAATATGGAAAAAAATCTCAGCTGGGAGGGATGTCACTCATCGAGATGCCGAACAAACACCCGCGAAAGATTAGTCCTCGTCTCAGGTTAACGGTGGGATATTCCTCGAAGTAAATTGAAAAAAAAAATTAAGTAAACGAATTTCTTGTATATCAGCTTAATCATGTCAACATCACCTAAAAAATTCGTGAGTTTGACATCCAACCCATTGAGCTTATTATGATTACATCTCAAACAAATAAAACGTTACCCTTATTAACAGCTTTTTTTTTTTTCTTTCTATGAAGGTATTATTGAGTTATCGATATCAACTAAGACGGGAATCGATATTAACTAATTTGGTACTCAGAGTGAGTTGCTTCATTAAGCATTTATTAGCTTATAATTTTATCATAAATATTTAAAAGTTATTAAATAATAGTAACTTCCAATAAAAATATTGATACTTAACTGAGTACTAAATTGAAAAAATAAATGAGTACAAGAGTAATTCCCGAACCATGACAGAAAATGGATAGTGTGCAGTTTGTTAGAAAACATGACATTTATGAAAGGATAGAAGAAGTTTAGAAAAAAATGAATGTTGAATTGATTGAATAGAAAAGGTGTTTACAAAGTGATTATATCAAGCCTTTATATAGACTAATGATGTAGCAACTAACTATTAACAAACTAAATACATTTCCAACTAACTATATCTCTAATACAGTTCTTTAAAAATTGCATGACAACTCCACCTTAAAAAGCAAGGTGTTGTGTAATAAAATTTAGGCTAAATTATAATTTCGGTACTTTAACTTATTTTTTAGATTCGATATGATTTTCTATCTTTAAAAAGATCTGTTTTAATAATCTAAGTCTCAAACAATAGCCAATTTTATCCTTTCTGCCACCTCTGTTAGTAATGCTATTAATTTTAGCGTACATGTTAGTTAAGTGATGATTTGGACAGTTGAGTTGACATGTCTTTCAAGTGATAGTATATATTGGAGCCATGTGGGAAGACCAAATAGAATCCAAAAATTAAGATGATGGACCAAATCGAAGTTTTAGCTCTTATTTCCCAATTTGTCTTGACCCCCAATATGTCTTCTTACCCAAGGATTGCAGGCAGCGATGGATGACCCTTTTCAAACCCAAATTAGTAATACCCTTATTTATTGGCATTGTTATTTCATTTTAGATCGAAATCAGTTAAATTTAACAAAAATTATCCCATCAAATTAGTTAAATTTAAGATTGACAAAAGAAATTTATGTAAGATAAATTGTATTTGATTATATATGATGAATAGAACGTATTAAATTTGAGCCTTAACTCAAGTGACTAAATCTCTTTGTGAGCTGATTTGATCGTAGAGCCGAAAAGATTTTCAAGCTTATAGAAAAGGCAAAATTCTTCATAAAAAAAAAAAGGCAAAATTTAATAGAGTGGTCTAGTTGAAAAGAGGATAATTCAAAAGGGTGTTGGTTAAGGAATCAAATATTAGAAAATTTCTATTGAGAATCTAAGTCCATCATTTTTCGATATATTAAATACATAATTTTTCAATGAAAATTTACCTATTTTAACTCTTTAACTAATGTCCTGAAGATACTGGTCAGCATTTCCCTTTTTTTCAATAAAGTTGAATTGATATATTCTGATAAGTTTAAAGTTTACAGCGCAAAGTATCCTTTTATTGACAGTTTAAAAAAAACACACACACACACACACACAAGTGTCTTTATAACTTTTGACTGTGAAACTAATTTCCACTTGAATATCAGCTTAACCTTACAAGTGAAAAAAAAAAAAAACACATCTACTTATGAAGATCCTTTTCTGTAATCACCAATTCAGGAAGCTCCTTTTTCACTTCGCTACTAATTTCTTTTTGACAATTAAGGATAAGCTATTTTTAACCGAAAAGTGAAGTTCACGAATCAAGAACTCTATCAACATTATTCATCTTACATCTCTTTTTATAATTTCTATATCCAAGATGAGATTTTTATTTAATATTGCTTTTCACTGTGAATATTTTTTACTTATTCATAGAAGCGTATGCATGGGTTCGCAGTTTAGGTTAGCAGATCTAACTTTTGTAACACAAAATTAGCATAGTACTTTGCCAATTTTGGATGTGTGTGAAATGTGAAAGTTTAACCTACTGATTGCGCACCTCAAACCAACAATAACATTCTATAAAAGTCATTACAATGTCCTAACACATGCATTCACCATAAAGATGATGTCTGCCTACTTAATTATTTTCAAATGATGAGTCAGTTGTCTAAAATTATTTGCATAAGTAGGACACATCCAATGCAAATTAAAGCTCCAAATCTAACTTTGCAATTGCCATTGGGAGATAGTTGCCCCCCCAAAAAAAGCTCCAAATCTAACTCCCTCACCTATGGACATGTGGGTGAGGTGGGTTTTAGGGTGCACCCGAAAAATTGAGGTATATCGGTAGTGCCCGATATCTCTATATCCCTATTTCTGTATTTTTTTTTTTAAATAACAGAGAAATCTCAGCCATCAACCCAGAAGGACGCCGTCCCCAAAGGAGGTGGTGCTCACCAACAGAAGGGTTCTCTATTTTTTATAAGTTGTCTTCTCCAATTGGATTCAAGTCCTTGTAACCAATTGTTTTATCTATAACTCCAATTTGTACTTTTATCATGTTGATCCCTGAAAGTGCAAGATGCTGTCAGTTTAATTCATAAAAATAATTAAATTATAAAAAAATCCCTCAATTTTAATTTTATTAGTTAATTTAGTCCCTTAATGTTATTTTCATTAGTCAAATTGGTCCCTGAATGAGATGATGGTAGGGACTAACTTGATTAACGAAATTAACATTACGAGAATTTTTTATAATTTATCTATTTTTAAGGACTGAACTGACAACGTCTCACGTTTTTATGAATCATGGTTTACTTTTTTACTTATCATTACAAGTCAGAATTAGGGACCACCAGTGGTGCCCAATTAGCAATGACACCACCATTACTTATCGGAAAAAACAAAAAAATGACACCACCATAAAACTGCCGTATGGGTAATTGATTCTGGTCAACTTAAAAGCCAACGAAGATTGATTTCGGGCATGCCATGCAGCTGCACATGCCTGTTACGCTCAAAATTCTTTGCAAAGTTAATGAGTAAATACTTACAGGCTGATATTGGCTATTTGAACCAAAGACAAGAAAGCATGTGAACTACTTGGCTTTATTAATTCCGATTGGTGTGGGGATAAGGCTGATAGGAGAAGTACTATAGGTTACTTGTTTAAATTTCGAGGTGCACCAATTTCTTGGTATTCTAAGAAACAATCTGTTGTTGCTCTATCAAGATGTGAGGCTGAATAGTTTGCTGGATCTTATGTTGCTTGTCAAGCAATATGGCTAAATTCATTGCTGTTAGAAATGAAAGTTGAAGTAAAGAAGCCTATGAAGCTACTGATTGATAATAAGTCTGCCATCAATTTAGCTAAAAATCCAATCTCTCATGGTAGAAGTAAATACATAGAGACTAGATTTCATTTTCTCAGGGAGCAGGTGAACAAAGAGATGTTAGAAGTTGTTTACTGCTCAACAGATCAGCAGGTTGCAGAAGTACTTACAAAAGCACTAAAAGCTGAGAAATTTGAAGAACTAAGAAAGGAGTTAGGAGTTAGGTGTTTTCAAAAATCTTCTTTGCTTCCATTAGATTACCACATTTGGCATACATGTCAATTAGAGCACTTTCCATGCATGTTTGCCCCTAAATTAAAAAAATAAAGAGTAAGTCCTGGTCACCACCAACGACTTACCATTTGGGATAAAAAAAAAAATTTAATAATGAAGTTGTATATGGTGTTTTCGACCTCAATGCAAATTGGTTTTTTTTTTTAATTTTATGAATATAAAAGTAACTCGTGATTCAGATATTCGACTTTTATAGACAAGTCGCAAATCCCAGATATAACTTACTCCAATTGTATAATTATTGTCAAAACTACACTAATCCTGTAATTTCTTCATCAAATTACACTGTGTAGGTAAAAAAACCCTAATAAGATGTATAAATTTTACCATATGGAAACTATCATTTTGAAAAAGATTATGATGTTAGAATGAGCTCACGTGCAACCACTTGATTTCTGAACATTTCTGATGTGATTTGTCATCCCCATTGCTTCTGTCATCCTCTCTAAACTAAATGTTTCCATTTTCCCATGCATCCCTTACCAACCTACATGATATAGTCACGTTTATTTTTGGTGATCCATCACATCTCGTAATCTATCACTACAAAATATGTCTCTCTCTGCAAATTATTGCCTAAAATTCAAATTGATTAAGCAACTAGTATATTTTGCCCAGTAAGCATTTTATCTCAAATCCTTCGTTTATATACATTAACCTTTCTATCATTGTTTTGTTATGGAATTTGAACTTTGTGACACGAGTGACATAAGTACATTAGAAGTATCACTCGTCTTTTTTTTTTTGATAGAAAGAAGTATCACTCGTCTTATTTCTAGGTCTCGAATTTGAACATATAATTAACCTTTATATTAGAGTACTCAGTCTTGCTAGTTAATAACTATGGGAGGACCTCCTAAATTTGACAGTGGAAGAGGGGTGTGTCCAACAATATTTTGGATTCTCTGGTTCAAGGCCAGGAAAAAATATCGAATAGCCATTGATGGTCACTTGTCCCAACATTTGGTTGGGTGTTTACATCATGTGAGCTTGATTTCGCTTCCAGTAAGTAGAGGCAGAGAGGGGACATAGATATATCATATATCGTAATTTTTTAACTTGGCCATTATTTTTATGTATTTTTTAAAAACACTAAATTTTTTATGTCAAATATATTAAATTTATTATAGCCTCTCAAATTAAATTTCTAACTCAGCCTTTGTTAAGAAGAGTACTTAATGTACAATTTGGTGGTAATCTTTCGAGGCCGGTCCAAGACGATGTGAGATCTAAAGCTAGATGGGACCTCAGAGCTAACAAATTATAGGATGAAATCTCATATGTACAATTTTTGTTATGTATCAAAATAAAAATGATGCCATAAAATTAGTAAAATATATAGGGGGCTAAGTGGGGTGGGCTTGGGGACATAAAGCAAAAGACTTGTTTAATCTTATCTTTGGACGAGCTGGCAAGGTCTTCCTTATTGTTTGGATGGGTCGGCCATGTGTCATTTATCGACAATATTGGAATATCATATCATCACTATCATCTTATAACCCAAAAAAAAAAAACTCACATGGGTGTTTATTGATAATATGAATTTCATACATTTTCTTTAAACCTCATGCATAAAAAAAGTAGTTAATAATAGTTAATACATATTTTTTTTCTTATAATGAGGTATACGACTTGGTGTGAGAAGAAAAATGAGGACTAAAATGGAGGTAAAGCGTTTTAGTTGAAATCAACCTAATTACACAGTATGAAGAGAAATTAAATTGCTGCCAATAGAGTTAAGAGATGAACTTTTTAATTTGTTAGAATAGGGGGAGCCCCACAAGCAAGTAGATTTGCACACCTGAAGTTATTGGCATTTGATCATGTGCTAGGATTCAAAAAGATGTTTCCTTAATCAGAAAAGAATCCAACGAATCGCATGGCTTTGGCTCCACTACCCAACCTATTTCACCCCACTACATGTGTTCGAGTTTTGTGTACCCGTCGATGCTTTTATTCGTCTTCACCATTTTGTAAGAATTTATCGGTAGTTGCTTTCCTTCATTTTTAGATATATGATGTATATTGGAACTAAGGCAACTCTTTACAAAAGGTCAAGTTTCCTTTCCTCTCTGTTTATAAATGTGTCTTTTCATAAAGAGTTAAAATTAGGGACATTGTTAGTATAAAGTTTTTGATACTGTCAACCAATCAGAAATCATGATACAAGTGACTTTTAAGGTAATTATGATAAGAATCAAATATTTTTAATGATGTGTCAAATTCTGATTGATTGACAATGTAAATTTTTTTTTACATTGAAAGTATATACTAATTAAATCTTTTCATAAAACATATATGTTTCATAATCATTCTACATTCCCCCATCGAATAAGATAAGAGATAAAGAAAAGGGAAATCATACCCTTGGCTTATTCACTTGTGTACGTTCTTTTCGTGATTCTTACAATAAATTCATCGTATAATAAAGATGTCTAAAGAGGTGCGCAACTCTTTTATGTATATTAGTATTCTAATTTCACATGTAATCTTAGGTTTTATTAGGATGTGTGATTTATCCCACACGTTTTTCATGAGCAATCATTCCCGTATAGCAGGTAATCTCATGTGAAGTGATGTACCACATAGCCATGAGAACTGAATTGGGATTGTCGCATTAATTGGATCATAATAGTTTCCTGCAGCT
Organism: Ammopiptanthus mongolicus; assembly: GCA_039655645.1. Taxonomy (NCBI): domain Eukaryota; kingdom Viridiplantae; phylum Streptophyta; class Magnoliopsida; order Fabales; family Fabaceae; genus Ammopiptanthus; species Ammopiptanthus mongolicus. The sequence continues at coordinate 25,639,703 of CM077348.1, read as the reverse complement.
GACCAGCTACATGTACTACAGTAGGAACCTTATATTGACCAAAACTTAAAATCATTAATTACAAACAAGACACAAAACCTCACAAAATAGCTCATTAGCAAGAATCTCGACATGTTCATTAATCTAGCATGTCATTGTTTTTAATTTCATTTTATTTTTAGTGTTGTTATTTGATTTTATGGTTTTATATTTTTTTTATGAACTATTTTATCGTTATAAAGTAATGAAGTATAATATGGTATGGCTCCCCCAAAAAATTATTTAAAGTTTCGCCACTGATAGCATATTCTGTCTCTTCATTATTTATAAGTTGAAATAGGTAATCCATTGCTGCACCAAAATCAGCTTGTATATATTTGTTTTCAAGTTCATACTTTTTGCTTCCTTCTGATTAGCTGGATCAAAATTTGAGTGGTTTCTGTTTAGCATCTGGAGCTTTCTCCCTTTTCACGTTAATACTTTATGCTTTCCTTTTCTGCATGACGATTCATGCTGCAGAGAACACACATACATAATTACTATGGACCAAAGACAAGGTATTATGTATGCAGAAAATTAAGACCTCATATAGATATTTTTTTGGTTTACAAAAGTTTATATTAGGAAAAGACATATCCCTTGCAAGACCAGATAAAACCACCAACTTTAGCGAGGATTTATAATGGAATTTATACGAAATCAAGCTACAGTGAATATGGATGAAAGTTTTGACTGAGGATGGATGAAAGTTTTGACGAGATGTACCAACCCATGTTGGCGACATCTTATCGATAATGAATCTACAACTGAGAGTCATGTGATATGTAGAGATCTTAAAACTGAATTATTTTGACAAACAAAAAACATTTAGGCATGAGAGTACTATGATTTTCTTACTCAGATAAGAGTGTATTCATATATGCAACATTCTATGTCTATTAAATTCCTTTATATTTTAGCATAGCTGTGTCAAAATGTTTGCATATACCTAATGACAACAAAGTGACAAACCATTTCTGATAGGTTAGCTTGCTTCTAGGTTTGATGAAAATTCATAGATAACTGATAAGGCGTGTGAAGCATGGTGAAAGTGCGGCAATGAAACCAAGTAATCAACAAAGTAATTAACCTTGCTGCACATGCATGCACATCATCACATCCACACAACAGTTTCCCATTTAACATGTCTACTGCTTGAAATGATCCTCCTCCTTCGCTTCTCTGCATCATTGGTCATATGAATTAAGTACAACACCTCAAGTATAGCTAAGAAGAAAACCTATAACTACAAGTATCATGAACCGACTCTCCAAAAAAAGGCTTGAGTTATTAGCTGAACCACATCAATGACGAGTAAAATAGTAAATCTTATATGGACAATTGCCCATTGAATACAACCAATCAAAATCTTTAGATAACTTTAAAATAAGTTTAGTAAGGACTTTATTGTCTTTATAAATTGTCATTTTAGTGACTATTGAGAATTTGATTGGTTGTGTCCAATAGGCACCGTGTCCATCAATGACTTCAATATCTCTAACAATAAGCTTAGTAAAACTTTTTACCTTGTAATAGTCAACAGCAACAAAATTAGCCCAGCGATTACCAGCCTCACCATAACAAGTGGAAAGCGTATTTATGAGGTCTTCTGAGTTATCTTTACATGTGGCTTGTTTGATTGGTATTGTTCTAAAGTGATTAACTAAAATCAAAGATTTGGTTCTGTCGTTGAGTGTAGCTGACTCTGAACGTTTGGGACATCTTCCCTGAACCATCCCATCCTTCCCATCTGCATTCATAAATTCATCATTAACTCAAACATAAAAACATCTTCAGATAGATTTGATGTGAAAAAAAAGGGAAACATATATTATGGAATGGTTATTATTAATTCTGCTCACACTGATTTTCAACCATATAATTCCACTGGTAAGCTATTCCTTCACTTTCTTCCTTGTGGCTATTTGAACCAAAGACAATGAGCCTGTAATTTTTACAAATCATGTCTTTCACTAGGGGCCAATCTTGGCCATGTTGAGGCATGCTTGAGACAGGAAACCAATATTTCATCAATCCAGAAGCTTTGAATACTGCACTCAATGCATTTGGTGCCTCAACATAGTCTTCTAATATCAGTGTCACAATTTCTGATGGATTTGCTGATAGGAAGGTTTCCACTTCCTTGAAAGCATTTATGGCAGGTTCCTATTTAAAAGTAGAAAAAAAAAATACTTTTTAGTCCCCTAACCATATTGTATGATAAAATATTTTCAAGAAATATGAAGCATCCATAAAAGCTCTTAATAGTTCTCATTTTCCAATTATCAGTCCTTATTGCTTGTAAAGTATTAGCAAGGTTTTAAAACAAGGTCCGGGACTGCAATTGAAATCACAATGCTTTGACTTTTCTAGTCTCCAAAACCGCATCACGACTTTAATTGTAACCGCATCGGTTGCATTTTTCTGCAATTGTCCACAATAGAGGTAAATGCAACGCGACCGCAACCACAAACACAATTTAAAACCTTGAGTATTAGCATGTGAGATAGAAGCTGTTATGACTCACTTACAAATGCAGTGTACTCATGACACTTTCCTTTAAATGAATGGCACAACCATACGTCTCCTTTGTAGTCATAGGTATCCAACATAAGGGCTCGAACTCCATTCTGCATATTGAGGATTAGAGTTCTCTTGCCATCAAGTTTCTCAAGTTCCACAATGAAAACAATTAATACTATAGTGATCTTACGTATAATTGCTGAGTGATGCTGTCTTCTTGATTTATGAAAGTAACTCGAGGAGCCCCATTAGGGATTGGCCCTTTTCTAATTGCAAATGAATTGTGTGTTGTCAAATATGCATATTTGTTGAATGGCAAAGAAGCATTCTGTACAATTGAAATTCGTTAGTAAATCAGCAAAAGAAATTAAATCAATAAATCATAATAGAAATGACTACCAAAATCATCATATAACATTGAAATATACCTAAAGTGGATGAATCATCTCATGCGCTTTTTCTTGTTAAGTGGTCATATGGAAGAAAGAAATAAACACAGATTATAAAAGAAATTTTACAAATCTTAAATAGATCCATTGATTAAATCTCTATGTAAAATCTGTGTGTGTGTATATCTCTTTTCTATATGACCAAAGATTCATTTCCAATACCCAAAAGTATGTTTCACCAATTTTGGTTAGATATAGACAATTTTGTAATTCTTGAAAGTATTAAATTTGCATGTCTTTTAATATTTTTCCTTAAGTAATTAGAATGATTATGATTGTAAGAAAATTTCCAATTCAATTTTTTTTAACCAATGCAGTTTATAAGCATACACAAAAACCTTAATTTTCAAAACGTGGTGCAATGGAAGAGAGAAATGTTGATACCAAAAGCTTGAATGGGTTTGTTGTTGTTGACTTCACACATCTTGACCCCTGAAACCTTAGATGGCAAGAGCTACAAAATAGGCCTGCTGCACAGTCTACATTGGATGAGCACTTTTCCAAGAGCTGCAAATACAGACAACTAGTCATACCAAACATTCAAAAACCATATCACTTCTAACATCCGCACTTCAAGCCTAAAGTGGCAATGATGTGATGAAATGGTTAAATTTGAGTAAAAAAGGACACCCAAAAAAAAACCAGACACACACAGCAATAAAAGTATAAAATAAATTTTTTTTTTTTTTTTGGTATATATGAAACTAGCTCATTATTTTACTGGTACTTTGTAAAATATATGAGGGCCATACTGCAACTATGGAGTTCATAGTGTAACACCTTGAAACCACCACTAGGAAATGTAACTGCAGCAGCTGTAACGCTGAGGAGGACTGGAACAATTATAACCAATGGCAAACCCATTTGAAGCAGCAGAAAATGTTATGAGTCTTCGGATGTGATGGTTAAATATGAAAGGGAAAAAGCATTTATGGAATGGATAATATCTACTTGTAGTATAATCATAGAGATAAATTGCCGCTTCAATATCAAAGGAAACGTTACGCCTAAACTAATGAACCATTATAATTTTAGCCCATGATACAGCAAGACTGTACGTGTGCATAGCATGGCCTGTTCTTTTATATACATAACGTTCTTACTTCTGTGGAATCTTTTAAGTTCTTCAAGTGGAAATGTAATTTAAAACAGTTAAGTAAAGAATTAATGATAGTTGGGGCAAAATTAATGGTTTATATTTTCGTAAAATATATAAATATAAAAAAATAATAAATAATGGATTTTTTTGGGGGTACATAAATGAGGGCTAAACCCGAAGAAAAAAGGAAAAAACTATGAGGGCACTAAACGGGGTATGGAAGCCCCATTAACATAATCAAACAATAATAAAGATAATTCTAGCAAAGAGGAAGAAAGCACCCTAAGCTCGAATCCCTCGGAAGAGAAACTAAAATTAGCAAGTCAATCTGCACATCTAATTTCTTTCTGAAGGGTGTGCTCAAATCTGATCTGCCAGTCTAATAAATAATGGATTTGTAACACTTGTTTCCTATCATATCACTCTATGCTTTACTTATGTATTAGGCAATATCTTATTATTTTATTTTAATATTCTGTTTAATTTTCATACACTATCCATGTAAATGTTTTTATAATTTTAATCAATTACAAATCATTTCATATATGACTTTTAAGTTAGTTATCATAAATGTCAAACATTTTTAATAATGTGACAATTCATAAAAATTTATTTACGTATACAATACGTGACAATTAAATCCAAATTCTATTTTTTAATTTTAATTTTTTTTTCTAAAGTAAGCAAAGCTCTTGAGTAAATTTATGTATTGTATTACTATGTTGAGGAAATATTGGTTGGCCCAAAGTAGCCTCCTGCAATCCATAGACCAGTAGGTTGTAGTCCATTCCCACATCCCATATAGGTTTTATTTTAGTCCATTAGCTTCTCCTTTCTGTTTGTATATTACCCTTTCAAATCCATGAAGACTAGAAGGAGAAACAATCAAGCCCATGACCGAAACGACACACAGTGTGTTGACCATGGACCTGATGACAAAGTCCAAGAATTCAACAAACGTTCAACATTCAAACGCAGCATCCACCACCAACTTACTTACCTACCTACCTCTCTCTATATGCCTCTTCCCAACATTGTTGGACTGCAAAATCAAACAAACAAAAATGCCAACCATCTCCAATTTCTACACCATACAAGATGCATCTCAGCATAACACCAAAGACGATTGCTGGATCGTTATCAATGGAAAGGTACCGCCTTTCTCTCTCAAATTCCCCATCTGGGTCTTTCCCTCTTGCTCTGTAGCCTTCTATCTTTCATGGGTCTTGTATAAAAATTCTCTCTTAGTGTTTTGTTCTATAATAATTGTTGTGTCATTTTGTTTTTATTGCTGTTTAGTATTGATTTATTGAGGATTCATGTATCACTTGCCCTTTATCATCTGTTTGAATTGAAGATCTAATATTTTTTTTTTTGTTTGATGATTGCTGTTGGGGTGTTTTCTTTTTCCTTATCCATGGTCTGCAATTAAGGTTGTCAACTTGTTACTCTTGTGACTGGATTTGGGATGCTTTTGTGTGTTCAACAATGAACATACTGCAATTAGACTACATGAAATTTTTAATGGCATGGGTTTTGTTGTCTGAGATTATAATACAATAGCTTGCTTATTCAATAGAAAAGTTTATGTAATTTCAGAATGACTAACTATTGCCAACTACACCTCTTGGAAAGCTTTTGGCTATATGTTTATTTTAGTTGCAATGGACAACTTATTTATATTTATAACTTATAACCAAGTGTTCTTTATGCCATGTATAGTTTCATCATCTCATGAATGGGAATGGGAACCAATTTATTGGAATTAGTTTATAAGTATATATGCAAGAAGCAGGGGCATTCTGCTCATATTATTTATTTTGTGCCATTTCCCTTTTTTCTCTCCTTGGACCAGAGGCATTCTGATTGTGCATATAAGTCTTGTTTCAAACATTATTAATACATGAAAAAAATTTAGTATTGTTGCAAGTCTAAGTTATCTTATCACTTGTTACCCTACATCTTCCAATCTGTGTGGGTTTGGTTAATTTACCTACCCATGTCTGCAGTTCTTTGAATGTTATGTTTATTTGTATTGGAGAGAGGAAATGGATGATAGGAACTGGTACCGATTAGCATGAAAACAGTGGAAAAGATGAATGTTATTGCCTGTATCTATAATTGGAGAAGGGAGGCAAAGTAACAAAGGGAAAGGAAGGAAAGATTCTTTTTACCCTTTGTTGATTGTTTGTGGCATTTCCTTCCCATTTAGAAGCAACTGACTTATTTGTTGCTAGGATGATAGTTTCTTCTTCCTATAGTTATTGGTGTCCCATCATGTGTGTTTTATAGTTAAGTAGTAGTGTTTGGAAGCACCTTTTAGTCCATATGATGAGTACGTTCTGCATAATTTCAGGGTATATTTTGTACTCGTAGTCGAGTAAAAGTTAATGTTTAGTTGTGGCTACAGCCTACATATCAAGTTAAGGAATTCTGATGTTAGTTGTATTTCTGTCTGCATTGCATTGTATTCATTTATTGCTATCATTTTAGAATACATTAAAAATGTTAGAATATTAGGATTCTTATTGGTTTAGGAGTCTTATTATGTTAGAGGAGTTATTATGTCAGGCTTGTACTCTAGTTTTACTACACTAGTTCTTAATCTGTAATAATAGTCTAAATAAAAGTATTAGGTTATTGTTGTGTATCATATTTCTCATATATTAGCAGCATGATAAATAATATTCAGTCCTATTTTTTTTTTCCATGTTTTCAACATGCACCAAAGTGACCTGTGTCCAAAGTTTTCTACTAGGCAAAGTTCCCAAAATTCTGTAACTTTTATTGTTTGGTCTCTATCTAGCCATGACGTCTTTGTCCTATAGCATGCTCCTTCCCCAATAGCTGTACTCTGACTCCAGCCACTGGAATTTCAGATTTTCCTCTAATTTGTGGCTGCCAAGCATTGTCAGCGCATGTTTGAACTCCATTCCGGCCGGTCTCTTTGCAGACCATGTTGACTCCATATTTGGCAACCCGCTCAAGCCGGTTTCATAATTATATTTCATGAAATATAAGCTCCTTTCTGGCCGGTCTCTTAGTCCTCCTTCTTTGCTTCTCCAATAGTTACATATTTTGTCTTTCATTTACTAATGCAGGTATATGATGTGACACAATATTTGGATGATCATCCCGGTGGAGATGATGTAATCATTGCTGCAACTGGTAATTCCTTATGCTTCCTATACTTTAGTACACTTTGGGGTGGAAAATAGGCTTGTTTGCTTTGTTTTCGGTTTCCTGTTTTTACTAATAATTGTTAAAAAGCCACCTTGTTTTCATTCTGTTTGCTATTTTCAAAAATTTGTATTGGAAACAGTGAAAACAACAAAATACGGTTTTCACTGTTTCCTGTACAAATCTTTAAAAACGGGAAGCGAAATTAAAATAAGGTAGGTGACATTTTTGCAATTATTACCGAAAGCAAGAAGTGAAAATAGAAAAGTGGAAACAAAGCAAAGAGACCCTAAACATGGAATATTTCATCCAATATCATTCTTAACACCTCCTTGGATTTTAACTTTGATGAAGGGAAAGATGCAACAGATGATTTTGAAGATGCTGGCCACAGCAAAAGCGCTAGAGAACTTATGGAGGTGTATTGCATTGGTGAGCTTGACACATCATCTCCGATTTCTACCAACAAACGTTATTCTGAAACGTTCATGCAGCTGACAAAGCAATATTGGGCTGTTCCTGTAGCAGTTGTTGGCATCTCAGTGGTAGTTGGTTTCTTATACTTACGTAAGAAGTAATGTTACACAAGTCTACAAATCAATTTTTTTCAATTGTTGCTACTGAAAATGATTCTTTGCAACAAATTTTGTATTGCTTGATGGAAAAAAAATTATAAGAAAACTGGCATATTTCAAAATAATAAGAATTGATTATATGCAGAACATTAAATTGAAGGATTAATCAAAGAATGGATGGTCAAACCCAAACATGTGATTTAGAGTTTTTTTTTATTGTTTTTTTAAAGAATTATTTCATTTACTTTTATTATTATTATTATTTTATATTGTTATTCTCATAATTGACAATTTTAATTTATTTTATGCCTCTGTAACATGAAAGTACGTGTTCTGGTTTTTAGTATATTGTGTTTTGTTTGCTCAATTCCATGTATCTCTGCATAGAAGTGGGCACACGGCCAACCTGCGCTACGTCGGCCTGGTCTGTGATGGGCTAGAACGGATTTGCATCTGCACAGCCTTAGTTTGTTGGTTCACCTGTTGGCTTCCCAACCTGCGACTCTTTTCTTCTTCTTTTCATCATCATCATCATCATCATCATTATTATTATTATTATTATTATTATTATTATAAGAGAGAGAGAGAGAACAACATTTATTATTAAAAAAGTTTATTTGCAAAAAGCATGCAAATATCAAACAATTTTGACAATTAAAAATTAACATAATTAACAAATTTGACAATATATCATCTCACCGGAACAATTAACAAATATTATACATCAAAAGCCTTGAATTGTATTCGTCAAATGCCTTAAAAGCCTAAATTTAGTACTAGTACTTGATACCTAGGGATTAGAGATGGCGTTAGTAATAGAAATAGGCCAAGTCAAACTTTGATTTAAAGAGGTTTTGGCATAAGCTTAGCTTGAACTGGAAGTTAATTTAAAGGCTTATTTTTTAACAAGACCTTTAAAAAGGCTTCTGTGTATAAATAGGCCAAAAGGCCCTCACGTGTAAATAGGCCAATAGGCTTCAGCATGTAAATAGGTCGACATGCCTTCATATGTAATTAGGACAATAGGCTTTTACTTATAAATAGATTCATATGTGTTCACCTATAGATAGATCAATAGACCTTCATCTTCAAATTAACTGAGGATTATAATTAAAATACAAATACTTCATTAGGAATTGAACTAACCTAATCATGCAATAACAACATAATAATATAACAATGAATTTAATTTTGATACATGTGTAAAGTTTTTTTTATAGGGTAAATTAATTATAAATCATGGTATGGGTGACTTTTAAGATAGTTAGGATAAGAGTTAATATGTTTAATACTGTAGCAGTTTATGATTGGTTGACAGTATAATTTTTTTTTATTCTTACAGTGCATGTCAATTAAATGCTCTCAAATTACCCAACTACAAAATAATGGCATTAGACAAATTTAAAGGGTCTCAAGCCTCAAATTATTTGACAACGAAACAAAACCAAACACATGAAAACAACCTCTGGCCTCAAATTAACTACCGATAGAACAAAACCAAACACAAATGTAAACGATCTCGGGCCTCAAATTAACTATCAACAAAACAGAACCATATACAAATGTGAAAGGCCTTAGGCTTCAAATTAAGTAGCAAAACATTTATAGTATATTAATCCAACAATACGTAACCAAAAAAGGGCAAGAAACAATCTAATACAACAAGTAAACAGCGATGATGACAACAACGGGGTTGAAGACGCTGAAGTACGACCTGGCGTGTTCCTTGTCCTCCACGGTGATGGTTGACTTGATGGAGGGACTTCAAAGAGGAAGAAGATAGCATTAACAGAGTCAGAGTAGAGAAAAACAGGGTGAGATGAGAAATGCAACTTCAAAAGGTGATTTGAATAGCTTCTAAACAAAGGGACATGAACAACAACCTTCACTTCCCACTTAGGATCAAAACAAAGTTGTCTTATGTGGCCAATAATATGAAATTGTGGAACATTGTAGATCCATGGTCTGGCTCCACAACAAGCTTTCAACATTCATATTCCAAGCCTAGTACTCCATGTTGGATAAAATTGTACTTTCTTAGTCAGCAAGGTTAGTTAGTAGCTAAAGGTCCATATCTTCCCAAGTTTTCTGGAGGTAGTTTAGATTTTATGATAATGTTTATCAGTTACTAGTTAGTAGTGGGTATTTATCGACTACTAGTTAGTGGGTATTTATCTGTTAGTCAGTGTTGCTATTGCCTCATGTTACGTGCCTATTAAAAAGGCTTGCTGCTTAATGAATGTGTGTTAATTCCTCCCATTCACGTTTTTTGTCACATTCAACACTAACCCGACAAGACTCAAATGAAGAAGCGAACCTAGAAAAATGGGCGGTGATGGTTTATGTGTTGATTGGCAAGCTGCAGATTGAAAGTAAAGAAAATGTAAAGAAAGCATAGTTTTTCAGGAAGAAAAGCCATATGTATAGCTAGCTACATATACAAAGTTGTTACCTATGTTAAGAAAGTTGTTCATGGCTACCAATGTTGAATTGGAGGGGACTGTAACTGGTCATGGATAAAGGACCATCTTAGATGTGGTTAAGTGGTTGCATGCTATTTTAGGTGGGTAACAGCAGAGCTTCACAATTCACGTGTTTGTTTTTTTTAACAAAAATTGAGGTAACCGGCAATTGAAGGTTGAAATCAATGATCACCGATACGCACCAACATGGAGTGCGTACTTTAAAACGAACCATTAACAAGTATAAGAAACGAACATTTCAAAAGAAAAAACATTGTACCTTCCAACTTTTTCTACAAACCATACTTGTGATAAAGTCAATCCCCACCACAAATGAGTGCTTCAATAGATTCCTCATTGTTGTATACGGAAGTTCAAGAACATAAAAGATATTGAGACACAAACTGCAAACTAGATCTACTAAATGTCCATTGCCTTTTAACCCCTAACAACCAAAGCGTAACCTTCCAAAATTCCCAATGACATTGTTGCCCTTAAGTTCAAAAACTGAATGCTTGAAATCCAGCAACCAATTGAATTTCATTTCATATGTAATGCATTCAATTACTTGTGAAGATCTCTTCGGAACTACCAAACGAACCATCACCAAAATTTGATTTGTGAAAAATATGTGAAGAACATCGAACCTTAGCACTTAAATTGGGGAAGATCACTCCCAATACGGTCAAATCCAACGTGTAAGGGAGCAAACGTGGACAAGCCATGTCACATCTCCGTGACCCACGTAATGCAAGTTTAACACCGTTAGTAATTGGTTTGACAGAATGGACCAAAACAATGTAATGTTGATAAAAATGGAGGACCACTTTAACACGAAAAAATGATAAAGAACCAAAGTAAAACAAAAAAGATTAAAAAGTACAATTTAGCCTGTTTATATGAAATATTCTGATTCTGATTTGGAAAAAAAAAAATTGATGATAAGAATAGGGATTTAATGGGTATATACTGTAAGTGTAAAGATTTTTTATACTGTCAATCAATCAGAAATTGTCACATAAGCTAAAATATTTGACTCTTATCCTAACTACCTTGAAAGTCATTCTTATCATGATTTCTAATTGGTTGACAGTGTAAAAAATTTTACACTTACAATGCATAACAATTAAACTCTAAGAATAGTTGTTTTTAAATACATAAAATGTTATTTATATAGCTTTGCATAAATCAGTGGTCCTAATTGTCACCAATTATCTTTTAGGGTATCTTATAGGCTCTCCATTTTTTGAACTTTTTTAATATCTGTTTGTAAATAACATAATTCACGTACATTTATACGATAAATTTTACTGCATTTTTTTTAAAATAAGAAGTGATGTACTTAATGCTAATGTGCACTAAAAAATAATTCTATACATACATCATTTTTCCTTTTAATTGATAATATCATAATACTAAACAAGATAAATGATAACTCTTTGCCTTTTTTATTTTATTTTTTATCATATTTTCTTCTTTACCAATCTTTTCATAATATAAAACAAAAGCCTTCAAAATTTCTCCACAATTTGTTGGGTGTGATTGAGATTATTTCTAAACTAGAGAATGAAACTATCTATTTCTTGCAGCCCCACTAAAAAGTTGACAGATGACAAAATATACCTGCAAATTGACATTTTTAACTTGAAATACGAATATCAACAAAGAGATATAAAATTTTAATATGATGTTAGTGATCATTTATTCAAAATCAAATTTTTTTATTCCTCAATCATTACATACATGACCAAAAGTGAAAGACAATCTTGTCGCGTTCCTCAATCAATAAGGTGCAGGAACTGGAAAGGCACACAATTAAAGTAAATTAAACCATCCATGGCTTCCCGCCCCCAACTAGCCATTTAACATAGTTTGGAGAAAGGGTTTTAAGGACCGGATTCCTCTCAAAGAAATTGGTTGGCGGACGTCTTACTTTCTGGCACGGTGGTGTTTCTTCTTTAGATGTCAACTTTAAGACTTTTTGTAAAGGATGTTTGGATAGGTTGAATTGATAAGCTTGCATGGGAGTGCTTCATTGTGCACGGTCGTGCTTCGAGCTCTAGACTTCATTATTTTCTTCTTTTCAGCTCAAAAACCTCCATCTTTTATTAATTGTTCATCAAGCTGCCTCTAAACGTCAATTGTGTAAAAACTTAGATAAAAGGGTAAAATACAATAATAATCAGCATCAAATATATCAAAATTCAACCCAATTACCCTTTATAAAATACACAGAATTGAGGTTTATAAGGTAGCTTGTTGTGTGTATTCTCTTATACCATGTTGAAGAAATTGTGTTGGGGACATGTGAATAAGGAAAAGAGAGACAAAAAGAATAATATTGATATAAAACAATGTGATACTTATGTGGTTTGATGTGATACCAATGATAAACTCAATAACCCTCTTTATACTAATAGCAGAATCCTAGTCTCAGTGAAAAAATGAAACAAATCAGCAAATAATAAATAAGAAATAATTCTTAAAAGATCTTCTAAGATATCCCGAAATATTTAAAGATAAACTAAAATATTATAAGATTTGTTCTACATATTTTAATACCTCCCCTCAAGCTAAAGTTTGGACCCAAAATTTAACTTAATAAAAATAAAATAAACTAAAAATAAGTTCAAGGTCATGGTAAAAGGCAACAAAGAAGCGATGTTGCAAGGGCGCACAATAAAAGAATCAAAATGCATTCAGAATGGAACCGTATTGTTTTTGGGACAAGCACGACATAATGACCAAATTCCATCTAGGATGAAACCAAAGTGCATTTGGGACAGAACCACATAGCCAATCTTTCAGGCTAAATCAGACAAAACTGATCAGAGGCGCAAAATTAGGCAGAATTGATCGAAGACGTGAAGAACAACAACGGAAGGGCGAAACTGCATCTGGAATGAAACCATATTGCATATGGGACGAAAACATGAAGCTAGTCTTTCAGGCTCAATCAAGCGGAACTGATTGGAGACGCGAGTTTAGGAAAAACGTATCGAAGGGGCGGGTTTAGGAGGAACTAATCAAAGATGCGAGATCAGACATTGATCACTGATGCATGTTAAAGGCAAAACTGAATGGAGATGTGGAAAACAACGAAATTAGATTTGGGTTTGTGGCCGTGAATGAAGAATGGAATTCTCCACGATGAAAAAGTGAACTCTCCCTCAAGGTGGATACCATGGCTCTGATACCATGTAGAAACCAAACCAAATGCAGGAAGATGAGAAAAGTGTTTCTCTATATTTCTATATATAAAAAATACAATGAGGTGTTCCTATTAATATAGCAGGATAGGAGACGAGAAAATAAATAGAGAATCCTATTCATAATTATACTAAAAACCAAAGCAATCGTAATATGATTATAATATAAATCACAATATTAACAAAATCATAACATAATCGTAACACATATAAACAATTAGGCAATCAATAAAAGTTTTATGAAAAACCATCCCCAGTTATGACTAGGGGTATTCACAGGTCGGTTTGGTTCATATTTGCATGAGAAAAATCCAATCCAAACCAATCTGTTTAAAAACGGGTTGGTTTGGTTCGATTCGGATCGGATCGGACCCAAAAAATATTAAAATATTAAAATTTTAAATATATATATATATAAATATTAAATATATTAAAGATTAGAAATTTAAAAATATATATAAATAATAGAATATAGTGTGTATATATATATATATATATAATATTAAAATATAATAATTACTTTAGATCCAAAAATTTTGAACCTGAGAACCGAACCAATTATCATCTGGTTTGGTTCGATTTGGATCAGAGCACTAAAAAAATTCGAACCAATTTAATTGGTTCGGTTCGGATCTTCGGATCGATCTGAACCAATGAACACCTTGCTATGATAGATAGATAGAAAAACAAGAAGGCGACGACTCTTCCTCAAGGATAGTATAAGAAAGAAGTGTATTACAAGCCCAGGCAATGCTAGCAAGACTCTTTACCACACTCTTTATTATTGGATGTATTTCATGTGAGACTCATCGAATAAGAGTGGTCCCGGTATTATGATTTAGTGTGTGCCACGTTAATTCCATCCACTACAATATTAGATAGTGTGTTGTTAGCATTTTTTGTTACAAATTACATATTATTGGATGAGAAACGATAAGTGAGGCTAACTCCAAAAACTTCTCCGGCCCAGCCCATTACAAAACCTGGGTCAATTCATGGAGTCATCATCATTTTCTACGGTTGTTGCAATTTGCAAAGTGAAAGTGAAAGTGAAAGAATGGCGATGATGCAAGGGGTGCAGAAGAACACGCTTTATGTGGGTGGTTTAGCAGAGGAAGTGAACGAGTCCATCTTACACGCTGCTTTTATACCCTTCGGTGATATTAAGGATGTCAAAACCCCACTCGACCAAGCCACACAGAAGCATCGTTCCTTCGGCTTCGTTACTTTCTTGGAGAGGGAGGACGCCGCCGCCGCCATGGACAACATGGACGGCGCTGAGCTCTACGGCCGCGTCCTCACCGTTAATTACGCACTTCCAGAGCGTATCAAGGGTGGCGAACAAGGCTGGGCTGCTCAGCCAAGTATGTTGTTCTTCCTCTTATCTTAAACCCTAATTCAATGATAATCTTTTATGTGATTCTGTTTTGGGTTTTGTTTTTACGTTTAAATTAAGTGGTTTTATGTAGTAAAGATGTTTTTTTTTTTTTAATAATTATGGAGGGTTTTTGGTTAGCATTTGAGGATGGTGATCAAGGTTGGATTGAGGAGTGAGGGTATTGTGATTAGAAACTACATGAGTTAAAAGAGCTTGATGATTTTATATTGTTGGGGTAGGCAGCAGAAGGTTAGCTTCATGGATGGATGTTCTGTTATTTATAGGTAGCTTTCGGTAGGCACTGTAGAATGGAATGGAACGGAACAAAACATATGGGTTCTATTATATTTATATATTTGGTCTATTTTTCAAATAGAACAGAACATGACGTAAGATCAGAAAGTGGGACATTTTAGTTCCATTGAAAGGCGTGGAACCGAAGAGAACATTATGGAACATCTCGTTCCATCCTGTTGTTCTGTCTGCATGCCAAATGCTACCATAATATGGATGGGATTGGGAACAAGTGGAGTTAAAGTCTGCCTTCAATTAAATGCATGAATAGTTGTTAGTTATTTGAGGGAGGTACTTGTTGCAGTTATATATTTGCCCTAGGTAGTTGCTGATTGGATTTAGATGTGTTAATTTCATGATCATCCCATTTTGCAGTGTAGGTAGATGTTCATTATGGGGTCTTTTCTGCCTTCTTATGGCTCATACTACGGGTTTTCAAGTTTAATTATTATTTCTGTAAGCCTATCTATGTTATAAAACCTCTTTGCCTAATACAGTAAGGAAATTATCTCAATCTTGGATCATTCCTTTTCATCTTAGAGGAATATAGTATCCCCAGCCATTTTTTTTAGTGTACATCTATCTACTAATGTATGTTGGCTTGCAAAAAACAGAGATTTGGGGGCAGTGGGAGGATGAGCTCAATATATCACATCCCACCTTAAACACTTCCATTTTGTGTTTCTGGGTTATGACAATAAAGCATGATCCTTGTTTGCAAAGTTATATATATTACTACAGTTTTTCAATACAAGCCTTACTGACTTAAGAAATGGAGTGATAAAGAGAGAGCACAATGAGTGATATGGAGATACAAGGGTGGTTGTACAATGTCTAGGCAATGTGTGAGTTGCTGAATTGTTGATGGTGTATTAGATACGAATATGCATACTTTTTAAGGTTTTTGGGATTCTAAAGCTATGTATAGGTAAAAATTATATGAACTTTCTAACATATCATTTGCTAGGAGCCTTGATCTAATTTTGTAATTTGTGATTGACTGTGTGTACTTCAAAATTTTTAGTTTGGGCGGATGCGGATACTTGGTTTGAGCGGCAACAGCAAGAAGAGGAAATGCGTCGTATTGAAGCAGAGAATCGAGCAGCAATGCAGGCTGCAGAAGACTTGCACAGGAAAAAAGCAGCCCAAGAGCGAGAGGGAGAAAAGGAGGAGGAAATTGAGATGAAGGATGATCCTATGGCAAAGGCTGAAGCTGAGGTTCTGCAGCCGAGTTAATGATTAGTAAACAAAGGGCTTGCTTGATGAGGGAAACGTTGCTTTTTTTATAATTTGTTTGCCTCATTTGTAATGTGTGATGACTCTGATGTATGGTGTGACAAATTCCTCTAGTTTCTGAAACAGGATAGCTATAGTATCTGAGTCAAAAGAATCATACATTTTCACCATTCATTTGCCTCACTTGTATCGTGAGAATTCTCACTTTTGACTGCCGTGTAAAATTTCTCAGTAAGTATAGGATAACTTCTGTGCAAACATTTAAAGCCTTTGTTTGGTTTAGATTGCTTCAAACGCAAACGTGCATTTACACCCGTGTGCAAAGAAAGCTCCAAATTGGAGCTTTGTAAAAAAGTGAACTTTAGTGCATTGGGAAGTGAAAATATAGTGTTGGCTTTAAAAAATCCAAGCTAAACATACAATAAATGGTTTGCGGATCCAAATTGCCAATCAAACCCGACTGCAAGTTTAATTTCTTGTTTATTTATAGAAAGAAGATCCAAATTTGTCTTTGAAAAAAAACAAGAAGACATTTGATTCTGGGAAAATGAAATTTTTTAACTTAATCCTCAAAAGTCTTAAATGCTAGTCAAAATAGTCTTTAATAGAGAATAAAGTATCCATAAAATTTATTTTAAAAAAGATTAATTTGACTGGTATTTGATATTTTTAAAGATCAAATTGAAAATTTTCATTTTGAGGGGACTAAATGTGTCTGTTTTTTTTTTTTTTTTTTTATATATGGTTAGGTTTTGGTGTTTTAGTAGGATTCAGTTCGATCCTTGGGATTCAGACTTTAAGACTTGAGCATATAACTCAGCAGTACTGACTACTGAGTGCAGAATTGATGAAGCTGAGATTGAGAACTGAGCAGGAATATATGCTGGAGCCGTCCCATACAAACAAGCGTGTCTTGTAATGTATATGCCTGATTTCTTCTTTAGTTACAAGTCTTCCTTGAAGTTATGTAGGGACCTATGATTGTGAAATTGACTCCTATGCATTCCACTTTAGTACCGTTGGGTGCAGTGTTGGGGCCTCGCAGGTGAATATCGAACTGTGGATAAAGGAGGATGGATGTTGTGCAGGTCTTGTATCTGTGATGGTCATGGATTTATCCCAAAGGCTCTCATAGCAGTGGACGTGTTGTCATAGCACACGTAAGATCTCAGTGTATTTTCCGTATGAGTGAGGAGTGCAATTGTCTACTATAATTGAGGGATTTCCCACCAAGCTCCGAAGTTACAGGGGGATTTCCAAATTTTAGAAGATAAAGGAAACTAGCATTGCAAGCAAAGAGGAATGCCAATTAAAAACCAAAAAAGAAGGATCGGCTAAAGTTTGAACTTTTGTTTTTTCATTCTTATTTGGGTAATAACCTCAAACATGCCATTATCTCAAGATATAAACCTATTCACATATAGTTTATGATAGTTTTAGGGGAATGATATGTGGTGGTCACAGGTTCTAATTGCAAAAACAATCTGCTCAAGAGAAAAAGGTTGTAAATTTCATTGTCCTGAGACCTAAAATAGTAGGAACCTGTGCATTGGGCTGCCTTTATTTAAACCTACCTCCCGGAAGATAATATATGCCAAAAAATGTGAATAAGTTACAAGTGAAGGGTTTAAATAAATATAAAGAGACATAAAGTTAACACTGGTATGTTGATTGTCATTCTCCTTCCAGTCATTGTACTTTACTACTTCGTGCTTCTTTGCTCTGGTGTTCTACATATGACCTCGGAGTAGGAGTGACATGGCAAAAAAACCAGAAATAGAATTGTTGCACAAAGCAAAATTCATGGACTAAGATGGAGCATGGCGAAAAAATTCAGCATCAGAAATGGTGTAGAAAGACAAATTCATTGCCTAAATTTCATGGGAGAACTTTTCTGTCTTAGAATTGCATCACAAAGCTTCACAGCATCTAGATTATCTTTGACATTATGCACCCTAACAATATTAGCCCCACCCAAAACACTGGCTGTGACTGAAGCAATGGTAGCAGGATCCCTCTCAACTGCAGCATGGCGAGAGCAAAGTTCACCTAAAAATTTCTTTCTTGAGGGTCCAATAAGTATCGGAGCATGAGAGAGGGCCAAACTTCTTTTGGCAATCTCTGCTCGAATATGAGGTAATCCCGTGAGTACGTCCAAATTGTCTTCAGTTTTCTTTGAGAATCCAATGCCGGGGTCAATAATAATCCTCCATGCTGGAACTCCTGACAGTTCTGCATCTCTAACTCGTGAGTATAATTCAGAGGATACCTCCTTACAAACATTATCATATTTCAGGTTTTCGCTATTCTGCATTGTGCATGGGTCACCCCTCATGTGCATTGCAACATAAGGAACATCAAGATCTGCAATGACCTTAAACATATTAGAATCCAACTGCCCAGCAGATACATCATTTATAACATGAGCCCCTCTTCTAACTGCTTCTGAAGCAACTTCGGAGTAGAAAGTATCCACAGATATGAGCTTTCCCTCTATCTCAGGCATTGACATTACAGCTTCAAGGACAGGGATTAATCTACCTAATTCTTCTTCAACAGAGATCCTAGATGCCATCGGTCGTGTAGACTGAGCACCTATATCAATCATATCTGCCCCCTCTGAAATCATTAACTGAACCTGAGAAACAGCAGACTTAACAGACTGGAAATTTCCCCCATCACTAAAACTATCTGGGGTCAAGTTAAGGATGCCCATGACAGATGTTCTCCGTGACCAGTCAAGCAAGCCATTTGCAACAGGCATTACCCTATACATACCTTCCTCTCCAATAAGGGATTCACCACCTAATTTTTCCCATAATTCAGAAAGCCCACCAGAATGGCCTGAAAACGAATGCCATCTAGCAACTGTATCACTGTCAATAGCTGATCCCAGTAGATCCATCAAAGGGGCCATAACAAATGGCCGCTCCCAAATTCTTTCATGAGGTATAGTGAGAATATCAGATCTAACTTCAAATTTACCATAGAATAAAATGTCTAAGTCAATTGGTCTTGGACCATATCTTATACCATCTGTACGGCCCAAGTCCTTCTCAATTTTTTTGAGTGCAGCCAATAATTCATGGGGGCCAAGTTTAGTTACAGCCCTAACTGCAGAGTTGATGAAGCGAGGTTGATCAGTAACATATGCTGGTGCTGTCTCATACAAACAAGCATGTCTTGTGATGTGTATGCCTGACTTCTTCATTAATTTCAAGGCTTCCTTGAAGTTATGTAGCCTATTACCTACATTACTTCCCAAAGCAATTACTACTTCCTCGTCTTGTGAGTGAAGTTCCACAGACGAATTCGGAGCTGTGTGAAGAGAGGAAAAACCAAATACTGCAATGAAAATCAAAACAGAATAAGGTAATTGGCTTCGGTTGATTATCCAGAAAACACGAGCTCTGATTACTTTCCATCTAGTTAGATTATATCCTTTCGCATGCAAACCTTAGGGTAATAAAAACACACAATTTCTCATCTCTAAATCTATAATATATAATACATCTCAGGCAAAAAAAAAAAAAAAAATCCGTTCACTCTTTGCATCTCCATCCCAAAGTATCAATTGACAACAAATCTTTGGGTTTAAGAAAAACCAATTCCCTAACAGCGTCATAAAACTGTTTACTATTACAGCAGCCGAAAGCCTACAAACTTCAATCTGAGTTGCTTTCAGAATCTGGTCATAGAAAACTCAGTAACAGACTAAAAAGAGTAGCTTGATTGAGTTCATTAAGTTTACATTACCATTAAGATACTTTCTGGCAGCAAAAAGCAGACGCCTGGGCGCCTCCAGATACTTCAGAGTACTCATCTGAGGAGAGGCTTCCGTTTTAAAGCCTATATGAAGCCAATATTCTACCTCTCTTCTTCTGTTGCACTTATACTATGCAATATCCCAGCCATTGGTCAAAAGAATAAAACAATCAGAAATAGTTCACATTTCTCCAAAAAAAAAAAAAAAAAAAAACAAATATCTATAGGAATTTCATAGATTTGGAGTTATAGATAACAATCTAATATTCCAATGTCACACCAAAAACAAGACCCAATAGTCTTTGAGGCATATTATCAAACACCAGGCATAACAAAAAGCATAAAGTGATAACCATGCTTACCTTGTTATTTTGTGACTCTTATTCTCTCTAAATTGGTTTGGAAGAGGAAAAAAATTGAAACAAAAAATGATTCAAAGAACAATTATTTTTTTTATTTTTTTTGATCAAATTCAAAGAACAATCTGATACTCACTGATGGATAAAGGTGAAAGAAAACTGAGAAACCAAACACTCGGACGGTAACGAATAAAAAGAAAACACAAACCAAAACGACACGTTTCATAGGTTTAATAGGGGCATGTTGTCGTAAATACGGGAAAGGCCAAAACTTTGCCAAAACGACATAACGTTTTGCACCTGACCTTACCTCCTTTTAAAAACCCTTGTCGTTTTGAGTTCAATTTCTTAAACCCTTCTTCTGGTCCTATAATCTTGTCTGTGCCAAACCTTAGCTAGTGTGTCATGTCTGAAGGAAAAACTCATCACTGTTTGTAGCACTTCTGCTCTTTTCAATGGCATCTCTCTCTTTTTCTCAGTTTCTCTCACCTCCCAGGTTCTCTTTCTCTCTCTCAATTATTTGAAACCCATTTATAACCTCTGCTAATAATCTCAAAAGCCTAACTTTTCCCAAAAAAATGTTTTTTTTTAAGAAGTTTCTTCAATTTTGTTTTTTCTGTTGGGTTAAATCATGAAATGGGCTTCAGGGGAAGTTTTGGCATTTACTAAACTAATTGAAACCCATTGAACCCTCTGCATATAATCTGAAAATTTTATAATTTTCCCCCAAAAAAAAAGATTTTAAAAAAAAAGTCTTCAATTTTGCTGTTTATGGTTGAATCATGAGATGGGTTTCTGGGAAAATTTTGTAATTTACTGTTTTCTGGGCTGAAGAGCCTCAGGTTCAGTTGCACCTTAGCTTAAAATCCATTGTGGTGATTCAATGTGAGTGTGAAAGTCATTGTTTCTGCAATTTTGCAGGTGCCACTTGACTCGCTCCTATTGTTATGCTTCTGTTAACTTAGTGCAACTTCGAGAACTAAGGTCAAGGTATAATTCTGGTCATGTGGCAATGGCTAGGAAGAAAGCTTCTCAAGATTCTGTTATAGAAGAATCCAATGAAAATGAACCTGTGGTGGAAAAGAAGACAACTAGGTCATCTAAAACTAAGAGAGTGACGGCGAGGACAAAGAAAAAATCTACTGCTGAGTCTCCTGAAGAGAACACTGATTTGTTGGTAAATAATGATGCTGCTTCCAATGAAGAAAGTTCATCTGCGTCCAGTGATGATTCCAAGAAGAAAACTCGAAGGACTGGAAGAAAAGGTAATCTCTTGATCGTTGTCTCGGTACTGTGGTTTTGTATGTGATATATGTCTTTTGCTTATAAGTGGCAGCTAAACCTGCTATGTGCTATCATTTTAGATGCTTCTAGTTCTGCTGACTTGGAAGAAGTGAAGGAACTCAAGGAAGAGAAAAAGGTTAGAAGACGAAGGAAATCTAAGGGGGAGAATGTAATTATAGAGGATAAGGGTAGTGAAGCTGAAATCGGTGACCATGATGAGCCTTCATTTATTGAAAATGTGGAGGAGGAGAGTGATGGTGGCTTAGAATTGATAAAAGATGATGGAGAGGATATTAGCTTTACTTATGGTTGGCCTCCCCTTGTTTGTTGCTTCGGAGCCGCACAGCATGCTTTTGTGCCTTCTGGGAGGCCTGCCAACAGGCTTATAAATTATGAAATCCATGAAGGAATGAAGGATGCTCTGTGGAGCCCTGAAAAATTTGTTAGGGCTCCTGGGGGCTCTGCTGGTAGTGTTGCCATTGCTCTTGCAAGCTTGGGTGGCAAGGTTGCTTTCATGGGGAAACTTGGGGATGATGAATATGGTCAAGCTATGTTGTACTATATGAATGTGAAGAATGTTCAAACCCGATCAGTCCGTGTTGATAGTAAAAGGGCTACAGCTGTATCACTGATGAAGATTGGTAAAAGGAGTAGACTGAAAATGAGTTGTGTCAAACCTTGTGCTGAAGATTGTTTGACAAAGTCTGAGATAAATATTGATGTGCTAAAAGAGGTATGCAGCTTCAAACGTATTGAAGAAAAATAACAAATTGAAGTAAACTGAATTCTCTGTAAATTGTAGGTTTTAACCTGATCGTTGTTGGTTATGATTCTCTTCATTTGATTCAACCAGTATTTAGTTGCACAATTGGAAGGTCTAACCAATAAACTATTTCATCACCATGCTTTTCTTGTATTTTATTGTTCTATATTTTACAACCATGTCGTTCTTCTATTGAAATGGTGCATTATTGATTGCGATATTAGTTGCAGCTATGTTTACATTTGAGTAAAAACATGAAAAATTGGTACTAGGTTTCATTCATGCATGGTTGCTTGCCTAAGGGTATATTAGGTCCTATGTATAATTTATGCTACTTTTTTTGTTTTAGCTGCTTGAGAGGTTAGATTGCTGCGAAATGCTATCTGAATATTTTAAGAACATATCATGCAGGCAAAAATGTTCTACTTCAGCACACATTCTCTGCTTGATCGTAACATGAGATCCAGCACATTGCAAGCCATCAGGATAGCAAAGAAATTTGGAGGGGTTGTTTTTTATGATCTAAACCTTCCTATGCCACTATGGCACTCTAGTGAAGAAACTAAGATGTTCATTCGGCAAGTGTGGAATCATGCAGACATTATTGAGGTCACTAAGCAAGAACTGGAGTTTTTATGTGGGATAACACCATCTGAAGAATTTGATACCAAAAATAATGACAGGTCTAAGTTTGTTCATTATGAACCCGAAGTGGTTGCACCACTTTGGCATGAAAATCTTAAGGTTTTGTTTGTGACTAATGGAACTTCCAAGATACATTACTACACTGAGGAGCTCGATGGTGCTGTTGGTGGAATGGAGGATGCCCCAATTACCCCTTTCACTTGCGATATGTCAGCATCTGGAGATGGCATTGTTGCAGGTACATATAGTGAATTTACATTTAATCATAGCTCTGCATTTTTTTCAATAGGAAGCTTTAGTCCATTTGAAAAATAAAAGGGAAACCTCTTTTAAATCACGTCTGACACTATAATGAGAAGAATCATAAGACTTTGAGCAATTTCACAGACTTTGAGCAACACTACTGTAATTTTTCTGAAGATCTACCAAGACTTGTTGTTGAGGAACTGACTTTGCTAAAACTCATGTATGAAAACAGGATTACAAGATTGTAGGTAACTAATTGCATATTTGAATTGGCATTGAGCCACATATACCAAAAATAAACTCCCAATTGCTTTTGCCCTGAAGGTAACTTTAGGTGGCAAAATCTCATTTGAGTTGGCTTAATGCCAAAACAAACAATGTGCTAAATGGTGGCATCACTGAGGCTTATATTAGTTATCTGTGGTACATAAAGATCTGTAAATAAAATATTTCTAGCATCAATTCAGATGGAGTTAAGCTGGCTTTAAGATGAAAGATCATCCTGGAACTAAGCCTCACTTTCTGAGTTATCTTCTTGTCTTATCTTTTCAGCTCTCATGCGAATGCTGACAGTTCAGCCTGATTTGATAACTGATAAAGGATACCTGGAGCATACCATCAAGTATGCAATTGATTGTGGTGTTATAGACCAATGGATTCTTGGTCAAAAATGTGGCTTTCCTCCACGTGAAGATATGGAGGAAGTGACTCCTGATCCAAATGGTATAAGATCAGTTACAGAGAGAGAGTACCGCACGTTAGAGCCTGTTAGTTGATCCAGGTGATTAGTGTCAGTTTGTACCTTATGTTTCTCACAATGAAGTTTTCATCCTTGTATAGAAAACTTAGTGTTTGTTTGTTTCCTTCTGTGTTTTTCAATTGCTAGAGGTTATATTTATTACCTTAGGTTTTTGTATTGCCAATTCTTTTGTTGTACCAATGGCATTATAATCAAAGATCAAGATTCCATTTTACATTTCTTTGCCAAAGTTTTGTTCTTTTCTCCTGCCTCTTTCCGACTTGATAGGTCGCTGCTCTCGTTCAGAGATGAAGTTAGATATTGAAGTTTGTAATTTTCCTTCAGCATCTTTTTATTT
The DNA here is from genome assembly GCA_039655645.1 of Ammopiptanthus mongolicus. Taxonomy (NCBI): domain Eukaryota; kingdom Viridiplantae; phylum Streptophyta; class Magnoliopsida; order Fabales; family Fabaceae; genus Ammopiptanthus; species Ammopiptanthus mongolicus. Next base: position 25,615,121 of record CM077348.1, on the reverse strand, counting down.
TAACCAGTAAATTTGTCCAGCTTTGCTCAATTATAAAGTTACAACCATATCCAACATAAAAGTACAAACACTGGAACCTATGACAGTGTTTTAAGATTCTGAAGAGAATCATGTAAGGAGAAGCCATCAGGAAGACCTTTACCAATACTAGATAGGGGAACGCTCCAAATGTGACTTATAGCTCTCAATCTGCCACATTACATGAAGTATTGTAAATTTTAAAAAATCCCAGTAAATGCATTTTTAATTGAAAGAATTTACATTCATCTACATGTGCAATTATCTTCCAATTCCATCATAATGTAATCAAATTTGTCAAGGATTCAACAGGCAATGGGAGGATGTGGTTTCTCTCTCATTGTTAAATAAAAGGAGGGTCCTATTAGAGAGATAAAAGACGCATAGTTCTGAAATTTGAACTTAATAATTAATCATCTTGGGTTCATGTACAACAAAACTTGTTTTTATCCCAATTCGACAGAATGATCTTGTGCAGAGATGATCCAAATCCTTGATGAAATAAATTGTTATAATTTTGTGAGAAATTTTAATGGCATTATAATGTATGTCTTAATTTGAAAATTGGAACAAATCTTAGAGATAAAATAAGATGAAATACTATAATGAAAAGCTTTGAGTAAATACACGAGATAAACTTGGAAGGAGTTTTTATAAATAAATATAAAATGTCCTAAAATATAGGTTGACCCTTGATGCCTTGCACATGATCTTTATTTTCCTTTTGGGTCGCCAAACTTTCTTGAAAACCTCTTAGAACTCAAATTTGGAATTATGGAATTGTTCGGTGGTTTTGCTTTTGCAAAGTTTCAGTGTTGATGATATATAGTAATTGGAAAGCAAAGGGTACCAAACCTTGAGGTCATCCCATTATACATCTGCTCAATAGAACCATTTAGGGGGGTATCTTTTCTTTCATTTATTTTTTCGGTTTTGTTTTTGTTACAAGAGTGGTATGTTTTTAATGTTGTGACAATGTCATGGAAGGGGTTGTGTTACAGACTTACAGTGCTCAGGAGGGTCATCTATGCATAAAAACTTTAGCTACGATGAGCAATTTAACTCCTATTAATGGACACGGCCATGTCGTGTATAAATACAATCATGTTTTATAAAAAAAAAAATTCCTACCAATTTAACTCCTATTAAAATCTATTTGAGACTAAACGAAAATAGAAATATTAGCAACACACTCTTTAACACTTAATTTTCAACACACTCACTTCTATTAATTAAAATTCATGAGGAATCAAACGAAAAAAATAAGCATTCTTTTAATTACGTCTTAGTGCTTCAGATGTTGGCTGATCCCTGAATCCATGTAGATGTTGCTAGGATCCTGTCATGTGATGTTAACAGTTTCAAACTAGTAAAGGAATATCGTATATTCCTATTTGGGAAACAATTGACTTTCAACTTTTCTGTTCTTTATTAGATTTTTCTTTATAGTCTTGAAGTTGACGAGCTTCCTTACTCGTCATAAATTGTTAATTTTTTTATAAGCTCCTTTTGATAGATGGAAGGCACCATACTAAATGGAATGTAATTATAATAATAATTAATAACAAGAATCAATCATCCAATCCCTTACCTTTTAATATTACTAGAAAAGAATGACAAAGAAATGAAATATTGTCCAGACCCATTTTATCAAATTATTTTTCCTTTCGAATTATAGATTGTAAACAGAAATTAAAACTTTCATGACAAAAGTTCATTAACTTTAAAATTTATCCATCAGCAGGGAAGGTTTAAAAATATTCAATTAATAATTCTAATTTTTTTTTGACAAAAATTAAACAATTCTATTAAAAATTCTGTTTTTTATATTCTATTTTTTTTTTTCCAAAAAATAGATGTACAATAGCTCCTATTTTGTTTTCCTTATGTTGTCCAAACGAAAGAATGATAATAAGTATCTAAATAATTTTATTACATTCCTTAATAATGTTATCTTTCATATATCTCATACCTCCAAACTAGATGCAAATATGAATATATGTATATGGCCCAAATGGACATTTGCACCTATTAATATGAAATCTGCATATGATTAAATATTTTCATTTGTCTTTTCCATTATCCCTATAAGCACCATAAGTGCTCCTATATAATTAAGTGAATGATATGTGAATCCTTGATGGTGCTTGGTGCATCCATCAATAACCAGAAATACCAAATGAGAAAATACTTGTTGCCACATAATCTCCTCTCCCAACAGCAGAGGATTCCTCAAATTTAGTTGTGAACCCAAGAGGAGGAAGGGGGTGGGGAGAATACAATTCAATATTCCTAAATCAGGTAGAGACTATATATTAAGATTTAATCAAAATAGATAAACAAGAAACTGGGAGGGTGAGGGAAAGTGAGCTCTTAGAACTACATGAACCTGATTTTCCTGTCTAAATTGCAAACAGGTAAGACCATCATTACCAAATACCAATAACCAAATGAGGAATTAGAAGGAAAGAAGGCAGTTGGAATGATGCTCTCCACAACTTTTATTGGCCTCTTACAAAAACTATACCACACTTATCCAAACAACCTCCCAGGAGAGAGCAAGAAAAGGCAAAACAAAGACTTTCTATCCAAGAGAAAAGAAATAGGCAGGTTCTAAAGATCAACACTTGTCCAGTCCCTTAACATTACATACAAACTTACACTTCTGCAAGGGGCTTCATCCTACTTGTTGTTCAAATTGGAATCTTCAAGTTTTGAGGCAGCCAGCTTATCCAAAAACCACACCAACTTCCCCATAGCTGGTTGGACCATTCTTGCCGGTATTAATGGGCACTCAGGTCCAGCATCATCTATTGCCAAGTGTACAGCCTCCGCTTTGCTGTCACCTGTGACGACCACTGCCACATTGGATGCGGAATTGATAACAGGCAAGGTGAATGTGATTCTCTCAGGTGGGGGTTTGGGGGAGTCAGTAATGAAAGTCACCCATTCTTCCCTCTCATTGAGTGCTGAGTGGTTAGGAAATAAGGAAGCAACATGGCCATCCTGACCCAATCCAAGCAGAATAAGATCAAACTTGGGGCAGTCATTAATCTCAGACACACTGACCACACGGGTTTTCACCAACTGTCGGATCACAAACTCATAGTCATTGGCGGCTTCTTCCGCTGACACTGAATCATTAATTGAATGCACGTGACTGTGGACAATAGGCACCTGCTTATATAACAAGCATATTATCAGAGGAAAATAAATGAATATTAAGTAATGATATAACTAAACCAGGTACAAACTAATGGGGATATTAAAAGACAGACATGGAGAGACAGAGAAAAGGAGAATAATGTTCACACATCAAAGCAAAATATTTATACCACAGACTCCCAAGTTGCTTTTGTTGAAATCAACTTTTAAATAGAAAGGAAGCAAAACCTGAATCATCTCATTTTCAATTGGTAAGGAATTTATCCACAAGCTTCTCATATATTTTATAGAACAAAAAATGTGATTCCGGGTTTCCACATGGTGCCTGATATAAAAAAGTGTGCTACTAACAACCAGGAAACAGACACAAAATTTCTTTCTCAATCGTTGTCTAGGTATTATAGCTACTGCAGCACAGGAAAACATGATACACAATTTGAACAGTATTTTGAACATATGAATCTCAGAACAGAATCAGACAAGAATCCAAATGTACAAAACATAATAGTAAAGACATAACCCTGAAGCCTGATTAATAGCTGTTAAAGATCCAGATATACAAGGTTATTCTAATTCTCCTGCTACAAAGTGTATTCATCATTCAACCTACAGCCATCCATATGTAACATAATGCATAAAGAACAACCCAGCCATCTATCTACAAAAAAGGTTTCACAAGACACCAGTTGTCACACCTTTTTTCCTGCATACATTCACAAACTGCAACGGTTGGGATAAATACATCAAAGCAAGTTGTACACTCCTGCAATATCGTAATGCATCTTATATTTGCTATGTAACCTGTGATAAAATGAAGAACAATTTTCTTGAATGCTGAAAACATTTTTTACATAGAACACAGATAGTCTGCTTTTGGGCCAAAATGCAAGATGCTAAGAACTCCCTCTTCCCACCATTATCCCTCAGCACTTTATGACCATCAAGGGTTGTCTTGTGTTTGAATAAAATCTCACGCTTAGAAAATTTAATTCAATTTGGCCTACGATTTCAAGAAGATAACATACATCTCAACCTATAGGAGATTGCGAGATGGAAGAAAGGTACAAATTAGGACAAGAAATAAATTCCAGCCAATTTAGAGTATACATCAAGCATAAAATTGACAATAGGGATAACATAAAAGGAAATCAGCTAGAAAGATAGACATAAATGCGTACTAATTACACTTCCCTTTTCTTGTATGGGAATCACATTCAATCATACTTGAAGAAAATCTGATAAAAAAAATCATACTTCAAGAAAATCAAGGGGATAGTCTATTAACCAGGAAATGGAATATTAATTCACAAGATACATGATTAAAGGGTTAGCAAACAAAATGAAACCAAATTAGATAACCAAGCATTGCAGGCATAATATCTTCAGCCACTCATTTTAAGACTACTTGAAATGTCTTCCAGCAGCTATTCCTATCATGCTTTAATACCCATATAATTTTTAAGAAAATACCCATGGATAATGGGTTATAGACATCCAGGTCTACATGGATTTTGCATGGCAACCCTGATAGCACTGCATTCTGTACTGTATGGATTTTCATTGTGCAAGATACGGTTCTCTGGAATTATTTCAAATTCACCCATCTATATTACAGTTACTCTAAAACTAATTTGGCTGGCACTGATAAAACTGTCATTAAGAAATCATTGCCAAAACTTGAAGATAAATGAGGCACTCCAAGATAGTTTGTCTATTTCTTTCAGAAAGACTCACTCTTCATATCATGCCAAGGCTGAATATATAGAAACGCTGCTTGAGATTCAATAAGAATCTGACCTTCACAATTATGGTTTATATTTGAGGTTGTATTCTCGGTGGTGGCTAATTGATTCCCTTTGCATATTCGGCATTGACAAGTTTTATGAAAGAGACAGAGTGACTCCATTTATGCCACTGAAATTTTGCATGTTTGCCTCATCTGCAAACTGACTGGATAAGGTAATGCGAGCAAAGTTTGATTCAACATCAGCTCCTGAAGCTCACAAGATATCTGGAGCTTCATTTGCAGCACCTACTAGTGGCCAAAAGCTCTCTATATTTGCTGCTAAATCTGGATTCTTCATCTCTTAAAACAAATTACCATGGTCATTTGCTCCTATTTACCAAGGGGCTACACATGGGGTCACTAGAGCCATCAATAAAGAAAATTGAAAACAAATTGAGACTAAACCAAAAGAGAGGCCTGATCTGACACAGGATGCAGCTGTTAGGAGGGGAAAGGATTTAGCTTTTCAGACTCAAGTGGATCAAACTACACAGCAGTTGAAATCAGAAAACTGAAGGTTGGAACACCCAGAACTTGCCATTAGTGGCAGAAATCCAGAACAAAGCTACTCTGGCCCTCCAATGACAAGAAATAAAAAATGCTCAAACTTGAAAAGTGGGAAGCAACAGGTGAAATACTAACATTAGATCTTAGTTACAAGCCTCCACCTGTTGTTGTCAAAAGAGGCCAGTGTTCCTCTGCCTGTCCAAGAATACCCTGGGTACACTATTGTTGACCTAATATATGGGCCTGAAAGTGATAAACAAAAGTAACTAGAAAAGGAAACTGGTGCCAAAATAAAAGCTCATGGAACCAAAACAGACACTGGGAGAAGGTTGAAATTAAAACCAGGAAATGATAGCCAGTGAATTTATGAAGAGATGTATGCTAATATATCAGCTGATACTGATAGTTTTGATAGTGTGAATGCAGCAGTGTCCATCATTGAACTTCTAATTACTTCTGTAACTGGAAATTTAGCTGCTGGTTCCACGCCCTCTACATCAGTTTCGGGGGGACAACACTAATGTTCTCATTCAAAGCCAGAATACACCCTTCTCATGCAGTTCCTATGGCCAAGGTGTACAGCAGTAGCTGTTATGCAAATTCATGGATATCACTTTCAATAACCGGTCCATGGTTTTCAGCAGGTCATATCCCAATCTTTGCTTCATCTGGCAATATAGCCCCACCGTATCCATCAGGTCTTGCCAGAAATCCTAATTTTCCCTCAAAAACAATGAACCTTTTAAACATGGAGGCAACTTTTGGTGCTCAACCTGTACCTGTTGCTGGTTTCGACCTTTTGATTCCAAATCAACATGTTTCTCACCAAGCACAGCCACCAAGACAGGTTTTACAGCATTCACATATGACCTAGTTTTCAAGTCAACCAAGACCAATAGGACAGCTCCAGACACTGGCGTCTTTGATGCTTCAAACAAGAGACCCCAAGAGGTATTGGTGTGCTTCAATTCTCCATCTTTGTCAAAAACCAACTCCCATAAAAGTTGAAGATGTTAGAAGGCTCGTGAATGGTTTTATATCTACGACACCCCTCACACAAGAGAATTATCACCTTGGAGCATGGACAATGCACTAGACCATATTTACCAGGTATTGAAATTCCATTTTTATTAAGAATATTGGGAGGGCAAGAATCAAACTCTCGGTCACTTGGTCATAGAGGCGATAATACCATGTCAAGGACTAACTCTCTTAAAAGCTTGAGTTTAGGTGAAGGCTCATGAATGGTTTTATATGCACCAATTCCATAATTTCAAAGTGATTCAAAAAAATTAAAAAAAAAAAGTGCAAATCAGGGAACAAATGATAATTTGATATTGAATCAAAGATTATCCAATAATGCCAGAGAATTAACAAGGAAAACCAGTGACACCCAAATCAGATTATCAAGATGATATCCAAGATTTTGTTTTTGTAGAATATGGGGAAATCTCCTTCGCAAAGAGGCTTATCGGAAGGTTTTCAGAAGGAAACCAAAAACATCCCAAAATATAAAACCAAGTTGGATCTAGACCAGTGAATTTGAAATCGGAGACCTCGCCTACAAGACATGGAACTTGGTTAAAACTGAATATTAGTTTAGTAAAATTCCATTTTATGAAGCAACTAATGCATTCTTTCAGGATACCGGTGCGGCTAATCCATGCCATCACGAATTACCAAAGCTCACAACTATGTGTTGTCAATTTACCAAAGCATCAAGGCTTCAATCTCTCGGATGTGCCAGCAGCAGTAATGCAACTATCAAGCCAATGTGCTAGTGACCTCAAAATCAAATGATCGACTCAAGACTCTGTCAATCTCAATCCTATAATCCAGCTAAGTCTTATTTTTCTATTAATATTTTCAACTGATTTATTGATCCTTGTCAAATCTTATCAATCAAGAAACTAAAATCAGTTACACTGGCCACTACATCCAGCTGGTGCCCCCACCATCTTGCTGATGTGATTACGGCTGATATCAATTCTGTAAGTCCATTGTGCCACGCCACCAGCCATCTTGTCAATGCAACCATGGTTTATCTCAATCCCGTAAACACGTCAAACCAACTCAACCATGGTTGATCTCAACCCCAAAGGCCCGTCAAGCCAACTAAATGTCATTCCTATCCCACAGCTTTCCTAACTTTAGCTAGACAACCATAGCAGTGAAATTTGGAATCCACGTTACCAAACGTTCATTCATTTCGGCACTCAACACACCATGTAACTCGACTCGCCGAATACCGAGTTGGGGTGCAAGTGCACAGTAAAATCTCCTTGATTCATTTGGCCCAAGCCCAGTAAGGTTAGGTGGCTATCTAGTGCTTTTCAGCACCAGCTGTTATCAAGGTTAATCCTTATCAAGATTAAATCCTACTCCTAATATATCTCTACTTTCCGGTTACCTGGTTGTCGGATCTCATCTACAGGTTCAACCGTTGGTATGACTCAAGCAATCACCAAAGAAGCCACCCTCTCAACCTAAGGCTATACCTCATAATGGAAAACATACCATTAAAATCCTTTGAACAAAAAAGTGTAAGTGTCAACCACACAATAAATTATAGAAATTTTAGATCAAGAATTAAAAATTTAAAAAAAAAAAAAAAAAAAAAGCAGATAACATTCACCTCAAGCAGAATATCAAGGAAATTCTCCTTTATTGATTTGTAAAGAAGATTATTATACACCCATCTGCCTCAGAGTATAAACATTGAATACCCACCAATACCATCGCAATCTTGCAGAACAAGCACCATGACCCGTTCAAGTTTCAGCATAATACTTTCCTCCATCAAGAACATGTTTTGGACAGAAAATTTTTTAAATTTCAAACTTATGTGAGTGTATGTATATAATTGAACCCTGTGCCACCCTCCTCCATCCATCAAAAGAGAATAAGGAAAGGAAATAAAAGAGGAAGACGAAGAAATTAGTAGTAAACTACTATGTATGTCTCCAAATTCAGTGAACTAGAAAGGTTGAATACAATATAAACTCTCACTACCGTTCAGCTTCCACATCAGAGTAAGTGTAAATCTCAATAAAGTAAATAGTATAAACGAGATACAAACTGCTAAGTTTGCTAAGCGCCTCCTAGAAAATAATCAGTATTGACTGTATAAGTAAATGGACATTCAAAATGAGGCACCTTGAAGCAAAAAACTTCTGTTTCATGTGGCCAAGACAATTTTGAGGAGGTTATTTAAAATATGCTCAAAATTGAAACAGCTACTGAATTTTCTCAGTCAACTGGCAAGAACATAAGAAATCAAAGCCCTTAATCTTTTGAAAAGTCGATATACTTGTTCCATTTTTGTTTGGTTTTCCCTTTTAAAAAGCAACCAGGAAAAAGGTAAATTAGTAAATAACAGTTCAATACTAAAAAAACATAAGAGTATATCATCCTCCTCCAAAATATTCTGAAAATAAATAAACCATGCTTTATAGAAACATGTTTGCTTTGGGGGTACAACCTTGGACAAAAGACCATCTTTAGCAAGCTTATAATTGCTATCAGCATGGTTTTTCGCCACGACACGCTCATCAGCCCAGAAGATATACCACTTGGACCAGTCCACCGTCTTGATATAAGGAGCTTCAAAGAGTTTTCTGTTTGCAACCACAAGTTTTAAACCCAACACCAAATCATAAAAGCCAAAAAAGCATTATATATGGAAAAAGATAAGATACAGATACCCCATTAAGCCAATGAGAGAACCACCAGATAAAGCAATGGCAAAGACTCCCCGCTCCTTCACAGATGCCTCTGATAATTCAGCAATATAGTCTGCCAAATCAGTCCTTAGCTCATCCAAACTCTCATGAATTCTCAACTCCCCTCTATTTTTTTTATGACCACCAGACAAAGCCATGCTTTGAAAAAGTCAGATAGCTCTACCTTATAACAACAAGAGAAAAAAATAAAAAACAAAGAGAGAATCAAAACAAATTCAGAAGGAAATAATATACAGTCAATGAAATACCAGGTACAGAATCTACAAATAGCTGTCAGCACTAAATTCAAAACACAAACATCTTTGGCATTAGCATTCCTAAACCTAAAACACAAATGGGATTCCAAAGTTGTTAAGATCCTGCTTCACAGTTTAAAACAAAAAACTAAAGAAGGGGAACAAACAATAAGGATATAGATATAGATTATTTTACTGTTTATTTGACTACATGATTTAAATGCCAATCTGACACCGAAGTATATAGATATATAAAATATCTATAAGCTACTGCTTTACATGATTCAACCCATAAATTAAATTTGCATGTGGAGTCTGTAATTGTCAAAAGGAAGGAAATTCAACATAAGGGTATCATCGCCATAACACAAACATCCAGAGATCGATGCTAAAAAAATCCCGGAACCAAGTACACACTTGACGATTGCAGAAAAAAAAAACCACAGGCCTCTCAGATCATAAAAAATGTTCAATTGACTATCCCCCACTGCAGCAGAAAGTTGAAAAATATAAAAAACATGAAGGTCAGTGATAGTCTCATGCAGTTTAAGATTACTGGAAACTGCAACACACTAAGAATCTATACGTTTCAGAACGATAGAAAGGAAGAAATGCTTACAAAGAAAAGAGAGAGAGAGAGAGAGAGGAGGTGCCACAGAAAACAAGCTGACGAAGGTGGAAGATGGGTACGGAAAAAATGTTTATATTATATATATATATATATATATATATATATATATATAAAATCAAGATGAGGTTGGTCCGAATGGGAAGAGATTCGGACAGCTTAAGTAAGTGATCAAGGGTTCAAATCATGGCTTTTGTATATAGAGAAAATCAAGTTGGGTGGAAAGAACTCACCTTATATGTCCAATTAGTTACCACTAATGATATAAATATTTCAAACCTATATCATGATTATATATATATATATAAAAAGTGTGTGAGATTTTTTTATCAAAACAGCATGACATAATTTATTGGATTTAATTTGTAAGTATTATGGGTAAAGATTTTTTATATTCTTATCATACTATCTTAAAAACGTAGGTTAAATTAATTATATTAATTATTTGGTCTGATATATGACATTAATTTTCAATTTAGTTCTTACAAGTAGAAATTTTTCAAATCAGTCCTTATATGTATAATTATTTTTAATTTGGTCCTTGATGTTTATTAGTGTTATAAAGTCATTTGTTGAAGTTAAAGTATAAAGACCAAATTGAAAATGATTATCACGTGTACAGATTGAATTTAACAAAAGAAAATTGAACTCGATCTCTATACATAATAATTATTTTCAATTTGGTCCCTACATGTGACAATCATTTTCTATTTGGTCGCTGTCCTGTGACGACGTTATAACACCAATAAACGGTGATGACCAAATTAAAAATAATTATACATATAGGGACTAATTCGAAAAAAATTTACGTATAGGAACCAAAGTATTTGTTTAACCTAAAAAGTATGTATGATAAACATGTATTTAAAAACATAATTTTCGAATTAATTTTATAAAATCAATTTTATTCAAAATCAAGTTTCATAAACATGTATCTAAGAACACGAGTAAATTCTCAATTTATTTCCTAAAATTGTAAGATCGTATCAACTTGATCTTGATATTTTTAAAATTTTAAAAATATCTATCAAGTTATCAAATATTAATTAATCTAATATCTTAATCAAAAATCAAGTTAATACAACCTTATATATTTTTTTGAAATCAAATTGACATAAAAATCAAATTAATATAACCTAATAATTTGATGAATGAAATTAAGGATTTACTTCAAAAACACACTATATTTAGCGAATCATCATCATAAATAAAAATTCAAAAGGGTAATGTTATTTATTAAGAATTTTTACCTTCTGGAGTTCTAGGTGCACACAAGCTGGGGCTCCACGTGCATCCAATGATAGTGACAGAATCTAAAGTAATAAACGGATAAAAACGAAGATAGAGAGAGAAAATTATGTTTGTCTTGTGAGCAAAACAAGTTACAACCAACTATGTTCTTTTAAACGGATAATAATGAGAAAATCTCATAATGAGAAAATCTCAAGATCCTAGATATCGTGCCATACGTCATACGCTCTTTATTATAAGCAAATTTTATATAAAATATATATATATTAAAAAAAATTAATTAATTTTATTTAATATTATTAAAAAATTAAATATATTATTTAAAATAATCTTCGTAAAAAATTTTAATTTTTATTAAATACATCCCATATTGAATTATTAAAAAATAAAATTGATATTAAATAAAGGATATTTTAGAAATAATATCAATAAATAAGATGAAAGTAGTTGAAATTTGCTTATATATTTAACCAAAAATTTTGAGACTTTTTTGCTTATAATAAGGATCGAAGGAAGTAACATTTAAAAGACGGATTTGAATCCTTTAATTTTAGGGCAGAAAAATCATCTATTGTTATCTTTATCTCTTTTTATTCATTTTCTCTCTCATCTTTATCTCTCTATTTTAATCACCCTTCTCTCTCCTCTATAAACACAATGTTACCATAACTTTCTCATCCTAAAGTTAAAGGATCCATATTCTTCGTGACGAATCTAGGATCCGAAACTAGTAGGGGCAATCTATTTGCGATAAATTTAATAAAAAAATATTATCATACATATGAAGATAAAGGCATAACGATTAAAGGGTGTTGTGTTGGACAATGGTCGGTGGTTAACTGAGTGGACAGTGTTTCACTATGACAGTGTTCTATTGTATTATGATGTGAGAAAGAGAGGGACAAATGATGTTGTATGTGTTGAGTTAATGAGTGGTATGATGCAATTTTATCAATTATGAGGGACAAAAAAATTTATATATAGAATAATAATAATTTTTTTTAAATTTTCACTGTGTGCAACCACTGCATATCCTTCAAAGAGCCAGTAAAAAAACATTTCAAAGAGAGAGAGAGACAGACAAAAACAATAGAAAGCAAAAATTAACAGCGTCTAGGATGAAGCATTTGAGAAAGTGCCACACCGGTGAAACACTTGTCTTCTGATCCATTGGATTTAAGGATAAAATATTCAACGGTAGAAATCACAACGTACAAAAATAGAAAATGACTTGTTACTGGAAAGACAAGTTTAATTTCTCCTTTTTTATCTTCTTGAAACAGATTCAACTTCACCCAAAAAAAACAAGGATGATGAAAATTGCAGACATGTTCATCTCTTTTGAGATGGATCCAGAATACATTTGAGGAAGTGACCGAATATAGTAGTAGTAATAGTATATATATATATATATATATATATATATATATATATATGCAAGAGGGGGGAGGGGGAGGGGGAGCGGGGCGAGCACTCTAAATCTGTCTCTGTCTCCCCTATAAGATCCAACTTTGTAGACATGAAAACAGATCCAACTCTCCTTTCTTTATTATCATCATCTTCATCCATGGAAGTCTTGAAGGAAGAAAATCCTTCTTCTCATTCCTCAAAATAACCAAATAGAAAAGCATCCTTGTATGTCTCTCTCTCATCTTTTATGGCTCAAAATTACCAAATAATGGAAATAGAAAAAAAAAATCCTAAAGATACCTTCTAATCATTAATCATTCCCATTCATAACTCACAAGTGGCAAGTAATAAAGTGAATAATGCAGAGAAACTCAACAAAGGGAAAAACAATGGATGAGAATTGATATACGAAAAGATAAATCACAAGTAACCAAACCAAAGCTTGATAGACATGGGGTAATGTGCCTAAATATTTTATTTTTTTTAATTTTCTATTTCTTTTAATGATATCAAAGTAAAATTTAGGAAGAACAGACACGGTATCTTTAGAAGGTTAAAGCAAATGGAGATTGTGATATCAAGGAGTGGAGGAGGAGAAGGGGCCACGTGATGCTGAGTTTAGGGAGAGACCTCATAGAGAAAATGGTGACCGAGGAAACCGGTTATTATGGGTCACTTTTATAACTCACCGATGGAGCACTTTTTGAAGTTTTTCATGTTAGCCAGTACCATAAATTCATGCTAAGATTAAATTATTGAGTTTTGGTTACCAAATTTAAAACTTTGAAAAAATATACCTTTTTTTTATTTAAGCATTGAAAAAGATTCGTTACCTACTGAAAAAAATTTACAAAGCCATATTTTTTTTATAAACCAAAACCATATATATTTAATGTTTCCAAATGAGACAAAACTTTAGAGTGATTATTATACTGACTTGTCTTTACCAATATGGTATATTGGTATGGCACGAGTAATAGCTACTCGGATCCCTTCAGTATATGATTAGAAGTTCGATTTCTGACCGTCATATATGAAAAATCATCTATTGGGAGAGAACAACCCCTTAAATGGACCTCAGTGGGCGCAGGATATCTGGTTTCGACCAAAGAAAAATTATTGACTTGTCTTCAAACAACATCTATTATCTCACTTTAGATGGTTAATACATTGAACATTAATAACAAATGTATTAATTAAACAATCTGTTAACAATTTTATTTTATATATTGAACATTAATAACAAATGTATTAATTAATACATGAATTTGATGGATCCGAATCGATATTGGCGATTTGGATCAGATCATCGGATCAAATTAGATTAAAAATGATGAATTCGATGATGATCGGTTCAAATATTATATCCTAAAGATTTGGACCTGATGGAACTGAACCAAACCGAACTGAAGAGGCAAAAACATAATATTTTTTATTTTATTTTAATTTATTACATTAGTTTTAACAATATTTTAAATTATTAACTAAATTACTAAAAACACTAAAATTCCTATCGTGGAGTATTCTCTCACCCTCATCAAAGTATCAAACCCTAAATTCCATCTCCTTCCTGTAGTGACGGTGGTGCTGCGTCTCCTCGGGCAATGTCTCCCTCTTCTTCTGACGTCGACTCCATGCTATAAAAAATTATTTTTTTATAAACTAATTTAAATAGATATTTAATACAATAAGCGTTAACTTGAAAAATAGTGAGCGAAATTATCCCAAAAAAATTGAGTTGAATTAAAGCGTGTACTAATTGTTATTATTATTTTGATTAATATTGTGTTTATGCGAATAAGCTAGCTTATAGCGAATAGCGGATGAGCTAGCTTATTAGTGTAGAAGTATTTGGTAAAACTAGCGGTTGAATTAGCTGAAAAAGATAAAATGACATAAAAAAACATGTTCATATACCTTTATATATATATAGATACATATATATATATATATATATATATATATATATATATATATATATATATATATTTATCTTAATCAATTATAAAAAATAACTATCATAATAAATTATAAAAAATAATTTATTTGTATAGTACTAATGGCCCGTGTTTATGTAATATTTTATCACATAAATCCTTGATAATAAGTATACTTCAAAATAATTATGTGTAATAGATATATATATATATATATATATATATATTAAAACAATTATCACATTTAATACTTGAATTTATTTATCAATTGTTTATATGCTATGTTAAATTATATGTGATATTTTAAAAATTATAATATTTTATTTTATTAAAGACGATAAAGGTGGAATTAAATTAAAATAGTAAGGATAAAAAAGAGAAAAAAAATGAGACGTTGTAAGCTATAATCACAAACGCTACTTGAAGCAGCGTCTGGAGTAAATATTATAAGCTCGTGAAAAAAAGTTATAATCTAATGACAATTGTGCTTACCAAACAGGGTTACTAACTCATCTGTTATAAGCTAGTGGATGAGACTTACCAAACAGAACCTAAGACCCTATTAACATGTGTACTAAGGCTCTATTTGGCATGTGCAATAAGCTAACTTATAACTTATTTGACTAACTTATAAACTTGTTTGATCAAAGGAGATGTGTTTGGTAAACAATCTTATCTTATTAGCTTATTGTTTTTCTTCATAAGCTATTTTATTTAGCTTATAGCTTATTATTAAGTTTCTCTCATTTTTACCGTGTTATTTTAACGAAATTCCTACTTTACTCGCACCTTACCTCATAAAATATAATTTTTATAAATAGATCATATAAACATGTCATTTCATTTATATTATTTAATACAAATATTTTAAAAATAAATCAAATTAAAAAATATCATTCTAATTATAAAACTTTAAATAGAATTTAAAAAAATTTATATGAAAAACATAAAAACATCTTCCTTCTATGTATGGGTGTAAATGAGTCGAGCCGAGCCGAGCACTTGAAACTTAAGCTTGACTTGTAAAAAATGTGGTTACTTTTTGCACCACAAAAATCCTTAATACAACACTAATCTTAATTTTTTTTTTTTGCTTTTTCCTAAAATACCCCTACCAATATCTCCCTCCTATTTTCCTTTTCAAAAAAACCCATACTCCTCCCCCAAAAAACCCTTCCTCCTCCCGCAGGAAACCTCTTCGCTTTCCTCCTCTTCGCTTTGTTGGTGTGTGCTGATCGAAGATCGTTGTTGAAGTTGTTGTGTTGTTGTCTTCTTCTTCTCCTCTCCTTCTTCGTTGGTCATCAGGTACGTTTTATTCTTATTTCTTTTTTCAATTTTTTCATGCTCACCGGAATTAAGTTTTCAGAATACAATGCTTACAACAATGGAATTTTAATTCCGGAATACCAAACCACCTGAATTTTTTTGCTACCGGAAACATAATTCCGGAACATCCTATGTCTTATTCCGGAAACAAGTTTCCGGAACACGGTCCACCTTACTCCGGATATATATTTCCGAAACTGAAGAAATGTAGTTTCGGAAAGATGTTTCCGGTTTGTTAACTAAAAATAGTTTATATTCGGGAAATAAGGTTCCGGTATGCAAATTTTTATTCTGGATTTACATTTGTATTCTTTATCTGATCATTTTCACTTTGTTATATGTATAATCTGATTTCTATTCAGTGAAAATTAATATATATTATTGATAAAATTCATTGGCAAGACCTACAATTTATAACTCGTTGTTGTTGAAGTTTAATGTAGTGACATATCTATGCTAATTATATCTCTTCACGTATTATTCAGTATATGATGATATTTTATATCGGAGGAAATGCCATCCATGCTTAGGAGCTATGGTCTATCTAGTGGATGGTCATGCACTTGTCGAATTACATTTTCCTAATTCTTGTCGTTATTAATTATGTGGCCTACGATACTATATGGATGTTTAAATTTGTATTCTTGATGTTTAATGTATTTTAATTTTCTAAATAATGTAGGTATGACACGTACTAGAGGGGGCACCAACGCCCGACAACTTCAGTACGCAGGGAACCTCATAAGCAAGAGGATGTGCCTATACATGTAAACGAGGTCCCTCTACATCACGTGGAGTCGTTTACTGGAGGACCCGCGTATCTGTCCGTGTTGAGGTCGTATCCGGACCACGTTGCTGCCCATATATGGAGCTAAGAGGTAATAAAGCTTACAAAAACTCTGGGTGTTGGTTTTGGTTTTATGCTACAAAAATTCATATAATTAACATATTGTTTGCTTCTACGATTGTAGGACCGTGGTGAGCTGAAGGTGGTTAATAACGGTCGCAAGATCAGGGAGTTGGTTATACATCATGAGTATATACGGGAGTTGGTGGATAACTCCGGATTGGCTCCCTTGTTGGCATGCAGCTATGGCATGGTAGACAAGGGTTTATTGTCCGCTTTTGCTGAGCGGTGGCATAAGGAGACTAGTACTTTCCACCTACCATTCGGGGAGATGACGATCACGTTGGATGATGTGTCATGCTTACTGCATGTACCGGTCACTGGCACCTTCATCTCCTTTCCTGATATGGCTAGAGACCTTGCATATGATTATTTGGTCTACCTTTTAGGCGTGACGCGTACAAAGGCACTTATGGAGATGAATCTAAACAAAGGTTTACATACTCGTTTCAGTTGGTTGTTGGATGTGTACAATGATCGGTCGCATGAGGAGCGTCTGGACTGTGCAGCTAGAGCTTTTTTGATATACCTAATTGGATGTACGTTATTTCCTGACAAGAGTGTGATGTATATCGATGTTGTGTATTTGGATTTATTTCATGACCTAACTCAGTGCAGTACGTATGCATGGGGTGCGGCTACGCTTACATACCTATACGAGCATCTTAGTGATGCCAGCATTCATAGCTGCAAACAATTAAGGGGTTACTTGATCCTTTTGCAGGTAACAATGTTCTTATTTTACTGTTTGTCATTGTTAGCATCTTTGTTATTGTACCTATTAAAAAACTAAGTGTGTAATTAATGTTGTTACAGGCTTGGATTTTTGAGCATTTCCCCTCTCTTGGCTCCCGCCGATTGAACTCGGGATACACTGAAGATCAACCAAGGGTCAGTCGCTGGATACCTGTTAGGGGTGCAGGTACCGTGATATCGTGCCGAGCTTCTTTGGACCGACTTACGATAGACGAAGTGACAGTTATGCACAAATTTACCTATACGAAGTGACAGTTATGCACAAATCCAATGGAAATAATATGATGACTTGACTGAGTCGCCGGTGGACAACCTCTAAGAGGGAAAAATGTCATGCTTCCGTGTATGGATAATGAAACCAAGACCACGTTATATCTTGAAGCAATTGCATAGCCCATGTACGGTATGGTCATCCACTTCCTTGTAGGTACCACTCCTAGCTTGTCAACATCCAAAGAATCCGTCAATTTACTCACTCGCTCCTTCGTCCCAAAGAATTTGACATAATTAGAGGCGGCAAAGTGGGTTATGACCCACGGGTCAACCTACCAACCCGCCAAAATTTGGAGGGGTGGGTTGGAGTTTTCAACCCACCAATCCACTTTGACCCGTCCCGCTTAATCCATCCTAAAACGGGTCGATGGCGGGTTGACCCACCAAATTAAAATATAATTTTTTATTAATTATTTTATATTATTTAATTTAATTTAATTGTTACCTGGAATTATTTCATACTAAAAAAATAATGTCTTTACTTTTGTAACACGAATTATATGGTATACGATAAGATTATTCCAAAAAATTTAATAATAATTTAAGAAAAGCTATGAAAATTGCCCAAAAGAAAGAAATGTTATATGATTTTTTAATTTTATTTATTTTTATAGCGGGTCAACCCGCCAACCTACAAACCCAATTTATGATTTTATGTGTTTGGCGGGCCAACCCGGCAACCCACCAACCCACCATTAGGCGGGGTGGGTTTGGGGGTTCAACCCATATTACTAAAACGGGTTGGCCCGTCCCGTCCCGTTTTGGGTGGGTTAAAGGCGGGGCGGGACGACCCACTTTGCCATCCCTAGACATAATCAACATGCCATTGTTGAAGCTCCCTGATCAAATCAACACTGAGCCCAAGATTCCTCATCCTTACCAAGTAATGTCAATATTGCACAATAACCACAATCCCCATCTTCTTGTACATCAACAATGCATTCAATATAGTAACGAATCTCAATAGGAAAAGCTACTAACAATGGGTCAACTTTTCTGCGTTTAGTCTTATGGCATGATGGTTGAGACGATGGTCTGGAAGATGTGCTATCATGGAATGAGTGCATCGCATCAACAGTCTCAAAATATGAGGGACCACACTTAGTTGATTTTTCCAACTTCAATGCACCCCACTTTTTTGGTGCTCCCTTTGTGCTGACCTTTTCTTGTGGTGGACACATTGAAGTTGTATCCGGAAATGCTAGTTCACGCACTTTAGTCTTCAGAGTAATTTTGCCTGCTACATCAAGATCTTGAAATCGGTTCAGCAATGCATCTACTTCATGCTGCAGAGATAAATCCGAGCACGGGTCTTTCATGGCTTGGTCAGCAAAACTTAACTTCTTCCAATGAGCATGGACTGACTGCAACGGAACAAAGTTGCCCATCGTACTGTACCTAGCAAGTTCACATGCACAAGGTAGTCCATGTGTAGCTCTAAGTGTGCAACCACAAATAAAACTGTCAACACCAACAATCTTAACTTGCTCATACTCGTCAGCAATGTGACACAATGCAGTCCTTGATACAAATCCCCGCAATTTGAGGTAGAAAGAGTTATTGAACCTGTGTTCCACTACATTTATGCTTTTCTGGAATGACGCCTTTATTTGAGTGTGTAGCAAGTGATCAAGTTGTTCATGGAATCCCAACAACTACACAAGTCTCCCCTGCTATCTTGAAGCAACTTCTTCAACCTTTCATATGCAGACTCAACCCTATTAACAAACACAAAAGGGGCACGTAAATAAAAAATAATGAATAACGTATTCATAAATATAAATATTGATTTAAAGATGATGATACCTATTAGTTGTTGTATTCCCAAGGTGCATCACTCGATCTGTCCATGCGGTGACAAATTTCTCCTTGTATGGAATCAACACCTTATTTTTCACATATTCATCGAAAATAGGAAAACGTGAACAAACCTCTTCTAATTTTCTCAAACGCTCCCCATACTCACCCTCGTTATGAGAATCCATAATACGACCCCATGCATCCATCACTGTGTCCCATTCCTCTTTCGGATGCACTATCAACTTGCATTTAGCTTTTACATTCATAGTGATATGAAATTGACATAATAAATGGGATGAACTCGGAAAGATAGTTTCAACTGCATTCATCAATGCAATGTCTCTGTCAGTCACAATGACTTTAGGTATCGTATCATCCTTTAGAACTAAACCTCTTAACTTCTGTAATGCCCAGTTGAAGTTATCTGCTCGTTCGGACTCCAAATAAGCAAATGCCACAGAGAATGTCAAGTTTGTTGAAGTTACACCAACAATCTCAAGTAATGGCAACCGATATTTATTGGTTTTATATGTATTATTAATGAGCAACACAGTAGAGAATGCATTCAAAAGTTTAATGGAATATGGATGTGTCCAGAATATATCTCTCACAACATCAGACGTGTCGACCTTTCTGTGCCAATAGACATAGTGATCTCATTCCATTAGTTTCGTTAGATGTTGCATTTCCGTTTTGGGACTTGTCAGAGATTTCCGATATGTATGGCGTGCATTATATATTTACTTGATAGTAGTGACATTATCCCCATCACGATCTTTCAATGTCAATAATATACTTCTGGGCTTTACCATGTTCTTTGTCATATCACCAACCAAAGACTTCTCTTCGCCACTAAACCGACCAGCATATGGATGGCTCACCAATGTTTCGTAAGCCTCATGGTTGTGAAATCCACACACAACTTTGACCTTCCATCCATCGTCATATTTCGCAGGACTTCCTCTTAGCCTGAAGGGGCACTCACATTTTTAAGTTCCAGTCACCTTGCGAGCTAACGCATGCTTGTATTGTCTATATTTTCCACTCCTTTCACAACCCAAGATCACAAATGCCTTCCTTCCTATACCACCTGTCTCTGATCTCGCAATAACAACAACAAATCCATTCTCTCTCCCGACGGCTCATGCCCAATTGAAAAGATCATCTCGGTTAGGAAAGACCTGAAAATAAGAATACAATATCAAGTTATAATGTTCACGTTACAGTAACTTATCAAGAACAATTTTCCATTCATTAACCTCTTCAATGGTGAATGCATCACTATATTCCACAATCTTAGTTGGCGTGTCCACTTCTTCAAACACCTTGGATACATACTCTTCTATGTTAATTTCTACACGTGACAAACACAAACACATAAAGTTAGTTGCATGCATATGTACTTAATTGTACTTTTTATAAGTTTCAGGATTGTGTTGTGGCGGAAAGCATTTAAACACCAGAATATTAATTCCGGAAGCTATTTCACATATGTTCCAAAAACATGTTTCCAGAAGATATTTATAACTATCTATGGAAACATGTTTCCGGTAGGAAATTACATATGCATTCCGGATTCATATTTCCGGTAGCCATAAATATATAGATTTCGGAAATATGTTTCCGAATGTAATAAAGTCTTATTCCGGATTCTTATTTCCGGTATTGTGAATATAAAATTCCGGTAACTTATTACCGGTATTGTGAAACAATTGTGTGTCGGAAGCTTATTTCCTGGACAATAAAAAATAGCGTAACTGCATTGTCCGTACCTGATCAACGACGGGAAAAGATGCATAATTGTTAGAAATAATGTGTTCTGAAGGTGTTCCTAATGAATTGAATGACTACAATTCAATTGAATTTAATGAGGGAGAAGAGAGAAATAATAACATGGAGTGAGAAGAAAAGGGTTTCTTGAGATGTATGGTGGTATGGAACTATGAATAGGTTTTAGGAAAAAAAATATATTAAAAAGGAAAAGGGTATTTAGCGTATAAAAAAAAATTTAAAAAAATATGTGGTGTATTAGAGAATTTTGTGGTGCTAAGAATAACAGCAGTAAAAAAAAATGGGTTTCATTTATTTAAACGAGTGTAACCAAAAGCTTGCGCTTGGCTTGTTAACTAATGAGCCGAGTCCGAATAATTCACGAATAACTCAGTTAATTTACATCTTACTTGCGAGTTACGAGGCAAAGGAAAATGAAAAAATGAGTGAGAAACTGAAAATAATTGAAACCCTAGTTTTTTTTGTAAGTTGAAACACTAGTTTTTTACTTTATTGTTTTATTTATTATTTATTTTAAAAACAAATTTATAACGATGCATTTTAGCTCATAAATAAAAGTCATTGTGCATAAAAAAATTGTTATTAAAATACTATACAAAAGTGTTTTTATATAAAAAAAGTAGGATATATAATTTTAATTTTTCGATGATATATATATGTGTGTGTAAACGAGCTATTCATGAGCCGTTAATGCCGAGTCTGTAAGACATGAGTTTGGCTCATTTAAATAATCGAGCCTAATCTCAAGTTTGGCTTTATTTATTTAATTAAACAAACGAACTCGATCGAGTATTTAACGAGCCGAACCTAAATAGTTCATCTTATTTACACCCCCTACTTCTATGTCACTTTATATTTATACGGTAGTTTAGCAGTTACTTTTACCAATTGTTTTAAATTCAATCAATTAACATTTTTAACTGATTAGCTTATCAGTTATAAACTGGCTTATCTGCTATTTTTGTTAAACAGAATCTAATATTATGTCTGACTTTTTTTTTATTTATTGGACAAAAATTAAGTGTTATTTTATATATATCACACTTGTTACACATATTATATTTTCATTAATAAACTATGACACATGTAATTTTTTTATTAAAAAATAACATAAAAAATAGATATGGAACTTTAGATATGGAACAGTAACAAAGTTTTCTCCACTTCAATTTTTATAAACAAAAGAGAAAGATAGAAAAAAGAAACTTGCAGTGCCAGTCGTCAAAGGCAAACTAAACACCTGTCCAAATCAATGCTGACAAATATACAAATGGGTACTTGTGTCTTGCAAGTATTAAACACAATTTTGCTTTTCTTCACATCCCAGGCCAATGATTGAATTCAACCCCCTTAATTAACAAAACGTTCCAAGAAAATCTTCTGATTTCTTTACTCATTGGGTTTGCTTAATCAGTTGAAAGTGATGCATTCAGACCAATTGCTACATCTCCATGGCAAAAAAACCTTTTAGCATGATTTTTTTTTATAACATTATTTTTTTTGTACTAAAAATTTTATAACATTATTAGACTAATTAACAATGTGTTAAAAAATTAATTAACAACATATATCGAAAAATTATAGACTAATAATATGTTTTTACAAAGTTTTTTTTTTTTTTTTTGACAATGTTTTTACAAAGTTGATGACCTAGAAATCCAATAAGTGCTAACCCAGTTTTAATACGCCGTTAATTGTTATAATAATGATTTGTAGATAATAGAACTAATATCCACCTGTTATTGAGAATTTATTTAAAATAAGAGTTAGGTGTAAAGTTTTTTATGCTTCAATTAATTATATCTGTAACTTTTAAAATAATTATTCCTAGAATAAAACATTCTTTTTTTTTAAGTAAAGAATCAAACATTCTTAATAATGTAAATAATTTATTGATAGTATAAAAAAATAATATTATAATAATAATACATTACAATCAAATCCTTAAAATAAATATCACATTTTAAATACTCTGTTAACTCTTTTCTTTTTTTGTGATAAAAAAGAGGGAAAGCCCAATCTAACTTGCTACGGAACGAGGTAAATAAGCCCCAATACTATCCTGAAACAGAAAACGCCCACATCCTACACGAGAATTATTCCACACATCATATTAAATTCTTTTATCCGGAAATTCATATAAACTTCATGCAAATATCATATTGCCTTTTTTTTTTTTTTTTTTTATCATGAGACGTTTATTTTTTATATATGTTTTGTGAATTTGAATCTTGCATGAAATTAATCATTATTTGACTATAAAAGCATCAGAATTATACATTTTCTACGAGAGTTGTTTATAAAAAATGACATGGCACGAGTGACAGATATTCGAGTTCTTTAAGCATGTGGTCAAAAATTCGATCCCCGATCGATGTGTATAAAAAAATATCTGTTGGAAGAAGACAATCCCTTAAATACACCTTAGTTTCCTCACAGGATTAGATTTTGTTGTTACGCGCGGATGATAACCCGATTTCGACAAAAAAAGAAAAATTGAAGATTGATAGTTGATACCACCTCACCCTACCTTTGTTAGAAAATATTATGGTGCCATCTGAAACTTGAAATTACCAAAATGAGTATCCTTACCAGTAGTAGTTAATTAATCACTTATAATTTTCTAAAATATATTTTTTTTGTCTTTGATCGGATATCCTCACAGGCAAGCTGTGAGACTCACAAGTAAAGGTCATCTGGGCTTGCAATCCACTGCCATTGCGACCAGCCACTCTTGGGTTCTAAAATTTTATTTTATTTTTTTAGTAACCATATTATAGGTACGGAGTATCCATCACCGTTAATAGTGACTAATCTTCGTCAAGGAACCTGTTGGACACAAAAGGTGAGTTCTTCCCTCCAAATCAAGTTTTCTCCATACACAAGAATCAGGATTCGAACCTCTAACCACTTATAATTTAAGGTCAACAATGTTTAGAGTGACACTTCAAAAAATGAATAAAATAAAAGATAGAAAGTTCCAAGAATTTTTGGTTAATTTATTTTTATTACAACAGTTTTATTAAAATTAGCGAGTTAAAGGATAAATAATTTTGAAAATTTAAATTCATTGGAAATCAAATATCGCTTATGGTGGATGCACCTTTGGAAGAGAATTTAAATACTATTAATGAAGCTATAATGAGGACATTAACTATATGATTTTTTGTAAAAGCAAATAAATTATTTAAAATAAAGTTTAATTGTTATGTATTGTCCGTGTAAAGTTTTTTACACTGACAACCAATCAGAAATTATGATGTGTGTGACTTTTAATTTAATTAGGATAAGAATCAAACACTTTAACTTATGTGACAATTTCTGATTGATTGTCTGTGTAAAAAATCTTTAGATTGATAGTGTATACCAATTAAATCCTTTAAAATATTAATATAAAAAATATTTTTTTTCCTCTTATATATATACAAACAAGTACAGTCATCAACATAATAATGAAAAGATAAACACTATATAACCTTATGGTAATATTCATAAAAAAAATATATATATAACCTTATGGTAACATAAAACAATAGCAACATTTTTTGGCGCAATCGGAACATTTATTATTAATTTGGTGCTAAATCTGGTAATGTTTTTCAAATCAAAAGGAAAGTTCTGGTAATGTGTTCAGGTTTCTTCCAAATATAATAGACAATATTGTTTTTATATGAATTTGTTATAATATTGTTGTATTACTATTAAACAACATTATAGTTGTAACAAAAAAAAAAAAAACATTATAGAGACAATGAAGACTCACAACTGTATGTAGTTGACGATACTGGTTAAAAATTTTAAAAGAGTAACTTTTTATAGGAAGTTGTGTATTACTGTAAGAAATTTGTCTTCAATAACTGATTCTCAAAATCTTTTATTATATGTTTAAAATTCATGGATATATATAAAATTTATATTTATCTATAATTGATTCATCCGTCTTTTATGAATGATAAATATCAATGACAATTGATTGTCTTGTAGCCTTTACCTATGTTTCACAAACTAGGGTCGGCCCAACCATTATCGAGACGTATAACAAACTCTGTGACGAGTCCTTTTTAAAAAAATTACAAATTAACCCAACAATTTTCTCATACAAAATTAATTATTTTGTACATGACAAGGAGTTGATCCTTGGATCTTGCAACTAATGATAACCTTTCATATCAAGTGAGTTAGCCCATGTTTGTTGATATATCAATCATATCAAAAAAAAAATAATAATACAAAAAGATACAAACGGGGCCTTTTTGTTAAAAGAAAAAATTATTTTTTTGAGAGGCCTAAAGCTAGGGTTTCACTAACTTGGACATCGGGCCGACCCTGCCACAAACATTTACCTACAGTTGCATTTGACTGTCAAAAGGTTTTACTTATGCTCCACCTAAGGGTCGGCCCTGTGCAAACTGAGAAGTTTGTGTCCTTATAATCATTTGAACATTGTCCCCCTTGCAGTTTTTGCTGCAAAATCATTAATAAATCATTCATAATCAAGGTTCTTTAAAAAATCATTTTCGATAGAAATTAAAACAAGATTACTTAATTTTTTCTTGTGACATAGTAAATCGCAAATAAGATTTTAACAATTTCAATTTAGAAACACTTCTCAGGGATAAGTTAATATTATTCTATAAAGAAAATAAGGAGTCTCTAATTAAGCAAATAATAATGAGATGAAAATGATAACACCTGATTGAACGTGAGAATTTTCACCGTAGATCTTCTGTTCGGTCCCGGGTCCCTGTGCTGTATGGTAAAAAAGGTTTTGAATTTCAGTATACAGTTTAGTACCAAAATTTTCCACTGAACACTACTACTTTGTGTTGTATTTTTTTTTTTTAACTTCAGTTTTTCTTTCTTTGTTTCTTTTTAGTTTGCTATCATTCACGTCTGACCTCATATATTGCCTGTATTTTTCCTTCCTCATGATTGAAAGTTTATGCCATTTCAATCTTGAGGGGATTTTTTAAATTATGATAACCAACTTTATGTCATATTATATCATGGTGTTGCCACTGAAGATATCATGTCTCTTATGTCAACCCTAATTTTCTTCAGTTCCTCTCCAACCTCCACCACCAAAGAATCAAATGATGAACATATGAAGAGGGGATTGGAATCTCTTGCAATCCAAATCAAGCTACAGTGGCAAAAGAGGGGAAGTTAATTTCAAGTCAAGTTAGAAGGAAAATACTAACATTGGAGCCCCAGCAAAGAAATCACTAGCGCCCCACAATTATGACAAATCAGGACTTGGGTACCCCAGTCTCAGAAATCTTAGCAATATATAAAAAAAAAAAAACTTGACATGGTGATGGGGTCTTAACATGGACTACTCCTTTTTTGGAGAAGCAAGAGCCATATATGAACCATGTCGTGGCTGATATGTAACCCCCACTTCGATTCTAAACTTTAACTAAAAGCCTTAGACTTCCAATTATGCCTTCAAATTCATACATACATGATATTCAACCAGTTTTGAGAGCAACTTCCCATGTTAAGCACTTTCCCTCAGTTTTGAGCCCACTTTAACTGTATAATTTGTTGGAATGTTGAGTGTATGAATGAGCTTTATTTTTACTTTTTAATTAATGTGTACTATGTCAAATTTATATCCTTTATCACTTTTAAATTTTTATATTTTCAGAAGCCAGACTATTAGTACCAAGATGATTCATAACAAACTAGTCTCTTAATCCACTTTCTTAATCAATTGAGAGTGAGGAGTAATATGTTCAAGTTATGGCTGCCCAGCTCTTTGTAATTTGTGATGGATCTGTTTTTGTAAACTTTGTTTTTTTATTCCATGCTTCAATTTTTGTGATAGTGGTGTGGGTAAGGGTAGCAGGGTGTTCGTAATTAGTATTGAGCCAAGTAAAAGGTGTATGTAGTTTAGGTGTGCTTGCATTGGCATGGAGATGTATTGTGATTAGACTTTGTTTTTGCTTTTATATCTAGCCTCAAGGAAATGATAGAATGGGTTTCCTTCAACCCTTCCTAAAAAGTGGGGAAGTTGTCCACTGTGATGCTCTAGCTAGATTCTATTAATAAAGTTTACAATTATCAGGGGAAAAAATTGATGAATATAAATATTTTTTTTATATGTATATATCAAGGTATCCCCATGGTAAATTTCGTAAATTTCTGGCCAACCGATAATCGGAGACTAATCTGAATATAATATTTTGATGAATATAAATATTTAACTAATGTTTTGAAAGTATATTTAAGTCAATCAATAAAATTATATTTATGTTAGACAATAAAACCGATGTCACATAGTTGAACATAAAAAAAAACTGATGTCACATAATCTTCTGTTATGATCAGTTAGGATCAATTTTGATTAGTTAGGTTTATAGTTAGCTTTTTCAGTTATTCTGTTATCTTGAGAAGCTTCATGATAACTTGCTAGCTAGCTAATGTATTCGGTATAAATAACTTTAATCATTAATGAATTACCAAGTTTTCTTTTCTCGATATCATAACATGGTATCAGTTGTGAAATAATCTTCCGCAATTCTTCTTTTCTTCTCATTCTTTCTACTTTTTTCTTGTATCATAGGATCTTCATCTTGCTGAAATTTAGTCAGTTAAAGATTTTTTGCATGATCAATTTAAAATCAAAGACTTAGGCTTTCTTAAATATTTTCTTTGTTTTGAAGTACTCGATCTTCAAAAGGCATAATACTTTCACAACGCAAATATGCATTGGAACTCCTTGACGATGCAGGGCTACTTGGTTGTAAACCAGCAGCCACACCGGTTCTTCCTGTTTTAAAGCTTGGTTCCACATCTGGTGACAGTGTTGCTGATCCAACATCGTATCGAAGATTACTTGGCAGACTTATTTACTTGACAAATACTCTATCGGATATCTGCTTTGCTATTCACAAGCTCAGTCAATTCATTTCCAATCCTCTGCAGTGCTGCTAAACAAGTTCTTCGATATATTAAAGCATCACCTGGCACAAGGCTATTCTTTCCTACAAAAACAGATCTCAAGTTAACAACTTTCAATGACTCTGATTAGGGTTCTTGTCCAGATACTCGCAGGTCAATTAGAGGATTTTGTGTTTTCATTGATTCAACTCTTATTTCATGGAAATCTAAAAGAAACCAACAGTTTCCAAGTCTTAGCACACAATCCAACCTTTCATGAGGTGTTTTGCTGAGTAAAAGAAATCATCGAATAGAAATTTTCTAGCATAGTAATAGTCTGATAATAACCAAGACATTTACATAATCAATATTTTTCACTGTTGGAGAATAAAGTCACACATAAGATAAAATAAAGACAATTGTAATTTATATAAATTTGCAAGCTTGAGTCCAAATTATTTAGACATTTTAAACAACAAAGTAACTCTCAAACTTATTATACAAATAAGCTCACTCTTTCAATTGGGCTCAATCTTGAATCTTGAATGATAATCCATACAGAATCAATAGTTTGATAGCAACGCAATCTATAATGAGAAACATACGGTTACTTCTAGTGTGGATAACTTTCCAACACCAAACTCATTTTTTTCTCTCCTTTGACTCAGTGGAACCTACGGCTGTGATGGAGATGAGGTGGTGAAGTTGTACGAAAAGGGCATAGAAAAGGGGAAAAAAACAATGAGAATTTACTATTTTTTTTATTCCTTAACCGGTTATGTCCTGATTGTGTTTTTGAAATAACAATACTCATCTGCAAATTACTATGTGGGAAGTAGAAAAGATATTTAAGTTCATGCAATTAATGTTGTCTTTCTTCTCCATACCAAAAGAAGAAGCGTCGATATTGTTGTTGTTCCGTTATCATCCTGATCATGATTGAAGGAACTGTCTTTCATTTTCGATAAAAAAAAAGGTGAATTCTATGGTACCCCAAGGGAAACTTTACCCTACCTAGATGGCCCAATCCGTTGCCGGACCTATGTTGCCACCCTGCACACCCTCAAAATTCTTAAAAAATTATTAATACCTCTTTTTTTTTTATTTTGTCCCCTATATTTGAAATATTTGCACACACGTCATTGCCTTTTGTCTTTGATTCTTTCTCTTTTACTCATAAAGAGATCATTTCTTTCCTCCTCTCATATCTCATTTCTCATTTCTCATTTCTTTCATGTTCGATCAGTGACATGAAATCACATAGAGTACCATTATGAGGTAGAGAAATGACAACACACTCTTTAACACTCTCTCTTCAACACACTCTTTATTATTGGGTGGATTTCATGTGGGACCCACTAAATAAAGAGAATGTCCATGTGATTTAGTGAGTACCACATGAAATCCACCCAATAATAAAAAGTGTGTTGCTAGCATTGCTCTTATGAGTTTTGTAATTTATTTGATTAGATATATTAAAATTTGTAATTTATGTCTTTATCTTTATATATATATATATATATATATATGATAATAATTAGACAAAATAGGTTGATTGATCTCGTACGTTTTTTTTTTCACTTTCGTCCTTTATGTTTTATTTTTTTTTCATTTCGATCATATACGTTATATTCCGTCTTCAATGCTAGTCATTTACGTCAATTCCTTCTTGACCACGTCAGTTTTAGGACTAACATTAAAGATGAAACATAATGTATATGACCAAAATGAAAAAAAAAACAAAACAAAACAAAGAGGACCAAAGTGAAAAATAAAAAAACGTACAGGACCAATCAACATATTTTGCCTAATAATTATTAATTTTTTTTGGAAATAGATTGCCCTCATTGACTCAGGGTCTGGATCCGCCACTGGCCCAATCAGATGGTGAGAACCATTTGTCTTGACCCACTAATATGACTTATTTAATTGAGATGATAAATTCTGGTTTGGCAGAGTAACTTTTATCCCAAAATTATTGGGGGTATCGAAGAATGCACCTAAAATAAAGATTTTATATAAAGATTAATGCCATGTCTGGTTTATATTTTGCCTTCTACAAAATTAATTTTATTGGTTTGAATAACTCTCATAAGGACCGTAGTTGTTCGATTAATAATATAGAATTAATTTTTATGAAATAATATTAAATAAAGGGTTAGGTATGTTTTTAATCCCTAGAAAATGAGCAGGTTTTGGTTTTGGTTCTTGTAAAAAAAAAATTTGGTTTTGATCCCTCTAAAATATGAAATACTAATTTTGATCCCTATAAAATGAGCAAATTTTGGTTTTGATTCCTGTAAATTGTTTTTCTTTGGTTTTTATCCCTTGCAAATTTAATATCACCGTTTTTAGTTCCTAACAATCATTTTAGGATAGATAAATATAATTCATTTAGAGTTGAAGAAAAATTTTAGGGGAATCATATGTTAACATAACACCACAAAGATCATTGAATGTCACTTGGGATAACCATATGACCTTCTATTACACATACAAGTAGTTAATCGATGTCACATGATCGTAGGAAGCAAAAATAGTGATTTTAGATTTCAGATCGACAAAAATCAAAGCAATTTTTTTTACAGAGATCAAAATCAAAATTTGCTCATTTACGGGACAAAAGACATATTTAAAGTTGGTTAGAAGTGGCTTTTGCGGTAAAAAAAATAATAGCATGAGAATATGAAACTCAACAATTAAAAAAAATAGATTACAAACAACACTAGAAAATTAATTTTCACTCTTGAAACCAAATATTTTTTAAAAACAATAATATTCATAGTTGTACTTGAACTTCCAAAAGTAAATTCCAGTATCTAAACAAATTTGAAATTGTAAAATCAATTCTTCAACATTAATTGTTTTGCAAATAATGCAAACTGCACTGTCTTCTTGGTTTATGCACTTTCTTGAGCAAATTTTGGTTTAGGCATCTATCACTGCAAAAGCGATTAAGCACAGGCATGCGAATCGCAGTGTCCCAGAGTAATGAAAAAGCATAATTGAAACGCAACAAATACTAATGAATTGGTTACAAGTATTGCCAAACCCTGAAAATAACATCAACCTATAACGAATGTAACACATAACATTGCCTCATTATTAGTACACATTTATACAAATAGTTTGTTTAATAAAAAGGGAAGTTTTTTTTTTTTTTGAGAGAATAAAAAGGGAAGTTGTATAGTGGCAAACTTGGTGAAAATAAATACATATAATAATAATAATAATAATAATAATAATAATAAAAAATTAAAAAACAGAAGTAAATATTAATTGACGAATATTAATTATAGATCAATACATATATTATATCTAGAGCGCATTACGTGACCAACAAAAATGTTTAACACATTGTTAACTTCCACTCATTTTAATAAACTAGTGTAATGCCTTTATTGAAATCAGAGTAAACAAGGTCAATTTCTCTAAAATGCCAACAAAATTCAAATTTTGGGATGAGTAAACGTACAAAAATGCTGCTGGTTTGTGCCTATGTTTGGTATGGAGTATATGGAACGAAGAGAAAGAAAATAAACTAATGCACTTTGCATAAGGTGTAGGCTAAATACATGAGTTTCACTTCCGTTCATATTTGTAACGCCTGAGATTGACGAGGGCGGAGAATTATCGTCAGTACATGAGGCACGGACAAGGAGCAGCTACTGACAGGCTTCTAGACAAAGAGATACATGAATGAACCGAATTCACATCGGAATGAGAGGAATCCTAAGGCTGTGCAGGTATGAGACTATACAGTTGAAGGAAAACTTATAAAAATTGATTGGTACTATCTATAACAACAAGATGCATCTTATTTTCGGGAGCCCAGGACATAAGAACTCTATAGTTAAGCGTGTTTGACTTGGAGTAATTGTGGGATAAGTGACCTTCTGGGAGGTTTCCTAGAAAGCGTGTGAGTGAGGACAAAGCACGCTGAAAAAAACCTGTGTTGATTTGTGAGGATAGTCGACAATTCTGAAAGTAGTCCGGACTGTTACAATATCCTTCCAAACTCTCTTCACCGAAGATTTCATGAAAACTATAACTTTCAATGGTTGATACTATTTCCAGCCATGCATTAAGCACGAGTTAGTGTCAATTGGTAAAGAAAGTAACGTGTACATTCACATGCCGATGTTTTGAAATCAACACTAAAATCCACATATTTGGTAATGGCCCACTCATTTATAATGGGCTTGATTCATTGCTTCGGACCTTAGCAAGTGCAAAAGATTGCCTAAAAGTCAAACAGACCTAAGACTATTATTGGCTTTATGTGCGAAGTATCATCTGTCATATATTCAGAATACTTCTAAAGTGACGTATTTGAGGAGTAAAATCCTCTTATGACACTATCAGCAAGGCCCAACACATTTGATAAATAGTTGAATTCTTTAAGCATGCTATTAGGGATTCGATTCCTATTGTATGTATGAATAAGACTTTATTGGAAGAGACTATATCCACTTTCATGATCTCTCCATCTCAAAAGAGATTAATCTCCGACTATTAAATAGAGAACATCCTTGGTTCACATCCAAAAAGAAAATCCTCTTACGACACTACTCTCATTATCAATTTTCCGCGCTCCATCCATGTTTTCCTTGTGATGGAGTGGTAATATTCGCTGGCTTATTCCTTCGATAACCTGTTGACGTAAACATTGATGAAAATTAATGTCTGAGCTTGCCCCCACTTGCCTCACATGTTGCTTCTTCTCTTGCTCTAGGATTGGTGCAAAGAGATATAAAACCTTTCCAAGTCAAAAAAAAAAAAAAAAAAAACGAATCAAGGACGTGACATATGCAATAAGCAAGACAACGCCATAATGTGACTAGAACTTCTCAATATCATGCTTTACATTCAATTGTCTTTCATTTTGCCTTCACACATTAAGTTTACCTAGTAACGTTGCTGTGTGCATGAACTTCGTCCTAGGCCAAATTATTTGTCTCAAATTCACTGATACCCTTTTCTTTCCCTGTTGACAACTTTATGACCATCAGATTAAAGATCTTGCTAACCAATACCTTTCGGACATGGATTAAGGAATTAAAAAAAAAAAAATAACTATTCATTAAAAAACTAAGTATATCATTTTTTCATATATTAAGGATCTGTTTGGATAAACGACTTAATTAAGCGCTTATATGATAAACTTTTATCATATAAACGCTTATGTATAAGCTATTTTTATAATCAAAGAGAAAATATAGTCAAACTGTTTTCATATAAGTTATAAGCTGTTTTCATAAGCTATCATGAAAAGCTTATCAAAATAAGCTGAAAACAGCTTATGAACATGTCACAAGCTGTTTCCATAAACTCTCTCAAACACTCTGACAAGCGCTTATGCCAGTAGATAAACCCAAATAAGCTGTTTATAAGTCAATCCAAACAAACCCTAAATACACCACTTACCATACAAACTTTTTTAGATTCCTTAACATTGGTTAGCATTTGCCTTAGATTAATATCGTATTGGTACACTTGAGGACACCATAAAATAATAAAATTCACTCTCAATTGAAAAACATGTAGGATATGAATGATACAGAGAAAGAAATGTATGGGCAAGTGTGTTGCCATATGGGCACAAAAGAGAAGAATGATGGCAATTCAAAAACAAGTACAGCATGTTGGTATGCTCCAAATCTGTATATCTTGGAAAACATTGATTTTTCCCAAGACTTTAGGATGAGGGATGATGGTGGCGGGCGAATTTAGCAAGGAAATGTTAGGAAGGCAGCACAAATCAAACAAATGAGCCAAAAAGTATGAAAGAAGCAATATATAGTTCGACATTGACTTATATGATAAACAAACTCTTTTCACCCATAAGCAAAAAAGGAACGTGTCCCTTAAAGTGATGAAGGGCTATGAAACCTACAATTGCAGGTCACCTATGAACACATGCACTTCTCCATATTGGAATCATTAAAATCATTATACCAATGCCTATGAAACAAACAGACTAGGTAAAGCTGGTACCCCCCAGAATTTTGAAGACTTGAAATTTAAAGAAAGCCAGTTTTGTCGGACGGTTCACAATCATCTACATTGACTAGCATGAATTTAATGAAACAGTTTCCATTGAAATTTTGGAATTAGACATTCTCATCACCAAAAATGAACTCTATAGATATTTTGCCTCCAACGTACGTTTGGAATTTCCCAACGGAAAACCAAACATGCACTAAATAAGTTATGTTATTGGATTTCAGACTTCACATAATTCAAGTCCCTCAATGGATAAGCTTTTCTTCAAACCATATGACATCATGGATATGATGAAATAGGATGAATTGAGATGATATTTTGTAAATACATAATTATCTTCAATATATTACTTATTTCATTACTTTTCCGATCGTATGGAAAGAACAAAAGAAACATCTTCTTTCTTAAACATTTTCTAATCTCTAGTGGACCTATCAATAGAATTCGAACCCCAAGCATTCAGATATGTTAGGTTAGACTAAAAACATATGTCTAAAGAAACAACTATTTATATTCAAATCTCATTTAAAATTTTAAAACCAGAATATCACCTAGTGCTGAACTTGAAAACTAAACTGAAAAGAACTATCTTTTCCAAAACTACTTCTGCATGTCATATCTAGTCATCTTAAAGAGGAAAATAAAGATGGGTAGGCTGCAAGTAGGATGGGGAGAGAAAGAGATTTAATGT
The DNA here is from genome assembly GCA_039655645.1 of Ammopiptanthus mongolicus. Taxonomy (NCBI): domain Eukaryota; kingdom Viridiplantae; phylum Streptophyta; class Magnoliopsida; order Fabales; family Fabaceae; genus Ammopiptanthus; species Ammopiptanthus mongolicus. The sequence goes on along the minus strand of CM077348.1, from coordinate 25,580,005 downwards.
GATGTTCCTGAATCAAATAACCTAGGAATTTAAAACTATTCAAGGTACAGAGTTACCATTCTATGCATGTTAAATGGCAAATTTAATCTCCAATCCTTCTGTTTACGACTTAATGGCCTGCCTTTTCTTACAGGGTCTCTATTCTCTTTAACGTTCGCCAATTTCCACATGCATATCTCTGAGTCTTTATCTATAGAATCTAACAAGAAAACTCCATCCTCTTCGAGGCAATTAGACTCTATATTTTCTGTATAGTAGACTCTCATAGGCATGTCTTTGAATCGACTAAGATCATCTGGCACTTTTAGTATCCTCTCAGCACCCGGGGATGAAACCTTCAGAGCAAAATTGTGCTTTGTTAGGTACCAAATACGCTTCAAAGTAACAGTCATTTCCTACTGAATAAAATCTCACTGGAACAAAAGTATAGGACATAGCTGCAATGCATTACCTCTAGAGCCAAATCATCAGGTATCTCTCCAAGTGCTCCAACTTCATCTAATCTTTTCTTGTATTCTTGATTGTAGCGTTCAAGCTCTTCTATGCTTGGACACCCATATCTGAAAAAAGAATGATGGAAATTAGAACACAAAACAAACTGCAAAGTTTAAGTATCAAATAGACAAGGAAGGCATTGCAAACTCATAAGTAAATTATGCATCACTGGGTGATCAAGTTTGAAGTATATGCCAATGATGTCTAAAATAACCTTTTACAGATCTTAATACAACATCATTGGTTATGCTAACAACAACAACAACAATCAAAGCCTTTTCCCACTAGGTGGGGTCGGCTACATGGATTGAACAATGTCACTATGTTATATAAAAACCAACTCCTATTGGCCAGTTAGGTCTAAATCTTTCCTAATGGTTTCACCGAGAGTTTTTCTTGGTCTTCTTCCCCCTCTAACCCTGGGGCTATCCTCCATATCAAACTCTCCTCACTGGGGCTCCTGTTGAACACAAAACTAACTGCACAGTTTAAGTATCAAATAGACAAAGAAAGCACTATAAACTCATAAATAAATCATGCATCACTGGCTGATCAAGTTTGAAGTATATGCAAAGATGTGTAAAATAATGAATAATGTTTCATAGATCCTAATACAACATCATTTTTTCATGCCAAATACAACATGCTCAGAAAATTATACACAAACCATTGTTAGCATATGCTGTGCACAAATTGGCACAGACGTCTAGCACTAAGAAGCTAAAGACCATAGGAGTAGTTTATCTGAAAAATGGATGGAAATGGAAATGTGGCATGTGAATGAGTTGAGCAGCAGAGTTAGGACCTCAGCTGTACTAGTAGAGCATGATTGGAGAAAGATGATTAGAGTTAGAATGTGACTTGAAAAGAATGAAATCTATATTAAAAATGAAGTGATCTCAGGGTACTGATATGGATGAAATTAGCCTGGTATTATACTGGTTCTGGTTAAAGGGCTGCTTGTGTCAAGCTAATCCTGTTTTTATTGAGGAACAATGTTTTATTTACATTTGTTTGCTTGTTTGAGTTGTTTTGTTCTTGTATATGAGTTAGAGTACCCCTTGTACTCTCAATCAATATACATTTTGCTTATAAAAAAAATGAAGTGATCTCAGCTTCTCAAAGTTTGTCTCCAACAAAATAAACTTCTTAATCCGTCCACCAAAACATTAGCAAAAGAGGAAAGTGGAAATACGTTTTCTCAGGAATATAATTTTCATAAAATAAATAAATTATGAGTATTGGAGAGTTCATAATACAAGTCAGTGCTCCTATCCCTAAGACACTAAGTGCCATCAAATCTTGAAGTCAAATTAACACAGATCCCAAGCATTCGTGCAGGGTTCCATGTCCCATAGATAGCCCCTCACCACTGGTTTTGAGTCTATACTTGGGATGTTTGCCACATACTGAAGACAACCATAGCTCAACAATTAAGGCGAATTCCCAGCATCCATGCCAAATCTGGCCCATCTTTTAACCACTTAAGCCCTAGTCCTCACTCAATGGAGTCTTCAACACCAATGGCAAGTCCACTCATATTTCAGACACGTCTAGGCAACCTGCGGTTACTAGGATATTGACACTTAACATTTGACTTGGGAGTTGGGACTGGCTGTCACCTTCCCTAGCCTTCAGCAAGAATTGTGTTCATTATCTTGTGAGGCCCTTTCAGTTATTAGCCTACCTTATCAGCCTCCTTGAGGTGCTCTGTTCTTCCCTTCCAAGCCCTCCAAGTCCAAGGGTTGGATCATTTGACTAGTTACACACCATTAATTCTCAATTTGGAACACCCCACCAGATGAGCTAATTAAAATAATGTAAATATATTCTCCCAGATGTTGTATATGACACAGGTTGAAATCTTACTCATTTGTTAATTTATCCAATCTCACATACACATATCCACGAGGAGTAGTCTTGAAAGCATATAGTTTCATGTCCTCACTGAACTTCATAAGGACATCCTCAGCAATAGAGAGGGCTCGTTGACCCCAAGGAACATTTTGCAAGGCAACTCCACCACCATCACCACCATCACCAATCTACAACATAGCACAAACTTTTAAGCAATGTTTAATTATACCTGTCACATAATTGAAATGAAGAGCTCTACATTAAAGCAACAATAATCCTGGAGTTAAAGACATGGTACCTTAGGCTCAGCCTCATCTTCCTCTTCCCATCCATCTGTCGTTTCACCTTCTTCACTTGTCTCACCTGCAAATTTTAACATACTTGAACCTATTAAGATGATAGTTTTATAATAACTGTAATAAAAAAAACTTAAATCTATCTGTTTGCGAATTTTCCTCGACTATAGCTGAATGGCTCGACTATTTTGCAATCTTCGATTCCCAAAAATCAAACTACTAATGTCAAGGAAAGGGCTCGGTTCCTCGAATGGAAGTTCTTAGGATAACTACACAAAGCTCCTAAACGGAAGTGACAAAAAGATTTCCACACAATTGGCTAAAGCAAATGGCAAATATTAAGCTAAATGTAAAAGCAATAAATAATAAGTACATGTACATAAATTGGGAAAGACTGAAAAAATAAAGAGAGCTGAAAAGGTAAAATGCTGTAAATCGAAAGCAAAGAAATGGAGAAAAGTGTTATCATATTGAATGATTCGTCTAATTGTTGTTGTACTTTACAATGAAACTCTCAATACTATTTATAGGCCAAAGTTATACTATTAGTGGCTCTATACACTATCTGCAACAGTTTCCTAACACAATCCACGTCTAAGCTAGTGGCTAACAGCATAAAAAACAACTAATCCTTCCACAGCTAACTTCTATGCTATTATCATCTAGAGTTATTAAATGTATTAGCCAAGGTCTAACCTACCATCCTACAATCATGGGGAATGGCTGTTACCAGTACCCTAGTGCATATCTGTGTGCACCCACCTCCAAACAGCCCACAACATTCATGAGATTTCTCAAGCAGATGCTTCCTATTTTTAAGGAACCTTAGCTGACTCGGTCAAATCTATCAACTGATTTGATCTGTAGACTCCACTCAAGACACATACCCTATTAGGCCCAGTTCGCATGTTCATCCTAATATTGCATCGTTCTCCTGTTAGCAGCCCACTATCACTTTTAGCCGAATTCGTTTTGCTTCCTCAGTTGATGATTGATTACTCCGCTTCAGCTAATTTAGCTGACCCAATATTTTTCAGTGTTAACACTATTACTTCACATAGCTACTTTTGCTAGGGGCATCTATCAACGCCCATGAGAAGAAAGAATAAACAGTAAACACCGAGTAAATATATCAGATCTTGTGAAGCAAAGCAGAGCAATGCCAACTAATTGTAACAGCAACATGTGTGTTATCATAACATCTAGAAAATGATTAGCTAGTAAAATTTTTAAATTCCCAGAACAAAGGAGGACGGAAAATCCTCCTGAACAAAGGCATTAAAGAAAAAAATAAGGAAAGAAGCTTCTCAATTCTCATCACAATAAAACTCTACAACCCTTCTTCATATCCGTCAAGGAGACTCACTTAAAAAAAATGTGCAGAGCTCCAAAAGCAAGCCTAATAAAACAATCCTATCCCACAGCAGATCTAGTGGAAAGTAAGAATTCTCAAAATTAGCATTCAACTCCATCCAGACAATAGATAGCATGGCAGAACTCTGTTAAGCCTTTCCCTCCTCACTCCTGCGTCCTGCCAAAACCCCTGAAACTAGTAAAAAGAAACTTCCTAAACTAAAATGGTGTACCCAAGATTACCCAAAAATCTCAAATAACCAATTCCAACAGTTAGAGTTCGGGCTGCTAAAACAGATAGGAAGTTGTTTATAAACTAAAACTGAGCAAGTAGAGATATTTCTGGGGTCTATCAACTGAAAAAAATACAAGATTTTAGCCATAGATGGGTCTACGGATTAACAAAGATGATTCTCAACGAGGAATTTCTCCCTAATCCGACAACGGGTAAGAAACTGGGAAACTAGAAAAGAAAAAAAGAGATATACACAAATACACAGCAAAGGAATCAAGAGTGAAACCCTCCCCTATTTAGCTTAAACATATTTAAAAAAAGGGTGGCCTAGTGCACGAGGATTTGGGGAGGCTAGACGTATGCCGCCTTACCCCGTAAGTGAAGAGGCTGTTTACAGGATTTGAACCCGTGACTTAGCTTAAACATATACACAAAGAGAATGGGACATATTATTCAATGTTTAGGTTACAGATAATCTAGTTTCCTGTGGCTAACAATGGTATGCACAATTGGTAAGGGAAAACCACCTAACTAAGTTGCCGGGATTCAACTCCTTGAGGGTGGGGCTGCCCTGACCCTGGAATGGGGCAGCCACCCACCCCTGATCCTAAATTTTGTTTTTGCCACAAAAATGTTTCCTTTATATTTACTATATCAGCTCAGCTGTAAAGTAACAGAAAGATCCATACACTACACAACATAACCATGTAAAATTTTATTGGCATTCATTTGGCCAGCGTTTAAAACCAACTACTACTTGAGCCCATCATTGATATGATAATTAAGATTTAGAAAATTTTTGTAGAAAAAAATAGACACCTCAAATTTGAATAGACAAGAAAATAATTAAAAAAAAAAAAAAAAAAAGATGAATGAAGAAACAGTGAGAGAGAGAGAGAGAGAGAACCTGGAATATCGTCAGAGAAGGCGGTGCTGAAAAAGCGAAGGGAAGTGGAGAAGAAGGCGTAAAGGTTGGAGTTTGGGTGAGAAAGAGATGGGTTTTTGAAATGAAAGGAAGGTGAATAATGGTAATGAGGAGTTGGAGTGCGTTGCAGAAGAGCACTAACAATGTTCCTCATCATATTCCTCATACTCATAGCCCTTGCCATGTTTTATGCTTCCTCTGCTCTTTCCTTTTACACTTCACTCTGCCATCAACGTTTCAGCAATCTATTTTAGTGCGTCTCTGCTCTCTCGTTCTCTCTACACAACACACGAGACGGCGGTGCTCATTCGTCCAATACTTTTTTTTTTTACTATTCATATTGGTTTTATAAATTTTACTTTTTTTTTCAAATTGATTTTACACATTATATTTCATTTTTATGTTAGTTTTTTCAACAATTTCAATCTAATGCCGTCAGTTTTGATCTGACGTGACTATCACGTTAGTCTGACACGTAACTCTTGATCTGACACCATAAAATCAAAATTAACGGAAAGGACTAATATGAAAACGAAACATAACGTATAAGATCAATTTGAAAAAAATAATATTTATAGGACTGATGTGAAAATAAAAAAACGTATAGAATCAATAAACCTATTTTGCCTATATAACCAATAATTGACCAGGATAACAATCAACATCCAATAATCAAGATTTATTGATGTTAGTTCATATAATAACAAAATATTATTATCTTGGTGTAAATATTCATATTTATGGATGACTATCTTAATTTGATATCTGATTGTATCTCGTAATATCATTATCATACCTTGGAATATTATGGAATTACTCTTCCTTATTATTCTCTGATTTGGTTCAGAATTGAGAGTCTATTATCTCTATAAATAGGATTATTAGGTTTATCAATGTACACACTTAATTAGATTATCAATACAAAGATTATAACTAATTTCTGAAGAACTCGCCTTTGAATCCTACTTCTTGAAGAACTAGTCACCCACTTCATATTTTTATTATCTTCATCTCTTTATTTTCTATTCTTTTATAATACGTTATCAGCGCGAGACTCTCTACCATATAAGTGATGGCTTAATCAATTCATAGGTTGTATAGCAATGATTTATCATCTAATTCATGATTATATTTTTTCTTATAGCTTTGTATTTTTTTCATATTAATTTTAGCATGAAAATCGTTAAGTGCTCAATCCATAAAAAAAAATTACTTGTTACTCATGATAAATTCCGAAAGAATTTACCATTCAAACATTCTTGAAGGATGGCATGAAACCAATGATTTTTCCTAGTAATCAATATATGAGGATCTGTGTTATAGTTCCTGAAGAACAAAACTTTCAATACTAGTTCCTAAAGAACTAGCCCTTGAAAATCCTAGTTCTTGAAGAACTAGACCTTTGAATCATGATTGAAATTGACAAATCATTTGATCTTAGTACATTTTGAAATAAAGGAAAGTGAAATAAAAATCATATATGTTTATCAAATATGCTCCTCGAGTAGCAAAAATGAAAACGTTATTTCAAATATATACCCAATGAACTTCATTCCCAAAAGTGAATGTCATTTTGGATACCCCAAAGGTCGTGATTATGATCATTGATGTGGTAGAGATTACCATTATCGCGATGGTTTAGATCGTCATATAAGAGTATATCTCATATAAATATGAAAAGAGTACAAAATTCATAGTAACATAATTCCCCTCAAAATGGAAAATCCTTTTATTGGTGCATTCTAATGTTATGTATGTGCTTCTTGAAAACTGAAGTTGAAAGTGCCTTGTGAATAGATTTGTTGGGTTTGTCACTTGAGCTAATTTTCTATTCTCTTATAATATTATCTAATGTTTTCTAATGTTATTTATTTATAGCTACTCAAAATGGTTCTATGCTACTTAGATATTTTTTTCAATAATTCAAATGAATTTTAAAGGTTAAATTAATAATTTGGTCTCTTTACGTGACACTAATCTTGAATTTAGTCCCTATATGTAAAAAAATTTGAAGTCGGTCCCTGTATGTGTAATTATTTTTAATTTGATTGTTGCCGTTTATTGGTGTTATAACGTCGTTTATTGGAGTTAAAATATAAGCATCAAATTCAAAATAATTGTCACATGTAGGGACCAAATTAAAAAAAAAAAAATTCACTCCTTATATGTGACAATCATTTTGAATTTGGTCCTTATACTTACTTTAATTTCAACAAACGAGGTTATAACACCAATAAATGACGAATACACAATTAAAAATAATTGTACATATCGGGATCGATTTCAAAAAATTCCATATATAGGGACCAAATTCCAAATCAGTCACGTAAAAGGATCAAATGATTAGTTTAATTGTTGATTAATTTAATTTTTGATTAATATTTCATAGATTTTCAAGCATTTTTGCTGTATAAATTGTCAAGAACTACCCTTAACATTTTGTAAATTTTTCAGTAAAAAAAAAAACATTTTGTAAATTGTACTCAAGTCTGGGTTACAATTTATAAGAATATTCTCAGAAGTTTATTACTTATTTTTTTATATTGACTAATCTCAGATGTATGGGTCCTTCAAAAAGAGAAGGACTCGATATGTATTCGGTCATCCAAACCTCAATTAAGGATGCGTTTGGAGGGGCTTATAAAGAGTTTATGGGAATAACTTACGAATATAAACTTATATAAATAACATATGATAATAGTTTATAATATTTTTATAAACTCTTTTTAGCTTATTTTAATAAGCTTGTCAGAGAAGCTTATGAAAATAAGTTGTTTTTAGCTTATTTAAAAAAAAAAATTATTACATAAACGCTTAATTAAGTTGTTTACTCAAGCATGCCATCGTTGATCTATATGATGTTTTTTCTATGAACTAGATCTATTATCCATATTTGAACTTTATAATACCCTAGCCGTTTCTCTCTCTCAACCTTCACTCTACTCCTCTCTTCCTTCTTTCTCATTCACCAAAGGGGGGTGGTTTTGGGCCATTTTTTGGCCTGGAATCACCCCTCTACATTGTTTTTTCTCTCCTTTTATCTAAATAAGTGGTTTTTTCACATAGATCTGATTTTTCTTTCATATTTTTCCGTGATTTCGTCGTCTGAGTACAACGTTGTTTTGTTCGTTGTCTTGGTGCGGCATTGTTTGGTTTCTCGTCTTGTTGCGGTATTCGTTTGGTTCAGATTGGCAGATCAGCTTCGATCCATTATATATTCAATCAGGACTTGGGCGTCAATGTTACAGATCCGGAGGTATGAGTATTCTGGCCGCTTTGATTTTGTCACATTTGTAGGTATTTTGCCGTTTTATGCTATTAACCTAGGTGTTGAATTTGTTCGCAGATTCATCCTTTTCGATTTTTAGCGATATTGAATTTCTGTTGTTTTTAATGTATTTTATCAACTTGAATGAATGAATATCTTTTTCGAGTCAAAAAAAAAAAGATCTATTATCCATAGAGAAAAAGTATTTAACCATATTTACTTCTTCATATTTTGACATCTACAAAATTTCCTTTTATTTTGTTTTTATGGCAATAAAGTACCTTCCTTTTTTTTTTTTTTTACTGAATAAAGTACCTTGCTTTGTCCTTGTATCATATTTGTTTCTATTTCTGTTGCATTATTTAGCTAAAATAGTTAAACTTGTCCTATATCTTTACTTTTTTATTTATTATATCTCTTGTTTTGCAAATCATCATTTAAGATGGTCCTGCATCAAGGTTCTCTCAAACCAACTAATGAAAATCATGAAGTGAGGTTAATGACACTTACCTAGTCATTAGGTGGAGATAAGATAAGATAGGTGACGTAGTTGGGTAGAAGACATATAACGGCATCATTTATGTTTCTGTTTAATCCCTTACTTAGTTATAGAAACAAATATGATACAAGGACAAAGCAAGGTACAAGGACAAAGCAAGGCATCATTTATGTTTCTGTCATTCATTTCATATTTGTTTCTATTTCTATACCCACTCCCACTTCACGTTACCCCACCCCATCATGCCAACCGTCTCTTTGAAACAACACCAGAGATTGAGTTTCTTTCAAAGGGCGTTGACAAATATATATATATATATATATATATATATATATATATATATATATATATATATATATATATATATTCTAATCTTGATCATTCATATATGATCCAAAGATCCAGATTTATTCAGGTCCAGATTTATTCTTTTCACCTCTCATAATAACACACTCCTCTCACTTGAGTCGCTCCCTATAAATAAGAGTATAACATTGTTAAAAAAAATTAAGAGTATAACATAATAATAATTAAATGATTAATAAAATATTTTAAAATATAAAAATCTTGTTCCTTGTCTTTTCATAATGCAAATCAAACATTATATAATATAAATGACATTTTAGTAAATTTTACGTTGTTCTCTCCGATGCTTAAGCATACCAAACAATGTACAGCACAAAATTGTTTATATTGTGCATCAATTACAAAATGTCATACAAAACAAAAAGTTGTGTTGTGACTCAACTACTTGTTCTGTATTGTTCTCTTTGTTTTGTCCTTTAATGTGTATCAAACGGGCCCTAAGTGTATGTATCCTCGATGAAAGTGAAACAGTGCAAAAGCACATTTCCAACTCACAAGCTACATATTGTCGCTTCGGACCTATCCAAACACGCTATAAGCATTATTAACGTCACGTCATAATTTCCATTTGTTAAGTTGACATAACTGTGATGAATGGGTTGAGATTCTCTCCATTTCTTTTGCCATTTAGGAGAGCGATAAACACAAAGGGTTTTTTAATGATTTAAATTTTTTTAAATGACAAAAAAAACATTTAAAACATAAATCTCTCATTTGTGTCTATCATCTCAACTTGTGATGGAGAATATTGAATTATGATCAGCAAGAAAATTGATCAAATTAGTAAAAATAAAAGATGAAGGACCAAATTATAAATAAATAAAAGATAAAGGAGAATGCCTATTATTTATCATGAAATGGAGGAAAAAGGACATGATAAAGGTAGTCCTTATATACTTGGTGGTAAAGTAAGTTAAAAAGCTCTCTATCAATCACTCTTCAAAGGTCTCGTTTGAAAACCTCTGAAAAACGATGGGGAGCATTTTTTTGCAAGGAGCTGACTTCCCCAAGAGACATACACCTACATGGTTTGTTTTGTTTTGAACTCGAATCCTCCCTGCAAGTTATTTACTAGTATAAATTATGGCAACAGAATTTATGTAAATAAGAACGATAAATTGAGAATGAGTGAATATGAGTGAATATGTTGGAATCCCACGTTGGATAGTGATATGATCAGACTAATGTTTATCAGTGGGGGACAACCCTTATCCCATGAGTTAGCTTTTGGGGTTGAGTTAGGCCCAAATCAAAATCTAAGATAGTATCAGAGCCTATCCGAGATCCGTTGGACCACCCCCAGATGTCCAGTCCTGTAAACTTTACGTTCCAGAGTGTTGCAATCCCACAATGATATGACCTGACTAGTGTTTATAAGTGGGGAACAACCCTCACCCCATGAGTTAGCTTTTGAGATTGAGTTAGGCCCAAACCCAAATATAAGAGAATCTCCTATCAAAAAGCTGCATATCATAAATTGCAAATGTATTCAACCTAATAAACAATAGTAATTCAATAACAAAGATAAGTCCACTTCCCTCATAAAAAGAACTGCAAAAGGAGAGCTATAACTGCAATATTATACCCTGAAGGCTCGTTTGGTGGTCAGGATAGGATAAAGACGGATAGGATATAAGAGCTGGATAAGGATAGGATATAATATGAGCATGATAAGCTCTTATCCTGTCTGATGTTTGATGCGCATCAAATAACGATAGGATATGATATAAAATATCCACAAATGATAAAATTACTCTTATATCAAAATTACAGTTTTTTTTCAAAAATAAAATTTAATATTATGTGATTTTTTTATGCATTTAAATTAAAAAAATTAATAATGTATATTTTTGACTTTTTAATTATACATTAGTCCATTTTTTAAATTATAAAAAATTAACTTTTTTTTTTCACTTTTTATAAAAATTGCTAATTAAACCACATATTTTAATGGTGAATTCTATGGTACCCTAAGGGTAACTTTACCCTACCTAGGTGACCCAATCAGATGGTGAGAACCATTTGACTTGACCCACTAATATGATTCATTTAGTTAAGGTGGCGCATTCTGATTGGACAGGATAACTTTTACCCCAAAATTATTGAGGGTACCGAAGAATGCACCTATTTTAATTAGTAATAAGAGTGACTAATTAGGCTTAAAACCGCAATTAAATAATAACAATATTAAGGGTAAGAGATAAAAGAAAAAACAATTTCTTATCCTATCCTGTTGGTTCTAACCCAGCTCCACCCTCAGGATAGAATTATAACTAAGTAACAGGATATGCTAAGCTAACAGGATAAGACTATCCTATCCTGCTGGTTCACCAAACTACAGATTAAAGCAGGACAGGATAACTTATCCTATCCTGCCTCCCTTATCCTGGCCATCAAACGGGCCCGAAGGTTTTGGCTTTTGGGTACTCACTACTAGGGAACTTACGCTTAAAAGTTAGGGCTGCACCACACATACAGGAGGAAAAATAATAACAATAGTTATATAAACAAAAACATATCATTAATTTGTTTTGCTGTACTTCATAAACGGAATCATTTATTTCCATTTCTTCAATTATGAAAGTACATTATATAAAACTTTGATATTGCAGGAAGGAACTAATCCACCACCACTAGTTTCTGATATTCTGGGCCAGAGATAGCAGCTTCCATGGCATTTTCAGGGCTTATATCCCCATCATTATCCAAGAACAAAGTCAGCAAATTCTTAGAAAACCCACTTACTAAAGCCACCCCTTTCTGAGTGGCAGGCACTGGAGTGGCCCTTGAGTCTCTCAGATTCCAAAAAACTATCTGAGGCACAGAAGAACCATACCCCATCTCATTGAACTTCCTAGTGATTGCTTGGTAATCAGTCTCCCAAGGGTTTAGAGATGCTTGATCAAACTCCATGTCACTGAATACAAACACCCTCTTAATCATCTGATCCTCCTTCAGATTCCCATTCACAGCAACTTCCAATATGAGATCAAACACCTTCTGGAAATCAGTGTTCATCCCCCATGGCATACACCTCATAAACTTGGTCTTCGAATCGAGATCATCCCCTTCAATCAAATGAAGCTCAGGATTTGCACTGAATGTAATAACCTTCCCTTTCCAAGGTTCCTCACTCAATTCAGACACCAACAATCCCAATGCCACAGACACCTCCATAGGGATCCCAGACATACTTCCAGATACATCACAAACAGCAATACAGTTCTTCATCTTTCCTTTCTTGACCAAATCATCAACCATTCTCTTCCATTGCAACTCAGCCACCTCTCCACCATCTCCATCCCCTAATGATTGAACAATCTCATGTGGAAGCAATGCACCAGCAGCAATAGTTGTCTTCCCTGACTTCACATCCTCAAGGTACTTCTCAAACCTCTCTTTATCATGCTTCAAAAACTTCTCCTTATAAAACTTCATAGCCACAGAAGCAACCCTATTATAAGGAAGCAAATCCCATCTATTAGCACCAATATACACCTCAGGTAACTCCAGAACCTTCCTCAATGGCACCAAAACCTGCTTCCTCAAACGATCACGCACTCTATAAGCATAGTGTGCTTCCTCAATTCCCTCATATTCAGGATAAGCCTCACGAGGGAACATCCTCCTTGCAATGCTCTCACACAACAAAGTTGAACGATCATAGGAAGAATCAACCGAAGGGCACCATTTTGCAGCAAGACTGATTTTTTTCAACACCCCAGAATTCAAAAACTCGAGATCATGCTTCAAACACTCAGCAAAGTGATCAGAGACACGGTCGTGTAGGGAACGAAAATCTGGGTCAGACCCATAACGTTGAACGAGCTTCTTAGCCATGGAAACCTTCTTTTCTTCCCTTGATACTCTTGCTTTCTCCTTTTCAGCCTCGACCCTCGTTTCCGATGTAACCAAAGACTTCTTCTTTACCCTTTTCCCAACGTTTAATCCCCTGCGACCGCGTGCACCGAATGGGGTTGCACATGCACGTTTTTTCTTGGAAGAGAGTTTTCTCTGTTGCCACTGTGCTTTCTGGATTTGACGGGCTTCCGGGCCTTCCAGAATTCGGTAGAGGATTTCGGGAAGGTCTTTGAAGTAACCGAAATCGGAGAGGGAGGGGATGTTGGAGAGAAGGGTATTGGGGTGGTGGGTGTGGAGCCAGAGTGCGGCGGAGTAGAAGCCTTGGCGGTCGGATTTTCCGGTGCCGCGGACGGCGCGGAGGTTGCAGAGGAGTTTGAGGGTGGTGAGGGGGTTGTGGGACCATGAAAGTTGGAGTCTTTGGAGGAGGGTTTGTGGTGGGGTGTCAGGGAGTATGTGGAAGAAGAAATCAAGGCAGGGGTTACCAGAGGAGAGGAAGGTAGGGGAGAAGTTTTCAGTGAAGCCCATTGGTGGTAATGATGATGGTGATGGATTGGTTGTGGTGAGATTGAATTTGGCTACCATTAGGTCAATGAAAGGGTTAGAGGGGATAGTGGTGGTGGTGGTGGTGGTTGTGGGGGAGGAGGCATTTTGGTTGGGTTGTGATTTGGGGTTGTAGATTTCAGGGGGACCTAGAAGGGTGGCCATTGAGTGTGTTGTGTACTTGTGCGGAAGTGAATAAACAGAATTTTTGTTTGTGATGTGATGTGTTGAAGAAGTGAATAAATAGAATTTTGAGAGGCAGAGAGAGAGAATTGAGGGTCAATGGAAGATGATGCTGAGAAGAAGGCTTTGGGGATGTGGCTGATTTTGTCGTGCTTATTTTACTTGGGGATCAAGGATTTTACATTTGATATTGACGATGCTTCCCCTCAACGTGCGTGCAAAATCTGTACATGTCACGTTTTAGGACCCGGTTATCAATTAAAATTTTACTTACATTATTCAGTAATAATTTTATAAAATAAAATTTATGATTCATAATTTATTAATCAATTATAAATTATCATATTATTAAAAATATTTAAGTTTGATTTTTATCATAATTATTTTAAAAATAATATATAAAATAATTTATGATCAGTTGATAGTGTAAAATATTTTATTATTTTAAAGAACTTATAATTTATTAATAAAGAGTTAATAGACAATTTAAAATATTAAAATGCTAGTAATACACTTTTTAACATTCTCTTTACAATATATTCTCTCCTATTGATTGAAATTAGTATATGTCTCACTTAAATTTTATAAAACATACATAAATTTCAACCAATGAAAAAATATATTAAAAGAAGAACGTTAAAGAATGTGTTACTAACATTTCTCTACTTACTTTCTTATCCTTAAGTTTTTGTTTTTGTTAACAATCTTATCCGTTAAGTTTTTTATTCTTCTTTTTCAAGGTTTTGGTCAAACATATTAATTAAGGATTAAGATTATTTATTAGTAGTTATTCTTAATGTATTCAATATTGACTTTTTTACTAATGCAGTGTAATTTTATTGGAGAATAACGGATGAAATGTAATTTTTTTAAAAATAATGTGATTGAAGTAAGTTATAATGTAGATGAATAACTTATTAAGCAAAATCTTACATATAAGATACGACTTAGTTTTATAATTATTAAATTAAAAAAAACAAAACAAAATTACATCGAAGTCGTAGAGACTAAATACGGCTTAACTTTTTCCATTTTTTTTAACGTAAAAACAAAGTCGTGGTTTCGAACCACGACTCACTTAATTTATTTTTTAAAAGTTACAGAAGTCGTATTAACCAACTACGACTTTTATTTTATTTTATTTTTAAAAAAAATTATTATAGAAGTCGTTTACAGTATATTTAAGTACACTTTAAAATTATAAATAAGTGTAAAGGTCAAAATTGGTCCTTGATAAAAAATTACAATGATATTTTGATCCCTCAGAAATGAAAAATACAAATTTGATTCTCAAGAATGTAAAATGCTGATCAAATTAATCATTTTTCGGATAATTTTTAGGGACATTTTAGTTTCTATCAGAGATTATTTTGACCCACATTTTACATTCTTGAGGATCAAATTCTCATTTTCCATTTTCCAGAGACCAATAGAATTATAAAATTAGAATTTTCCATTATTTAAAATTATAAATAAGAGTAAAGGCCCAAATTAAGTACACAGTGATATTTTGGTCCCTGAGAAATAAAAAATACTAATTTGGTTCTCAAGAATATAAAATGTGGGTCAAAATAGTCCCTGATAGAGACTAAAATATCCCTAAAAATTATCTTAAAAAGGACTAATTTGACCTGCATTTTATATTCTTGATGACCAAATTTCTATTTTCCATTTCCAATGAATCAAAATGTCAACATGATTTTTTGTCAAAGACCAATTTAAACCTTTACTCTTATTTATAATTTTAAAATATACTTAAATATACGGCACACGACTTTTTTGATATTTTTTTTAAAAAAATAGAGTAAAAGAAAAGTCATAGTTAGGTACTACGACTTCGATAACTTTTAGAAAAAATTTTAGTTAGTCGTGGTTCAAAACCAGGACTTTGTTTTTACATTAAAAAAAATGAAAAAAGTTAAGTCGGATTTAAGCTCTATGACTTCAGTGCAATTTTTTTTTTTTTTTTTTAATTTAACAATTATAAAACTAAGTCGTATCTTACATATATGACTTTGGTAGCTAAGTCGTTCATCCCCATTACGACTTACCCCAATCACGTTATTTTTAAAAAAACTGCACTACTTCCATTATTCTCCTACCAAATTACACTACTTTGGTAAAAGTCACATTCAATATTTAATGTTTAATGAATATTTTAATTTAATATTCTGTACAATAATTTTCATTTTTATTTAGAAATTTTTTTTGGTACCCATGTGATAGGTGCGAAGAATCCACCGTCGTTAATAATGACTAATCTTCGTCGAGGAACCTGAAGGCACACTAGGTGGGTAGTCTCCTCCGAACCAGATTTTTTTCATTCTCATGAGGAAAGATTCGAACTCCTAATCATTTGCTTAAGGGACCCAAGCCATTACCACTTGAATATTATTTTTAAAGAATAATTCTAAATCATCTTGAATAATCTTTATAATAATCATTTAATTATTACAGTACTTAACAAAAAACAACAAATTATTATTAGAAAAGTATTAATTATTACACCAAAAAAAGTATTAACTATTAAATAGTTTTTTCTAATATTAAATATATTTAACAATCCTTTTTTAATTATTAAAGGAATATAGCAAAATTCTTTTCATAAATGTTTTTGGCATGTTTGGTTTACAGTTGCAAACGTATGTTTGAGTCCAAACATATGTTTGCCCCAAAGGAACTCTATAGATACTTTGCATCAAACGTACGTTTGGGATTTCTCAACTGTAAACCAATATAAAATTCTACGTCTTTCATACACTAATAATATGTAAATTGCTATCCTCTTTGTCTATTTTCATATCTCATGTTAGAAAAGTTATTGTATCATTTTATTAAGGATTTAATTTGTATATGTTATTAGTATAAAGATATTTTACATTGTCGATCAATCATAAATTGTCATCTGATTAAAAATATTTGAATCATATCATAACTACCTTAAAAATTGCACATAAGATGATCTATGATTTGTTGACTCGCTAAAAAACTTTACACTAACAGTATATCAAAATTAAACTTTTTCATTTATTAAATATTTTTTTAATTTGTCTTTAATATTAATAATAGAGAAAAAAATTACTAGAATGGCAATAATATTTTAAGGGATTCAGTCGAATAGATTTAGTTTTAATTATAATTAATAACTTTAAATGACTTTTTTAATTAGTATGCAACAACCTTAAAACACATAAAAATGGATAGAAGAAATACTTAAAAATATATAGTCATTGATTATTGAAATAGTAATTTGTTTCCAACTTTTCAATATTAATAAAATTTTGAAAAAAAATGTAATAATCATTAATTTGTACCACCTCTAAAAATAATTATTAAACCCATCTAATATAAGCATAAGTGTAAAGTGAATAAATAAAGATGTATATAAAGTAAATCTCTGATTTGGTCCCTGAAATTGTAAGATTGTATCAATTTGGACCTTGTGTCAATTTTGTGCCAATTTGGTCTTTGAAATTATAAGGTTTGTATCAACTTAGTCCCTGACGGAGGGACTAGATTGATTAATGTTTGATAGTTTCAAGGATGTTTTCGAAATTTCGAAAATGTCAAGGACCAAGTTAATACTACCTTACAATTTCTGAGATCAAATTGGAGATTTACTCGATGTATTTAGTTAAACTGTTAAAGTGGATTGAAATCTCAATGCTATTTAACCAATCAAGGGTAAATACACTATTATTTTCTCACTTTACATTCTTACCCACTCTAGAAAAAGCTTTATCCAAGAAGAATAGCTCTTTCACGGCTTGTCATATGGGTTTGGTTAGGGATGAGAATAGGCCAGGCCACTCGTCAGGGGCCTATGACTTGGCCTGTTTAAGGCCTGACCTAGCCTGTTTAATAAAAAGGTCAGGCCTAGGCTTTTCAAAAAGCTTTTTTAATTAAATAGGTCAGACTTAGGTTTATAAAAAAGCCTTTTAAGCCTGATAGGCTAGCCCATTTATAAATTTATATATATATATATATATATATATATATATTATAATATTATTTTTTAACAGAATATATAAAATTTGAGTAAAAAAAATAGAATATATAAATTATGTAGTTTATAATATTAATTAAATAGGGCAAACAAAGATTATTATTTTAGAAAAGATACAATTTGATCTTTATTTATAGAACGTTGGTCTACTTCACATGTAAACTTTGAGAGATGTGAAACTAACTTCCTATGAAGCATTGTTGTAGATAAACATTTTTTTTTTTTATAAGTTTTCAAGTGAGTACGTTATATGATTTGAATATATGATGTTTGTACACTTAAATATATGATTACGGATGTCAAAAATATGATAATAGAAATAATTCTTATTAGTACATTTGTATATGGATTATACAAGACATACAAACTTTAAGATATCATGAAAGTCCATCAAGACATGTTAATACGAACAAAACAATTGTACTATTACTGTTAGTGAATTTGGTGGATTTTGTCAACTTAAAAGCAACTTTTTAGTTTTTACTTAAGATAAAAAGCTTATATCACTTCCATACTTTCACGTGATTTATGCATAATAATTATATATAAAATATTACAATTATGAGTGAAAATAGGCTAGGATGTTCGTGTGAATATTGGTTGGAGGATGAGATTTAAGGCGGAAGAGCTTAATAGGTTGCACCACATGAGAGTTAATCCCACATCACTCAAAAATATAGAGGTTAAACAAGCTAGCATTCTATAAATATAAAACAATCATGTGATCAACATATACTTACCTGGATGAATGTTTAAGAAGGCCATGGGATGCTCCACATGATACATCCCTATAAAGAGCATTATCTACTAATTTATTTTTACTTAGTACTTATAATATATTTTTTATTTTTTATACTATTTTTATTTAGCTTATTTAAAGGCTTTTTGTACTAGCATGTTATCCTTTATTATCTATTTCGAGATAGACATATTACCCTATTCAAAGACCTTTATCTAAAATAGACTTTTAGGTCAGATCAGGCTCCTAAATAGATCAGGTCAGACCTTAAAAATTAGCGTATATCAGACTAATAGACCAAACTCACACCTTGAGATTGAAACACAAATTATACCTATGATCTGATCTATTCCCACCCCTACTAATGAGTATATCGTTCTAGCAAAGGCAAAAAGGTTCTGGGAGTAAACAGGCTAAATAAACAAAGGTGCTAATAACTTCTGAGGATTGCAAACGGACAAAGGCGCTAAGCCTAATAAGTAATAACTATGGAACAGATTCACGGAAGAGTATGCTTGCACAAAGTGTCCCTGTTGAGCACCCATGTTTAGATCCAAGCACCACCAACTACTTTCCCGAAGGCTTCATAATATCTTGAATAATCACAAAACTATCAAGATTTCTAATGGCAATACCGTTGTCCTATTATCGGAACCTTTCATCCGAGGACACCATTCTGACTTCTACCTCTCCATCCCACGTAAAAACTGAATGAAACTCACGAACACCTATTATGGTGGTTCAGAAATCAGAATCAGGAGGATTTAACTCTTGTTGAGATTGAAATACGGGTAGACAAATTTCTGGCATTACTATTAAAGCATCACATAGTGACTGCAGCACGTGCAAGTGCAACATTATTAGTTAAAAGACATAGGATACACCATTTACATACACATATGTTACAACTTACTAAACCCTATTCTTCTAGGGTTTAATTTACATAGACTAGAACAGAAAGTGAAAAAGAAAACCAGCAAAACTTTAGAGTAGTAGTCACACGACCATACACCTAAGAAAAAGCAACTATATAGCTCCTATGCCATTGATCTGTAAGAATTAATCAAATCAACGACACAAAAAAGTAAAAACAGTTTCTTGATTTTTGCAGCTAGTAAGGGTTGGGGAATAAGAAAAAGCACAATGATATCTACCTACCTACAAACAAATAAGTGGTTCTAATTGTGTCCAAGAGACTACAAACGAAGAATAGTTCTAAGTGTGTCCGAGAGATTTTGAATAGTCCGCTGCTCCTGGATTGCTTGCAGCTCCTGCAGTGGCATATCTTCGTAACACCTAATAACAAAGTAAAGCAATTAGGTGAGGAAATCATCAGATCAGATATGAAAGGGCCCAAAACTTGTGTGCTTTCTTGACACAAGCACATCTAGGTTGGAATCAATATAGTTCTCCAATTTAAGCATTGAATAAATGCGCGAGTAACGTGACAAAAAATTCTTTAACATAAAGTGGTAAAATTGATTCCCAGCACAAGTTAAAGTTGAAGAAAGGGACATACATCTTATGGTAAGCTAAAGCCTGTGCCAAATTCAATAGAGTAGAACTCGATGTCAGTCTTTGGTAAATGCTTGGAGGAAGTGGCATCTGCTGCATGTCAATTAGCAAATTAATGTAAGTGATGGTAACAAGTGCACAACACACACAAGGGCACGTGCACACACAGTCACCTCATTTTGTCCTCTCCGACTCTTTTTGGACTGTCCATCACCACTAAAAAGCTCTTGCAATGCTTCTACCGTTCCAGTTCCACTGGTATCTGGTTGCATGCCGCCAAGCACATTGTCTGACAGGAGAGCAATAGGTGATATATCCGTTGCCCTTAAGAATGGGATGGGCACTGTGTTACCAGCTGCATAAATGGACCAAAGCTGCAATAGCAATAAAATTTAAGTAAACAGATGATAAGTCTTAAGACTGCAGTCTCACAAGACGAGATCTTCATGATGGCCACAACAGAATGAGAACAATAGGACTACTAGTTCAAGAAAAAAACCACAGCCAGATTTTTGCAAAGCAAATGATGCAGTAAGATAAACAATGGCCTAGACCTTATACTTAGAAATCTCAAAGCCTCACACTTATATAATCAGAAACACAATCTCTGCTAAAATGGTGTGATCTCATATACAGAAGATTACGATTGGCAGCAGTTATATAAATCAAATCACAAAAATACCTTATCTTGTAAAGCAAATGCTTTGCGGCTGACTGTTTCACTCTTCAATGTGCTATTGCTTATACCACTACCAATTCCAGCTTGTGCTCGATAACTGCCTTCTGTTTTGAGGTTCTGCTCAGTTGAATTACTAGCGCGAGGTAAAGATGACTGTACGTTATCTGTAGTAGAACTACATCCTCTAAAAGAGGCACTGTTTGTGGAAACAACTTTCAGACTCTCAACCCTAAAAGATTATCCACAAAAAGACAGGAACCTACATTACGACATGAGGAACGAAAAGCAAGAGGTGCACCGACAAGCATACAATGTGCATTTTACAAGTTTGCACACGCTAAGACTGTTTGAATTAAGGGTGAGTGAGAGAATGACGAAGAAAAACTTTCTTGAAAAAAAAATATATATATATAGGCAATAGAGATAAACAGATAGTTAAGTACCCAGAGTCATCCAATCTGCGACCTGTGCCACTGGTGAAAGCAGATAAGGAATCTGCAGCTCCGTCCTGTGTGGTCTTGTTGTGCACCTCATCTCCATGGATTATTACAGTGCCAAAGTTGCCTGCCAAGAATCCACATAAATCACCATACTTCAGAGTAAAAAAAAAAGGTTCCATTTATCCAAGTTTAAGTATATAAATTTTAGAAAAGAAAAATTACAAGAGAAAAATAGAAGTCCCCTTCGGATGAGAGGAAAGAAAATAGAAGAGAAAATTTTAAAATTTGAAATTAAGAGAAAATTTTGAATTTTTTGTTTCTAGAGTTTTCTTTCTTCCTTACTTTTCTCTTCAACCAAACAGGAAAATATCAAACTTCTACAATTTTACTCTGTATTTTCTTTCTTCCAATCAAAACATAGGTTACGTGACAACAACTAGAAAAACATGACCAACTTGACTTAATTATATATAACTACAAACTCAGTGGATGGGGCAGACGAAAGAAAGGAGGTTGGCGAAATTTGAGCACAGGATTGAGCTGAGTAACCCGAGTACAGTGACATTCACAGTACCACCTAGTCTACAGCCCATGTGGCATAACATGCAGGTTCTTGAAGTTTAAACCAGATTATTTGATAACATTGCAGAAAAAATCATACTGCTTGAATAATGAACTATTGATACAATAAAAACCAAACAAGTATACACTGTAGTTAAGCTTGACATTGAAAGAAAAACCACATACCATACAATTGTTCAGCTGGCAAAGGTACCAGATATGAAATAAACTTTCATAAACATCATTAAAAAAGCATTTCTAATAGTTATTGTTGAAATTATAGGGTTAAGGTAGGGGTGGAGAAAAGGAGAGAAGGAGACTTTCAATAATGTTCTCTTAGCTGGATATAGAGTATAATGATGTGATACAAAAGACAAAGCACTAGCCCCTATTTATACTAGGAATTAGGTTAAGTACTAGACTCCTAACCCTAATTAAATAAGGGAACAAATAACTTATGTAAGATAAGACCTCCCTAAGAATAAGATAAAATTCCTTAAAAATATATGATTCCTAAAAATAAGGTAAGAAAATTATCCCTAAAATTACATAACATAAATTAACCTAATCTATTATGGATCATTCTCGCCCTCTAAGATATAATGTAGATATTCTAACATTTATAAAAGATTTCAATAAGACACACGTTCTCTCTATCTAAAAGCATGCATGCGTGCAAATTGCAAATACTTTTGATTGTCCGTCTTTGCAGACAGCCACACTTGTCACTCAGTTGCCCTTCCACCCTTTCCCTCACCCTAAAATACTAGAAGCAAAAAGTGTGTCAAAAAACTTAACTGTTAGGATTCATACAATATCCCAGCAATGGATTGAGGATTGAAGTAAAGAGTAATGCTAGCAACACATTCTTTTGAACACTCTCCAACACACTCTTTGTTATTGGGTGATTTCATGTGGGATCCACTATATAGGGAGTGAGCCCATGTTATTTAGTAGGATCCACATGAAATTCAACCAATAACAGAGTGTGCTCGAGAGTGTGTTTAAAAGAGTGTGTTGTTTGCATTTCTCTTGAAGTAAAACCTCTGGTCGTAATATAACACTGAAGCTTCACTATTCCCTGGGATTGGCTTTGGGTTTTTACTGCACAGCTTAGGTGGAGGGCGAAGAAGGCCTCCTTCCGGGGGGCTCGAGCCATCAGTGGGATACCACTCTGAAAGAGCTAGAATTCTAAAAGATTTCTAACATACAACAATCTGATTCTGTATAGTTAGTAAAATAAAAAAGGCCAAAATACATATGACAACTTCTAGCAATCACCACCAAACCAGTCCCTAAATGGCCATGCAATTATCCCTAAAGGCTAGATTCAAGTACCCACAAGAGTCCAATCAGACAAGAGGGCTACATGGGCATCCATGTATGCCCAATCATTGTAAATTTCAGCAGTTTGAATGGCCTCTGCCTTCTTCAAGCCCTATTCCACCATAGAAGATGAAACACATATTGGCTTGCTTGTTTTGCCCACAGCGTTGAGCAAAACCCAGGTGAGAAGAACGAAATCTATAGAATATTTAGTCAAACAAGCGTCTTGCCGTTTGACTCCCAGGTAAACGAAACAAGCTATATACCAGTGGTCCAATGCTAGTTAAAATCATCATCACATATACCTTAAGAAATATCAGTAGAAACAACATAAACCAAAGGAAGGATTATCTCAAGATACTTCAACTTGAGATACACCCTAGAGTTTTTACCCTCTTGTACTCACTGATAAAGCCCCTATGGTTTATAAGAGGAGAAATAATACATGCGGTGTAGGGGATCAAAAGCCGGAGAGAGAAAATCCTAACTGCTGACATGGGGGGGAGTGCACGAGCAGCGAGGTAGGATATAAATAGGAAGGAAGAGAATAAGTGAGGTAGGCTGGAATTAGACTTGGTAATTCGGGAGAGACTATACCTCTTTAATTGTCTAGGCTATCATTTCCATTTCTGCATTTTATCAATTGTAATCCAGGATCCTGTTATCACCTTGATATCAGACCTGATTCTTCTCACATCAATACATGTATATTCAGTATTCCCTTTTTCATTTTCTGGTGTCTATCACTCACTCATACTTTAAGTAACATTAGCAAATAATCAACCTTCAAAAGAAGTGCAATCAAGCAATGCATAAGATGCAAAAAAACAAAAACCTTCACTCGGGTCCACATCTTCCAACTTATGCAGCTTCCTCATAGTGCTATGTGATGAGAGATCAGCTGTCCCCTGAACCCCTATGTTATTTAGTCTTGATGGAACAGTATCTCCATATTCATCATTTAGCTTTGAAGCTACCGTTGTCTGCATAAGATTAAGAACATGTAGTATATAGAAATTACTTTTTTAATTTTTCCAATCTGGAAGGTAGATGAGTCGAACAAGAATGAGTGGATATGCACGTGTGCGTGTGCCTGTGTGTGTGTGTGAGAGAGAGAGAAAGAGGGAGAGGGGGACGGGGAGGGGGAGGGGGAGAGAGAGGGGGGGCAACTTTGGTCATACCTGATCTCCCAATGCAGGTGGAGCAAGAGTTTGCACCTGCAAAGCCATTGAAGCCCTGATCTCCCTGGCCTTTTCTAGTTTTGGCGACATTGCAGCAGATCCACTTTTCCATTTTTCAAAGAATTTGTGCTGAGTAGCCACAGAATATAATGTTGACTCAAAGGAAATAAAACAATTAAACAAAAGAAATACGTGATTGCAAACTAGATAAGCATAAACCAAATTAGTTTGAAAATTAATAGACATATATTTGGAATCTGTCTAGCCACCGATTATATAAAGCAGCCAAAATAAAGCTCATGCCTGATCAGCCATCACTCAAAGGATTAAATCTTAGTAATTTCATATAAACCAGTCTATGCATGAAATTTGATTAGCGATTCCCATGCCGTATCAGTCTTATTTGAGACCATGGGATGGAGCCAGAATCCAACTTCAAGAGCGAGCAAAATTACATATTAAGACACTATATAACCATTCACATTTTATTATTTTAATGTCAAAAGACACTTTACACTTTGATTTAAATGTTGAAAAAACTAAAATATAAATATATCATATAGAAAAAAAGAGGATGAAAAAAAATAGTTAAGAAAAAAAATATAATTTTCATCTTAATTAATGAACCATAATCAATCAGATATGAAACTAATTTCAGTAATTTTGTGAACAAACTAAATAGTTAAATCTATGTATTTGATAAAGAAAAGCTAAATATCAATATTCGACACCAAGTTTTTTAACCTATATATTAGGTGATATACTTTTCCCTATATTTTTTTTTATCTATAATCATTATTCATCGCTTCTAAGAAATTAACTATCATAATCTAATGATAATTAATAACATATTAATTAAAGGATAAAAATTGATTTGTTAATCTAAGTTTTCCAATATAAAGTTGAAAGTAAAAAACTGTACTCATAACAATACCATTTTTTTCTCAAATAAGAATAAATAATTAAAAACATAAATATTTATTAAATTAAAAAATACACAATATACTCATTATTTGGTGTTATAGGAAGACCTAAGTAGCCTTGCCACTGTTATACCCATGTAAAATACCGCTCCATTGACACTGACCTCCTTTACAATTTACATTAGTGAACCAAAATCCATATATCTTTTAACATCAAATCAATAATTGGTTATGTTGGAAATATAGAACCATTGATAGGCCTTTACCTAATAGCTTGCTCCAAGATATGGTATCAAAGCCTCTATGACCAAGTGGTCAAGAATTCAATCCTTGCCGCCCTCATTCTTCACACAACAACAACCAAGCCTAACCCCATTAGGTGAGGTAAAAATGGGATTGTGCCATTGTCTACACTTCAAGCCCAGGGTTCTATGTGAGGAGGCATGTTAGAAATATAAAAAAATTCCTAGGCTTCCACCTAACAGCTTAAGCTTTTAAGAGAGTCAGTCCATAGAAATAGTTTATTCAAATTCAAAATTCTCTATGAGCAATAGCCATCCAAGTTAATCATTAGACTTTAAGCCTTTAACGCAATAACAGTAAACGATCAAGACTAATAAAAACAGTCAGATTACGTAATAAACACAAAATGGATGAGATAGAACAAAATGGAGTAATAATTGCAATGTTGGTGAGTAAGGAAATGGGTAGATATAATTCTCTTCAAAGGGAATAAAGCATCGGGTTAAAAAAGTCTTATGTTTCCAAGTTTATAAATGGAAAAAGAAAGAATATTCCTCATTACTTCCCATCAAGAAGTTTATATCCCAAAATACATTACAGATTGACTTCATCTCGTTATGTTCCTCTCTTTTTCTCCTTTCCTACTATTTTAGCTTACAAGCACAGCTCTGAACAAACTTAAGATATCTAACAGTAACTAAATTTTAATCGGAAACAATACTGATTAGAATGCATACCTTCAACATCTCAGATGCAGTAGGACGGAGACGAGATTCTTTGGTCAGGCACTTCGCAACAAAATCATGGAAATATAGAGACCTACAAAAGAAAAATAAATTTAAACATTCTTATAAACAATGATATCATCATTAAATTGAGATAGACTATCTCAAACACCACTAAGATATGGGTACTGGGAAGATGAAATAGTACAGTAAGAGTAACCGTGCAAACAATCAGGCTAATCTATGTTGCACATATACCATTAGACAGAGAAAGCACCATGTATTCTTTTTTTATAAAGAAATTTCATTAACACGAAAAGAAGAAATTACAATGAATTTGGAGGATAAGGGATCCTTAACAAAAGAGCAACAACATTGTATTATTACTCCTTAACACATCACATTGTAATACCTTTTAAATGAATATGTGAGTTGCAGAAGGGGAAGAGAGCAAATGTATATGAGGTATAGTTCAAACATTAAATCTAACTCATGCAGGCCAATAGATGAGGTTCTTGCTTATACGGAACTTAACAGTGTGCATCTTAGACACAACAAATAAGAGATAGCACCTTATTAAAAAATAAGCCACCATATATAAGAAATTCCAGATCTCACTTTCACTATACAAACCGTTTCAATTTAATATGACATCTTAATATAGAGTACATAAAGAAAACAAAAGCAAAAGACCATAATGAAATATTCAAGTATACAAGAGAGAGCTTGTATAGTAAAAGTATCACAGCAAGGAGGGACTCAGTATTGACTTTCTAAATAACAAAACAAGCACGATATATAATATAGCACATGTAAAAGGAAATCGAAGATCACCAAAATTATCTAAACCAAATAGCATTCTAGATCATCAAGTAACTCTTCAAGTTCACAGAAGAAACCAAGGACAGAAACTGATATGTATCATATTATTGAATAGAGAAAATATAGGAACAGCAGAAGAATTACACCAAGAAATAGGTAAACTCCCTACCCACAGAGCCTAAGCTCCACAGAGAACCATCTCTGCACAAGCTACCAGCCGAAAGGATGTAACAGAAAAATCAAGATCATCCTCCCTTATTCCCCCTCTCCCCTATATAACTACATCCCAATATTGGAGATTCCCAGTTCCCACATGCAAAACTGCCAGAATAGCTACATGTCCCTCCTCTAGCCTATTTAATCTTTTTTTGTTTCTCCTCGTGTAAACTTTCGAAGTCCTAGGCCCATCACCCTGCTCTAAACTGGCCTCTAACATTCACTGACAAACATAAACAAATTAGCTGCTAAAAGGGTAACTTGTATATTATAGCACAGAAACAAACCATTTTTCTTTATCCTCAAGCATTGGAGCTGGTTCGATGGATATCATGAATAAAACCTACAGAAAGAAAAACAAAACAAAAGATACATCATTATACACTTTAACCCCCTCCCACCCCACCCCCCAAAAATAAATAAATAAATAGAACATGTCCATGACAATGCCAAGTAAACAATAAAAACACCTAGTGCTGATTATAAATAAAAAGTGTCAAGAATCAAGAACTCATCGGATCCCTTCTTGCAAATTCTATTCCATTACCTTTTTTCCAACAATCAAGGTAAAGTCTTTTGTAGATACAAGCCAACCAAATTTTTTGCAGTTTATTATAGGTCCTTTGGAGACAAAAGGCAACCAAAATTGTTGCAGTTCATTCTAGAGAAATCAATTGATCAACATTTAAAAAACATAAATAGAAATAATACAAACAAAACTTTGCTTTGAATATCATAAAGAAGAAAGCAAGAGAAAGTAAAAATAAATTAATGATATTTTCTTAAAAAAACATTAATGCAAATAACTATCTCATAGAAGTGGGTAAGATCGTCTCTACTTTGATTTCATTTTAGGTTGGTCGGTACTCAGTAGTTTGTAATTTACACTGCCCGGGTTTCTTGGACTTCAAAATTTTTAATGAATCTTGGGTGTACCTTTGGAACAGATTTCATTAATGTTTGGGATAAGTATGATTGCAAGCTGAGTCTCAGACTTCATTTTACAAAGCACATGATGACCACACACAGAGAAGACGGTGGTGCGGGGAGGCATGTCCAGCAGCAAACTCTTGGGCCCTGACCAGTTGGGACCTTCTGGGACTCCCTTAGGTTGAGTCCACTCGAACCGTGAGGGGCTTGGATGGCTGGAAGGGTCACCGTGGGTGGGTGCACATTGACATGGGTCACCACCAGTTCGTGAGACTGATGGGTAAGAGGTTAATGATCACCACTTGCAGTGGGCAAGTGGGTAGATGCAATGGCTTTCTCCCCCTAGCTCTGATACCATGTGAACTGGAAGAGAAGAGAGAGACCATTGAAGAGGGATAGGTTGTGACCTTTTTGCTCACAATTCTCTGATTTTTATTATGAGAGGGAAGAGCTAGCCGAGCTAGCCTATTACAGCAACGCAAATACAAAAAATAATGAAACTACATAAAAACCCACGGTAACATCCTATTTATCTAACAATTCTCATAAATCACTTCTTGCCAAAGCAATATTCGTGACAGAAGAAGTTACAAAGCAAGGCCCTGTTTAAGAAACATAGTTTACACCAACAGCAGTAACAAGTACTAACTTGGTCTGAATTCTGAAATTGGTCAATAACTAGAATCTGGATCCTCTTTCAAGACTAATTAATACTCCAAATAATGCTCACAACACATAGAGGCAGAGCTTAGTTTGGACAGGGGGGAGCCACTTTCATAGGTTTCTCAATCATAGTTTGTAATATATTTGTTTGACTTATATAAAAAAGAGGTTAATCTATGGTGCACCTTCCTAAAAGCGGTGCACCCATGCTCCTTATAGATTGATCAATGTGGACCCTTGATCTGTCCAGCATGGAATGAGTGGATTTGACACCACCCCCAAAACTTAATGAAATTAAAATATTTCCCCACATCTCTGCCACCAACCACCGTCGTCCTCCCAGCACCACCCCACCCTCACCCACAGCAAACATGAACCAGAACCATTTCAACTTTCATAATCGAATCTGGCGAAGAGAAGAAGCCAAAGAGAAGAAGAGAAGACATCAAATCCAAAGAACCCCCATCATTTCATTGCCCTCAAGCAGAAGAGAAGAAGTCGAATGAGCGTCGTCAACCGCCACAAACACCCCCGAATCCGTTCCTTATGCCGATGGCGATGCAGAACGCTGTCGGAAACAAAGAGCAAATTGTGACACCGCGAATGGCATACCCACAGCCAAATCGGAAATACAGAGCAAATCGTAAACATCCGACGTCGGAACCACCATCAGAAGCCAAACAGTGACCTACAAGGTGGTCAGGAGTTCAGATCTGGCCTTGAAGATGTCGGATCTCCCCTCGAAGATGCCATAGCCGGACCAGCATCTGACCTAGATGCCGTTCACCTCCGTGCCACTGCACCACTGCTGTTGGACGTTAAGGAGGGTAGCAGTGGCTGAAAGTGTGGCTGAAGAGGAGGCATGGCTGATATGTAAATTTTTACTCACTCTCGGAACTCAACTTAGTTTTCCGTCAACACCATGAATGCTGTGGCACCCGCCATCGTCACCGTTGAATCCGGAGTCGATTCATGACAACAACGTCCTCACCATGAATGCTTCAGTCATTAATCATTCTTTTCCGTTTTGTTGTTTCATTCGGTGAATCCAGGATTCATATCTGATGTGATTCTGAGATTGTAGATCGATGTGAAGGTTCCATTTCAATTTTTTCCTGTCCAACAGGTTAGATTTTCGTTATGTCCTGCAATTTTCGTGTGAACGGCGTATTATGTGACGGAACCTCAGTTCAAGCTGGGTGGAAAAAAATACCAAGTTATATTTGCAGATATGGATAGAGGCGTAGGGTATTTTTTTCACATGCCATGGTGATAGTGATTTTGATACCGAGCTCCATTGTGGCGGTTGAAGGTGGGGGAGATTGCTAGGGAGATGGCTTGGGGTTGTGGGGACAAATTTTAAATTCCAAAACCGCTGGGCAAATATAAAAAATGTGTCAAATCCACTCATTTCATGCTGGACAGATCAAGGGTCCATATTGATCAATCTATAAGGAGCATGGGTGCACCACTTTTAGGAAAGTGCACCGGTGCACCATAGACTCACCCATAAAAAAGATCAAAGTTATTTTGGATGTAAAATTTTATCTTAAAGAATCTAATAATAGAAAGTAAGAATTAATCTATTTTTTATTAATAGACTAAAAAAAAATTACACATTGAACATTCATATTGGCCCCCCAAATTTTTTTTCCAGGCTCCACTACTGACAACACAGACATCCAACATTATATTCTCTCTAACCCATTGCAACTCAGTTCTCACTGCTATTTATCTGTTACTCTTCTGTTTCTCCTTCCTAATTCACCTACTCAAAAATTTCTCCTAACTGACAAACACATAAGAGTGGATGAAATAATTAATCATTTGAACATTATGTGAATATCAACATTAGTACATAAATTACCAGTTAAAAATTACTTATGAGAGAGTGGGGAAGAAGAGATTACGTGTTATTAATTAAACAGTCAAGATCAAATAAATACTAACCCTCATCGGATGCACTGACGATCTTGGAGGAACACCCTGAAAATTATGAATACAGAATTTAAGCACATATAAGCATGAGAATGAGTGAATTTTATGAATTCAATAGCAGGATAAAGAAAGAGACCTAACTTAAAGCTTCCCTTTAATTACATGAGCTGATACCATAAATAACAGAAATAACAGTAGATGGATGACTATCCTACCCAACCTCGTAAAGATAGAATGTTTCTCCATAATACAGATAAACATGTAATAAACCGGTAGACTAGACTTCTATAATCAGGCGTGTGATGCAAGGAAGAGAATGGGAAGTAAAAGGATTGACCCACAATGGGTAAGGAGGGCAGAATGGGAAATAAAGAGAATATTGCCATTAGTGTGGCACATGACTGAATGCTGAGCTGGCAAGAAATAGTGGGGAGGGGGGAATTCAGTTGGGGAGAAGGAGAAATGAGAATATAAGAGAGCTTGGGAGGATAGGTAGTGCAAGGTAGGAAAGATTAAGAGGTTTTGGAGAAGTGTGGGATGGGTTGGGGATTTCCTGTGCATCGCAGGACCCCATTGTTATCCTTCATTTTCTTATTCTGCATTTTTCAACAGAATTATGTGTTTACAGAGGTCTATCTATGAGTGAAGACTAATCTCCAATATATAGACCCTAATTTTCAGCTCCTATCATTAACTTCCCTTCATGAAAGAGCTGCAAAAAGAGGGGTGAAAAGATTACACCCGGATAACTTTGCATACTCCGAAGGAACTTGAGCTCAAACTAATTATAATTTGTTCCCTGCACCACCTTAGAACTATCCCAGAAAGAACAGAAAGTATTAATCAAATTGCAAATATATGACTGAAGGTAGGAGTAAATAAGGAGAGGGGAGGGGAAAAAACTGATCCCCATTGGATACGTTAACACAGTTTACTTGGAGAACAGAGAATCAAAAATATAAGTAATGGATATACCTCGGCCATTTCAATTGCAGACACACCAAGAGCCCAAACATCTACCTGAAAAACACAGTTAAATAAATAAAACCATATAATAGAAGGGTATGTCCCAACAATCTAGTCATGCAGTACTTCATAATTAGTACTATGAATTTATCTTGGCTCTGAATAATAATGCATTGTAGATAGAAACGGTACTGAATCAAAATATTACCGATCCTTTTCCATGGTTCCTGAAATACAAGCCTAGCTTTTTTCTTTATAAATTGGTACTATTTTCAAACATGTATACAAAGTCAATGGTTCTAAAGAAGTTCCAATGTGATAGCTCATAGCTCTTGATCTTCATTCTCTCTACTCACTTTATATTTGCCTTATGGAAATAGTTACAAGCTTATACTGAGTTCAACTCATCATCTTAGACACCTTTCACATCTTAAAGCAGTGTCAACCAGGCTTTAACCAGATTTATTTATTAATTTATGGCTGCTCATTCTTTCAAATAGTCTTTTGTTATCATGTTGTTTACTAGATTCCATACACTACAATTGCAAATTTTTATATAAGGTTTCAACAAATAACATTTTCAGCCATTGATGAACTGTAATCATTTATCATACTTTGTACATAATCAGTTATCAGTTATTATTCATTATCGACGCTTCCTCAAAACTATTCACATCCATGTTTCGGATCATCTGAACCATTAACATGCATGTTTCGGCTCATCTGAACCATTGTGCAATATTGTACTTTTTATTTCAATATCATTCCTCCAGCCACATACCCACTAATAACTCTTTTATTGCTTATCAAGCATCCAAGGAATAAAAGCAAGGGTTTCACATTTTAAAAGAGGACCATGAGAGACATACAACAAACGCTGTTGTCAGGACTATAGTTCAAAACTTACTCCTAGGAACCATCTACAGCAGAAGAAAAAGGAGAGGCAAATAGAAACAAAACAAGAAGACGCAGTCCAGTGGCAAGAAAAGAAGGTGCACAACTAATAAAACCAGGTTCAAAAATTCTGGAAAGCACAATACCTTTCCATCATATCGACTTTCCTGAATAACTTCTGGAGCCATCCAATGAGGGGTTCCAATGAACTACAAGCACATTAAACTAAAACATCAAAAGTCCTGACATGATTAAAAAAATGAATAACATGTCCATACAAAATGCACAAAAACACTCGACTCAAGACAAATGCTGTAACTAGTTATTGGGCAAATACCTTCAGTATAAGTGCATGTAACTTTGAAGAAGCAAATATAATATGATTGAGAATAACTAGAAAGTCAGATTAAGTGGTACACAAAAACTACGACGGGACTGAATATGTCATACAGTACAAATTAATCAGAATTACATGCATCAAAAGACTGAGAAAAAACCCTAAACCAATCAATTTGTTTTTTAATTGATTTATGATCACTGGAAGCTACTTTAATTGATTTATCATGATCACTTGTAACTACAGCCATGATGCAAATCAAAAAGTTTATTCTTGACCTTGCTATTCAATCAGAAGTTAAGAATCTTAGTTCTACACCATAAATTTGGCATCTAAGTCTAAGCTTTTAGTACAATGTTCCTACTTCTCACTTCATATATTCTTTTTTTATGAGGTCTCACTATACACATTCTGGTTATAATTTACAAAGCATTCTTTTAGCTGATCAAACTGAACAGTCAATTGCCACAATTCTAAGATTGTGTTAGGCATGCAGTGACTGAGAAAGAAAAGGAAGAGGCGCCACCTCGCATGATGAGAGTTTACTACAGGAAGAAGTGGCACAAGGAAAAGAGTAAGGAGAATAGGGAATAGGACGTGTGTGGGCATATTGTAATCCTTAGTTAACAAATAGTTAACTAAGCTAGTTTGTGAAAGCTGAACTAGAGTCAATTAGGAGTTAGAAATCAGTTAGAGGCAGTTAGGAGTTAGATGCGCCTATAAATAAGAGTTCTATAGCAAGGAGGTTTCAGTTTTGCATTTGCTTTGAATTTGTGACTGAGAATTGCTCAGTGAGAAGGGGAGTGCCCCTTGTGTATGCTCTCCATTCATTTCAATAAACTTCTGGGCGAATAATCCCAGTTCCCTAGGGTTTCTCTCAGAATTCCTTAGTTTCTCGGGATTCTTAATAAATTTGGTCCGACCTGCCGGATCTCCTGAAGAAATGGAGAAGATTGAAGTGAGATTCGCGAATTTGGAATCCTCGGTCGAACAAATGAAGAAGGTAACCAGCGATCAAGGTACGCACCTCGAAGAAATTCGGAAGAACGTCGCAGGCATTGATGGAATTCGTGAACTACTGGCTAAATTCATGGAGAAACATGGAATTTCGAACGATCCACCAGTTGATGAGAGCGAACACACCGAGAAGGCAGAAGAACAACAAGGAGAAGGTGGCGGATCCGACGAAGAGGACGAGATACCGCGCTCATGGTTGAAGAAGGTAGAATTACCCTCTTTCGAGGGAAGCGATCCCTTGGGATGGATTGTGAGGGCTGGAAAATTCTTTGAGGTCCAAAAGGTGAAAGCGACGGGGAAATTGAGATTAGCTTTCATAAGCATAGAGGGGAATTCGGTTCATTGGTACCAATTTTGGCGCCAAAAATCGAAGAATCCAAATTGGGAAGATTTTACCATCGCGTTAACACGTAGGTATGGAGGAATGGATCGTGGAACCGTGTATGAGAAATTGGCTGCGTTGAGACAATCTGGTTCAATGGAGGATTATGTGCAAGAGTTTGAGCAGCTTGTGGCGCAAGCTTCAGTTACTATTGATGATCAATTGCTAGGGTACTTTCTAGCGGGACTTCGAGCAGATATTCAAGGACAAGTGCGCCCTCATGATCCTCAAGACATCGTGAGAGCAATGGACGTGACGCACGACATTGAAGAAGCGCTGAAAGGAGCAAGGAACATTAGTGGAGGAACTCAGGCCAGAAGTACAGGGTCAGGGTTTAAGTATCATGGAGGAGGAAGCATTGTTTCCAAGGTTGGAATGTTCAACGGAAGAAATAACTCATTCAATTCCAACGGCGGAAATAGGAACTCACAAGAAGGTAGTAACAAGGCCTCAACCATGTCTTCTGTGGCTAAACCAAGTAGCAGCTCAACTTCAGGGTCTCGGAACAGGGGTGCAAGGCAACTACCATACCCCGAGTATATAAAAAGAAGTGATGAAGGATTGTGTTACCATTGTGGAGGACCTTTTGGGACAGGACATAGATGTCCGGAGAAGAGCATGAGGGTTATCATTTTGGCAGAAGATGAGTTCTTGAATGAAGCAAGGGAAATTGCTTATATGCAGCCTGAAACCAGAGCAGAGGAAGAAGCAGACGAGCCCACAGAGCTTGATTGTCAGTGGATGGATTTGTCTGTGTGTTCGGCAGGGGTTTAACCCAACCACAAACCATGAAGCTGCAAGGGCAAGTGAAAGGGGAAGAGGTGTTGATATTGATTAATAGCGGGGCCAGCCATAATTTCATTTCCTCAGAATTAGTGAAGAGAGATTGGGGTTACAGGTTGATACCACATCTGCATACAAAGTAAGGCTGGGAGATGGATATAGGAAATCAACACAAGGTTGTTGTAAGAGATTGAAAGTGCGAATGGGAAGGTATGGTTTAATTGGTGAATTCTTCCTATTTGAACTAGGAGGTGTTGATTTAATTTTAGGAGTAGCATGGCTAGCTACCCTAGGAGATGTAAAAGTGAATTTGAGAACTTTAACCATGACTTTTCAAGAACAAGGGAAGGCTGTAGAGATTAAAGGAGACCCTAGCCTAGTAAAGTCTCTAATTTCTTCAAGGTCCTTGATGGAGGAATCTGAAATTGAAACCATGTCTATACTACAAGTGATGGAATCTGCAGAATGTGATAAAGAGTTTCCAAGGGACAATGGCTTAAACAGTAAACAGAGACAGGAATTGCAAGCTGTGTTGGATGAGTATGAGCAGGTGTTTGCTACTCCTGAGGGCCTGCCACCTAGAAGGGAAGTTGATCATAAAATCCCTATCAAAACAGAAACCGACCCAGTGAATGTGAGGTCATATAGGTACCCACACCTCCAGAAGAATGAAATAGAAAAGTTGGTGAATGAAATGTTGATAACTGGAATAATAAGGCCAAGCAATAGCCCTTAATCTAGCCCAGTTATTTTAGTAAAGAAAAAGGATGGTAGTTGGAGGTTTTGTGTTGACTACCGAGCACTTAACAAAGCCACTGTTCCAGATAAATTTCCAATCCCAATCATCGAAGAGCTATTGGATGAGCTACATGGAGCTGTATTTTTTTCTAAAATTGACCTCCAGGCAGGGTATCACCAAATCAGGATGCATGAGTCGGATATTCCTAAAACTGCATTTAGGACACACCAAGGGCATTATGAATTCCTAGTTATGCCTTTTGGCCTAACTACGCCCCAGCCACTTTTCAGTGTGCAATGAACTCGGTGCTGAAGCCTTTCTTGAGAAAATGGGCCTTGGTTTTCTTTGATGACATATTGATTTACAACAAATCATGGGGGGAGCATTTGGAACACTTGAGACAGGTAATGACAGCCTTAGACACAGAAAAGTTCCTCGCTAATCAGAAAAAATGTAGCTTTGGACAGCAAAGGGTGGGTTATTTGGTCCATATCATTTCGAAGGAAGGAGTCTCCAT
Organism: Ammopiptanthus mongolicus; assembly: GCA_039655645.1. Taxonomy (NCBI): domain Eukaryota; kingdom Viridiplantae; phylum Streptophyta; class Magnoliopsida; order Fabales; family Fabaceae; genus Ammopiptanthus; species Ammopiptanthus mongolicus. Next base: position 25,543,585 of record CM077348.1, on the reverse strand, counting down.
GGATCCTCAAAAGATAGAAGCCATTCTGAGTTGGCCAGAACCCAAGAACATTAAAGCTTTGAGAGGGTTTTTGGGGTTAACTGGATACTATAGAAGATTTGTGTTCAATTATGGAAAAATAGCAAGACCTTTTTGGATGGAACAAGGAGGCTGCGGTAGCATTCACACAGCTGCAGAAGGCTGTGACCTCTGCTCCAGTATTGGCTATGCCAGACTTTTCTCTACCTTTTTCCATTGAATGTGATGCCTCGGGGAGAGGCTTAGTGAGCAGTCCTATCTCAAAACAAACGGCCCATAGCTTTCTTCAGTAAGGCATTGTCAGAGGCTTCATTGACTAAATCTGTGTATGAAAAGAAGTTAATGGCATTGGTGCTTGCCATTCAACATTGGAGACCCTACTTACTCGGGCAAAGATTCACGGTTTACACTGATCAAAAGAGTCTAAGACACTTGCTGGAACAGAGGGTAACCACTCAAAATCAACAAAATTGGTTGGCCAAGCTGTTGTATCATGAGTTTGAGATAATCTACAAGTTGGGGGCAACAAACAAAGTAGCTGATGCTTTATCTAGAAGGGAGGAAGAAGGAGAATTGCAGGGTATCACCCGGCCATTTTGGCAAGATGTGGGGCAGATTGATGAGGAAGTGAAAAATGATGCAACTCTAAGTAAGATCGTGAGAGACCTAAAGGAGAAGCCTGAATCTCATATCCATTACACTTTGGAGCAGGAGAGACTATACTACAAAGGCAGGCTAGTCTTATCAGCTAATTCTGTATGGATCCCACAGCTTCTTCAAGAATTTCATGCTTCTAAAATTGGGGGGCATTTGGGCATCTATAGAACTTACAGGAGAGCAGCCCAATCGCTGTCTTGGATAGGAATGAAGCACACTGTCACTGAATATGTTGCTAACTGCCATATTTGCCAACGTAGCAAGTATCAAACATCTTCCCCCGCTGGGTTGCTACAACCTCTACCTATCCCCAATGCCATTTGGGAGGAAATAAGCATGGATTTTATTGTGGGGTTGCCCAAATCAAAAGGTTTTGATGCTGTCTTGGTGGTGGTCGATCGATTGAGTAAGTATGGCCATTTCATCTTAATCAAACACCCATATTCAGCAAGGTCTATTGCTGAAATGTTTGTCAAGGAGGTAGTAAGGTTGCATGGCATACCTATGTCCATTGTGAGTGATAGGGATCCCACTTTCCTAAGCCACTTTTGGCAAGAGTTATTCAAGATGCAAGGTACTACCTTGAAGATGAGCACTGCATATCACCCAGAATCTGATGGGCAAACAGAGGTGCTTAACCGGACTCTAGAGACCTATTAGAGGTGTTTTATATCAGAACAACCCAAGGCATGGGCTGAATTTTTGCCTTGGGCGGAGTACTGGTATAACACCAGCTTCCAAAGTGCAGCACATTGCACACCATTTGAAGTTGTGTATGGGAGACCCCCTCCTTCTCTAGCAAGGTTTATCCCGGGAGAGACATTGGTAAAAGCTATGGCAAACGACTTGATTAACAGAGATGAAGCATTGAAGCAGCTGAAACACCATTTGAGCAGAGCACAAGATCAGATGGTTAGATATGCAAACAGCCATAGAAACCTTCGCACATTCAGCCTGGGGACTTGGTGTATTTGAAGATTAGACCCCATCGACAAGGTTCAATGCCTACCCGATTGCATCCGAAACTAGCCGCAAGGTACTATGGTCCTTATCTAGTGCTGAAACAGATTGGAACAGTGGCATTTAAGCTGCAATTACCAGTGGAAGCCAGAATTCATCCGGTTTTCCATGTGCACAGCTCAAAAAGGCAGTGGGCAACAAGCTAGTTGAGGATAACTTGCCTTCTGATTTACAAGGGGGAACAACTGAGGACCAACCGAGTCAAATCTTGGGCACCAGAGTGGTAAACAAACTCGGCGAATCAGTCCCACAGTTGCTTGTCCGGTGGCAGGGTAAAGGACTAGATGAAGCAACTTGGGAGGACAGAGACATCATACAGGGAGAGTTTCCCGACTTCAACCTTGAGGACAAGGTTGTAGTTGAGGAGGGAGGTATTGTTAGGCATGCAGTGACTAAGAAAGAAAAGGAAGGGGCGCCACCTCGCATGATGAGAGTTTACTACAGGAAGAAGTGGCACAAGGAAAAGAGTAAGAAGAATAGGGAATTGGACGTCTATGGGCATATTGTAATCCTTAGTTAACAATTAGTTAACTAAGCTAGTTTGTGAAAGCTGAAGTAGAGTCAGTTAGGAGTTAGAAATCAGTTAGAGGCAGTTAGGAGTTAGATGCGCCTATAAATAAGAGTTTTGTAGCTAGGAGGTTACTGAGAATTGCTCAGTGAGAAGGGGAGTGCCCCTTGTGTATTCTTTCCATTGATTTCAATAAACTTCTGGGCGAATAATCCCAGTTCCCTAGGGTTTCTCTCAGAATTCCTCTTAGTTTCTCAGGATTCCTAACAGATTGAATCATAATAAAATATATTTTCCTGAAATGTCTAACTCAAAAACATTGAACATTCAAGTAATAAGTCTACACAACAACTACCGTATTGCGCTTTGACATAGTCCTCGTAAGCTGCGCAGCAACACCAAAATCCCCTGCTCATTATCAACCAGGTTTCTAAATCAGTCTGTTGTCATAATCCAAGAAAATTAGTGCCTTAGATAGGAAGTGCAAATTTTAATAAATGAAGAAAGGAAAAAACCCATTAGGCGAACAAGTATACAGAGAGAACCAAAACAGATATCATGTATTATTCTGAATTATTTTCAGCAGTTTGAAAGATATCGGCATTAAACTTAGAGGTGTCTGTAGCTTTAAATTCATGACCCAATTGTGAGTCAATGTCAATGATAATTGATAATACTACAAAAACTAAACTTCACCTAGGAGGTGATATTAAAATATAAAAATCTGAATGCTATCAATCTTATTTTCAGTGAACATTAAAAATAACTAGGAGCAGAAGAAATTGTTATTTATTAATTATATATAAAAAATGTTAGATTCCTGTTTCCAAACTCCTAATATTGATGCATGTATGGGCATGAACCTATTAGAAGAACTATTGACAACTGTATTGACTCAGACAATGACAGCTATAATTGTGACAAGGGATGAAGACCAATCAATTCAAAACATTAATTCTTTGTAAATAATATTAGCCATATCTTTCACTATGTTCATAAGTGGACTGAACTACTTGACCATTTTTGTAGTGCAGTGATCATTTAGAATGGCAATCCTCTGTGTGCAATCATTCTTTCATAGCAAGATAGCTGAGCCGGTAGATGATAGCCTATATAACAGAGTAGTTGCTTCTACTAGCACGTCTCAATCACATAAGCTAATACATTGTTGCTAAATATGAATTCAAGGAAAAATTAGTACACGAAATAGAGAATTTAACTTTTACTTAAGAAAAAAGTCAACTTATATTATGGTTTTAATGCACAAGGAAAAAATGATAACCATCAAGGCTTCATCTGATCTTACACAAATACAACTAGTGTACTCACCTAGCTTGACATCTCCTTGTTCAGTTAATAGGATATTTCCACCTTTAATGTCTCTATGGACTTTGAAAATTGAGTGCAAATACTCAAGTCCCTACACATAATTAAGGAAAATATTAGGCAAAAGATAAACAAAAACAAAAACAACATATGTAGTTATGCGCACGCGCACAGACACAACAGAAAACTTGGTTCAAACAATTTCGTTTAAGTATTTTGTTCTCCAAATTCTATTTACAGAAATAAAGGTCATATCAAGAACACTTAGCTGAATGCCTTGATAGAGGTCGTTAAAAAAGGAACCAACAAATAGGATATAATCAGTAAATACATCCATTTCTATCCAGTCAATCAGCCGTACCTTCAGTGCTTCTCTACAGATATATGCTATTTGACCCTCATCCAGTGCTTCATCAGTCACATTCATCAGATCAGCAACACTACCACCACCACAGTATTCCATCACTATCTGCCAAAACTCTTAATCAGAATTCGGAAACCATATTTTAACAAGAAAAAATCAAACACATCATTTGTATTAAGAAAGTTTAGAAGAGAGAGGGAGAAGGGAAGGAAATCAGTAGAAGAAAATTAGGATTAAAAAAAAGTCCTCGTAAATTAAGCAAGAACCAACAAAAAATGAACTAGAAAAAGCTCACTAATCTCCCTTCATATTTGTCAAAGAGACTGAAGAGAGACCCCTCCGAACAAATCATTAGCTGATCACCATAAGAAAGCCAAAAAAAATCCACAAGCACATCATTACTCACAAGTACAAAAATTTTAAACCTAGAAAGAGTTTCACAAAAGTTATGCCATTCGAACAATGAGTTTAGGTTAGTAAAAGGAAATGATTGGTCTTCTATAATACAAGATATAACATAATTAAAATTAAACATTTCGGACTTCTTACCCAAAGATACTCTTCTCCTTGATAGCTTCCAAGGTACCGGACAACATTGGGATGATTACATTGTTGTAACATCTCAATCTCACCACGGATTTCCTCATAACCCTCCTCCTAAACACAAGAATCGTTGTAGTTTATTTACAACAGTTGAGACTCAAATTAATCTAATGACCAGAACGGCAAGTATGTGATACCATAAAGAACAGAAACTCACCCCTTCAGATAATGATATGACTTTGATAGCAACCATCTCGGAGGTTTTTAAATCCCTTGCTTTGTAAACAGCTCCATAGGATCCCTTCCCTTCCAAGTGCCAACATTACCCACAAAAACCCAAACTTAATCAACATCATTGAAACAATGACGGCCCCTTCGCTTCCCTTCTGGTGTTCTGTTTTCATTTGTTGTTTTCACAAATAATTGCAAAAATGTCACCTTGTGCTTCACTATTTCTTGTAAAATAATTGAAAATACCACGAAACAGAAGAATGAAACTAATGTGACATTTTTTGCAATTATTTATGAAAGCAGGAAACCGGAAAGAAAGCGAATGAGCCCTTAATCTCCACAAAACATTGGCAACGTACAAGTTATTAGAAATGTAAACCAGGATTAAAAAGATGAAAAGGAACGAACTCAAATTGTTCTTTGGTACCTATACCTACCAAGTTCATTGAGCAATTCATACTTGGTTGTAGGATCCTCTCTGGTAACACTCTCCGGGATAGAACTCGACGAAACTTTTGTTGTGATCGATTGCCTCCCCTCCTCGTTCGGACAAGATCCACTTCCCTTCCTCTGCTTCCCGAATCCCATATCTCCCATCGCCTGCATGCTCGCTACCGCCCTCTCCATCGTCGAACCGAAAACTCCACCGCCGCTGCCTCCGCCGCCGGTCCTCCGCACCACAGTTCCGCTCACCGGTTCCCTCTCGCCGGTCCTCCGCACCACGGTTCCGCTCACCGACTCCCTCTCGCCGGACCTCACCGTCGAACGCACGACAAAGGTCGAAAATCCGCCGTCGCCGTCGTCGTAGTCGCCGTCATTATCATCGCCACCGCGGAACCTGTTCAGAGGACTCGCCGAAGAACTCTGAGCCTTCCAAGTGGATCCAGCAGGCGAAGACCGATTGCGCCGATCGGTCTTCACGATCATGGTGCCGAAATCGCCGGGATCTTCTTCTTCTTCGTCATCTGAGTCGAGCGGAGCTCCGCCGCCGAAGTCCTTGGGGAGGCGCTTGAGGAGTGGAGGGAGAGAGGAATCTTCGTCGTCGTCGTCGTCATCGCCGTCGTGGCCGTTGTCTTTGTACACCATTGTCGCGTACGGATCGTCTTGTGGCTCCGCGCTTCCCGATTTCCGCTGCCGGTTGGTTCCGCTGCCGCCGTCATCGTCGTCGTGGACCACGAAAGTGGAGTATATATCAGGTTTGGGTCGGGTTTTCGGGGAGAAGGAGCTCCGATCCATTTTTCGCTGCGAGGAAGGTAACAGAGTGCATAAGGAATCGATCACTCACTCACTACTTGCTTGCGACCACTGAATACAGAATGCGTGCGTGCGTGCGTGGTTTAATGGGCTTTTGATGGGACCGTTTAGTGTTTGGGCTATGTAGATTCTAGGTTTTATGGCCTCTTTAAAAGCACATAAGTAAACAAGCCCTTTTTATTCATTATGCCAAAAATGACTCATGATTTGTGATGTTAATCAAGTTTTTGTTAGCCTATAAGATTTTCCATTACTCCATAACAATGTGGATTCTTATAGAAGCCCATAAAATAGTAATATATGCGACCTTCCCATAAACCTCTTATACTCATTCTTAAACATGAATCATTCTCCACCACATTTCTTATAGAATTCCTTATTAGCTCTTATATTTAGTATTATTGGTTTCTTAGTTACATTAGTGTGTGTATTAGTGCATCCCACGAGAGACGTATATACGGAATCAAGTTAGTCATTGTTTAAATAATATATATATATATATATATATATATATATATATATATTTCATTGTCTTGCTCATATTTTACGAAGAGACCAAGAACTTATTTGGATGTTTAGTTGGTCCAATTGGGCCTTGAAGCAGAAGTGTTGTTGACATTGGAGTACAACTGGTGCTATAGAAGCCATTTAATGAGATAACAACTTGGATAGCTAAGATCCATCTCCAAAAATGTTATGAAGAGCTCAAAAATCAAAATGAAACTACTGGTGTATTTGGCATAGCGGCACAAAATCATGACGGATAAGAAATCACGATGAAAATGATAAAAGGGTAAGTTTTTTTTACTCAAAACGTTCCCACGGTACATCAACATCGACGCAATACCAAATATTTACTACATCGTTTTGACAATTTAAAAAATGTTAAAAGTTGGATCAGCATTCTTGATGAGATTACTGAACTTGTCTCAATAGTTGGGCCATATTTTGGGCTCAAGAGCTCTAATGAGGGTGAGACCAACACCAAGAAAAAGCCGACAGAGAGATCCAAAAGTCTTCAGAGAGGCCAATACAAAATTTAGCCAATAAAAAGATGAGCTCCTTGCTTAGGAAGCCATCCAGTTTTCATTGGTCATTTTTTTAGCTTTTGTTTTCCCTTCTTGCTCTTTTCTCTCTTCCCCCTTAAACTTCCATGGAGTTACAGCCATGAAAGTCCAAGCTACCATAATTAATCTAAAGAGTTAAGTTTCTTGTGGTTTGATTTTGAGATCTTGCTCTTATAAATTTCAATTGTAATTGATTTGGTTTTATGACCGTAACGTTTTGCCGCAATTATCCATATATTAGCTTCCGATGCATTTAATTAATGGTGACAGTTTTAGTTAGTTAGTTAGTTAGTTAGCCTTTTGGTTAAGTTGGTTAAACAATTATTCATGTATATAAACTCAATTGTATATATGAGCATGCCTCACTCACTCAAAAATGAATTCTTCAATATTCACCAAACTCTCTCTCTCTCTCTCTCTCTCTATTATCATAGTATTAAAACGTTTTTAATTAGCTCCTCACTCGAGCCATTTTTATTGAGAAAAAATCACACCCAAAAAAAAAACACAGCAGGCAGAAAAGCAAGAAGTGAAAGGATGATGGAAAATTTAAAACAAAAAGAAAATAAGGAAGCAACTTAGAAACTTCTTTTTAGATTCTTCCTTACATATGAACCTCCCTGTCAAAGGAGAGGTACAGTTCAAGATCAATTTTAAAAAATAATAATAATACTAAACAAATGACAATTAACCTACACTATTTTGCCCAGCTCACATATTCTTAGACAGGGTCCTCCATGGGTTTAACTATAGCTAGTTTATTGGAAGCCGTTAATGAATCATAAACTAGCATTATTGAATTTTTAGATATGCAAAAGGCTGCAAAGTGACTATGTGGGCTAAGCCCGCCCATTGCTAGATGAACCATGCACCTTGAAATCCCATTTATGTAACCCAAAAAATAATAATATCAAACTTCGTAGTTTTAATTCCTCACATTTCTTGATGACATTTTATACATCTACTCAAAAAAATCATAGAATCTAAGCAAAAAGTCGCTCCTATAAAACATGGTAAAAAGCTTATTCCGAAACAGAAAATCACGTGTTGGTAGGGGAAGAGAGAATTTAAGAGGAGAATTTTCCTTTATATATATCGTGATATAATATCCCTTGAATAAAGTTTAGGTGGCAACAATGATGTGTAATATATGCTGCCTTTGTTGCATGCACTACCTGCCATATGAAAATAGTAGTGCGCCTGCATGATCTGCATGCCCGGCTTAGGTGAGTGCTGTGGTGACCACAACATATATTGTATTGAGAGATTCTTGTTTAATTACATTGCATACCCTCATAGCTGCTACACCCGGGGGAATCTCACCCCAATTGTGTTTACAGCTATATTATCATTCAGCCATGCCTTCTTCTCTCTTATTGTCCGTGTAAAATGTAAACTAAAAAACTTGAAAATAAAGAAGATGCTGAAAGTTAATTAAGAACACAAATAGGCTACTCGGAAATAAGAGATAAAAGATTTCTGCCCTAAATCAATTAATACTTACACCATTTTACTTTGTAGAGTGCAGATCGTGATCTGGTACGTTCAAGGTTTTAAATTGCACTAGCGGTCACATTGCATTTTTCGTTATTGTGGACAATTGTGGGAAAATGTGATGCGATTTCGAAGATCGCAAAAATCAAAATGTACGTCATGGCCCTAATTACGATTTCGAATGCAGATTTAAAACCTTGAGTACGTTCTTCGGAGAGAAAATGATTTTTTCTACATATTTTTGTATCCTAACAGTATGTTTTAAACCATAAAAAAAACCATATAAATAAAACAGTGTTTTCCTTAAGTTATGTGCAAAAAGGACACAGATTAACTTGTGTTTAGACAAAATCCTCTCTCATCATATACTGCAAATAATCAATGTAGAAAACAATACAAAACTTGTTTGGTAGGCAGCTAGGTTCGCCTTTTCTATGCAGACAAGTATATATGCTGTTTGTAGTTTTCATAGTACAGTTTAAATGGTTGGAATGGGTGAAATTTAGGTAAAAATACATATTTAATGCTCTCGTCAACAAATATATATTAAAAAAAAAAAGCAGTATATATGTTGTTTGTGTCGGTATAACTTGGATACTAGCTAGCTATTAATTAATTACTCCAGTATCCCCTTCCAAATGATGCACTCTCACTCGTCAAATTTCTTATTAAAAGAAGATTAGGTACACAAATATTCTATGTTAATCCGTTAATTGCACAGAAAACAAGTAAAATATTTTCAGTTATGGAATCATTAGATATGAGAATAAGTATAATATATGAAGTGATGGCAACTAGCACTTGTTGGGCACGTAAAAGTGTCCGTTTGGATATACAAATCCTAAATGCATCTCCTTTACATGAAAAAAGCTGGGAAGCTTTTGGAAGGCTCTCAGTCTTCAGCAAGATATGTTCTTTCTTGAAGAATGTGAATCCAAGAAAGAGAACTCAAACATTTACAGGTCCCTACAAATATTTGTGTTTGGGTTCTTATTCTTCAATCATTTAAAAGTTGCACTATGAAGTGCCATTTATATCATTAAAGTTCTTAGATTGAGGTTCTATTATCTTAAGTTTCATAATTCTACAACCACTAATTAGGAATCTTTTGTTCATAAGATTTTGATTAGGCAGCACAAGCACATTCAAAAGATATTGAGTTCTTATTGCATCAATTAACACTAGCTAGATATTTAAAAATGGTAATCATATCTATTTAGAAGACCGGTTTCATTTCTCATGAATTAGTAACATTCAATAGCACTTTGTTTAATTAATCCCATTGAATCAATGTGTTGGGAAAGCTACTGTCTATAGCTTTTAGGCAAACGTTCTTCTAAGACATTTTCAATGGAAAATTAAACACACGCTTAAAATATTTGTCTCAGCTTTTTAAGCGTATGATGGTATACCACACCTTTTTAATCAAATTGTGTATTTGAAGTATACTTTTAAATTTTGGTTGTGAAAAGTGTTTTCATGAATCTTCTAATTTAGCTTAGTGTAAATGGTTTTTTGACTAGTAGAAAAGTGGATTAACTAGTCAAAACAGAGACAAGTTGGCTCGAACACTACTAGTTACCAAATGATCTATGAAAAAACTCACAAAGAAAACAGAACTTGATACTATCTTTATGTATTGACTTATTAAAAAAACTTATCAGAAATTTAAGGGGGAAATCTTGCTCTTTTGGCTTTAATTAGTCATTTTAAGTGTAAAATAAGAAAATATATAGTGACACTTCAAGGATGTGTGGTCGGTTTTCATTCAAATGACATCACTTTTCTTTTGGCTTAAAAAAGATCTAAATTCAATACCGCATTCATCCTATTTTGGTTAGGGGAATATTAATTGAACATCCATTTTAGGATATTTGTAGTAGATAATTTTAGGATATCTGTAGTAAATATTTATTTTGAGTGTAATTTTCTTTAACTTTAATTATAAATTTAGAATATATTTAAATTATACTTATTTAACATATAGATATCTATTATAAATATTCTAAAATAGATATTCAAATAACATTCTTCATTTTGGTTATCATGACACTGCTAACACATACTCTGTGTCCCATCTACCTTTATTCTTTTTGTTTTCATGTAATTTTAAGAAAAAAATCTCGCGTTTAGCTTTAGTCAAATCGAGTAGAAAATAAAAAGTGAGAAAGATGTGTGGTCTTGGTTTGTTCATTCAAATGAGACATGTGCTAGCATGTAAAAACTTAGTTGCAAATTAAAACAAAAAGAATAAAGGTAGATGGGACATAGAGAGTATGTGATAGTAGTGTCACGATAACCAAAATAGGATGAAATTGGTATTGAATTTGGTTCTTTTTTAAGCCTAAAGAAAAGTGATGATTGCTGAAGGTGGACGAAGAACGAACCAAAAGTTGCTACCTTCAGTACTATCAGTCTACCTCATTCCTAAAGTGAGTAATTATAAGGAATCAATAAAAGAAGTTTAGGTGGGAACCAATCGTTTGTTAGTACAAACGCACACAAATAAAGTTAAGTGCCGAGTCAGATGAAAAGGCTTAAAATATATGTTTGTACAGGAATGTCGTGAAACGAACTTTTCAAAGGTTATCTCAGGGAGCAATGTGCTAAAAACAAATTGATAGATTTTTTTTATGTATCCACAATTGTTAATTTGTATTCATTTTTATGTATTTGTGTATTATTATTTTTTATAATCAGGATATAGATATGATCTGTCGGGGAACTTGTTGGAAACAAAAAGTGGATTCTTCTCTCGGGTTTTTCCTATATAAGAGTCAGGATTTAAATCCCCGACAACTTATTTAAGATGTCCAAATCTCTTACCACTCAAATCAATCTCATATTGGTTTATGAATTTGTGTATTTTTTTTATCAATGATTATGAATTTTTGTATGAAAGTATTAATGCATTTTTAAATAATAATAATAATAATAATAATAATAATAAAAGAACTGGTCTTTATGAGAGTAAAATGATATATTTAATCTATTAAAAATTTTATAACTTATTCACCAAAAAAATATTGTATAAATTAACGGTCACAATATCTGTTAATTAACATAAATATAATTACTTTTAAAAGTCATATTAATTAATTTTGAATGTAAAGATTTTTTATCAGAACAAAGGCATAATAGTTTTATAATTTTAAACTATACTTTATCAAAAGGTATGGTTAAATAGAATCTTTGGTAAAAAGGTTAACATTAAATAACATTTATAAAGTTTATTGTGTTAAATAAAAATCCTCTCGCAAATAGTTAAAGATAAAATTAATAAGCTTTTCTTAAGGTCAAATATAATTTTCAGCTCTTCAAAAGAATCTCCAAATGGAAACAGGGCATGCTCGGTTTAATTATATTTTTTTTTTCCCCTCAGAATATTCTTACTTATAGTAAAAAAATTATTTTTCATCGGTAAATTTTTAGTGGGGAGTTGTAATGTCATTCCAAATTAATATTTTTTTGTGTTCTTATACCTTATTAATCTATACCTCTGTTAGTATAACTAGCATTATTTTTTTTGTGTTATTATACCTTTATTCCAAATTAATTTTTTGTACAATTAAAAAAAATTAGACTACCTCTGCTCGGTCGACCTATTTTTTAATTGTGTAGTTGAGACTCATTTGAGGGTGGTTGGATAAGATACGATTATTATTCATGATCTAAGTTGTTTTTCACTAGAAATTAATATGTTTGAGTAAATTGATTAAATTTTAAAATAGTTATTTTAACGAGAGAAAAAATTATTTTTAGAGAAGCTAGAAGTTTGAAGCTTATTTAAAAAAAATTAGATTATTTTGAAACCAATACCATTCTTGTTATTCCTTCCCTACAAAACTAACTAACAAATAAATATTATTAAATTATAGGCTTAATTACACTTTTGATCCCTTAGGAACCACCATTGTGCAATTTTGGTCTCTCGGATTTTACTTGCCCCAATTGGGTCCTTCAAGTATCACGATTGTGTAATTTTGGTCCCCTCAAGTTTCAATTGCGTCAATTGGGTCCCCCCACGTATCATGATTGTGCAATTTTGATCCCCAAGTATCACAATTGTGCAATTTTGGTCCTCCAAGTATCACGATTGTGCAACTTTTAACATCAATAGCCTACTAAGCATATGTGCGACTGATTTGACACTTAATGAGACTAGTTTGGCAGCTTACGTGTCATTCTTATGTGACACTTAAAGATGTACATTTGATCATTAAATTGTGTAAGATGCCAAGTCTTATAAGAATGTCCCGTAAACTGTCAAGTTGACTTCATTAAGTGTCAAATCAGTCTCATGTGTCCTATGTATGCTACTGACGTTAAAAATTACACAATCTTGATAATTGGGGGACCAAAATTGCACAATTATGATACGTGGGGACCCAATTGGCGCAATTGAAACTTAGGGGACCAAAATTGCACAATCGTGATACTTGGAGGACCCAATTGACGCAATTTAAACCAGGGAACCAAAATTGTACAATCGTGATATCTGAGGGACCAAAAGTGCAATTAAGCCTAAATTATATAAAAAATTTCAAATCTTTTTTTTAGTAATTTACTACATATAAGTGACTTTTTTAGACAACCCAAACGAAATAGATTATCTTAGAATCGCTTTTTAGCAAACGCATCCAAATATAAAACTGATTCTATTATAATCGATTATAACGATAATTGATTATCCATACAATCGATTATTGAAATAATCAAATTTTCGCAGTTGATCCAAACACACACTATATTTACAATGGTTATATATTATGTTATTTTTATATGAAAAAAGGTATCCTCAACCGATAGTTGAATATTAATCCCTTTCAAGTCTCTTCCAACAAATTATTTTTCATACACACGAAAAGAATTGAACCTCTGACAATATACTTAAGGAACTCAGTTATATCCAATGTTATTAAAGTAGGACCAGACATTAAACTGGAAAAAGTTTTGGTTTTGGTTTAACCGATTTAATCAATTCAACTGTACGGTATGACCGGATAATGTCATATATATATATATATATCAAGTTACTCCAAAAGTAACTTTAAGAGAGTTACTATCAATCCTATCTATCCATTTATTCTAATTCAACAAAGGTCATGTGGCTTCTTTAATGAATTAATATAGATCCATTGGATCAGAATAAATGGATGGATTATCACAAGTTATAACATACAATACTAATAATAGTGTAAGAAAAATAGTCAAAACACACAATATCAAATTCTATTACTGTTCTATACTATTAGACGGGACAAATAACCAGACCATGAGTTTTTGTTGTTGTGCATTATCGCGGTTATGAAGGAAGGATTACTTGAGAGTTGATATGGAATAAAAGATTAACTTGTCTATTAGGCTTTATCTTTTTTACTTCACTTTTTCACTTTTTTTATTTATTTTTAAATTTTAAATTTTTCTCTTTTAAGAAAATCGATCAGATCTAGTTTAACCCGGTTCAACTTGGGTTTTGATCTATTTAAAGCAGTCTGATCATAGAAATGGTTTTGACCCGCTAACCATGATCCCCTAACGATAGCTTATTTTCATTATCTTCTCGAACAAGCTTATTGAAATAAGCTAAAAAAAACTTATAAAAGTATCATAAACTATTTTCATAAATATACCTATTTTTATAATATTTTAATAAACTCTTCCAAACGTAGCTTTTGTTCCTTTGGCAAGCCTCCTTTAGGCATCTCCCTTGAAATTAAAAAAATAAATAAATTATTAATTATTAATTATATTAATATATTAATTATAAAAAATAAAATCAAGATATCAAGATATATTTGATATTTTATTATATAAAGTTTACATAAAATAATGTTAACATTAATGTATTATCATAATCATATTAATATAAATATTATCACAATCATAATAATATTTTAAAAATTCTAATTTAGGTAAAAACAATTTATTATTTATAAGACCGCGCTGATACAACTCAATACACAACCTAAATTCAATCTAAAAACCACACTAGATAACAAAGTATGTTATGATGACCAAACATGTCTTAAACATCCTTAATTACTTAATGCATACTCGTATTTGGTAGGACTTCAACGTTTAAGAAATAACTACTACTTTTTTTGATAAAACAATCAAAATTTTTAATTATAAATTATTTTAAACACAATAAACTACAATTAATATAGTTTACCTATTGTCAATATAAATAAAATAAAATCAATTACAATATCTATTTTTTTTATTATAAAAAGGTATCATCAACCTCTATAAAGATTTATTAATTACATCATATCTAGTCCTACATGTATAGTAAAAGGATATCTCAACTAGAAACTCAAAATTACTTACGGTTCATTGAATCATGGAACCAGGCATAAGGGCATTCATTAGTTTTCAAAATTCAATATCAATGTGGTCTAAATTGAATTAATGAAAGTGGGCACGACACATATGCCCGTAGAAAGTCAATTATCCTTATATTAAAATCATCTATTTACAAGAGGTGTACAGAGATCGATTTACCATAGAGCCTCTATTTACAATTTACATGCAGCAGGCCTATAGTTTTCAAATTTCAGTAACAACGTGAATAGACTCTTAAAGAATTAATAAAAGTTGATACACAAGAACATGTAGAAATTAAAGTCAACTCAAACCATCCATAGATTGAAAGCATCTATATTTACAATAGAGGCATATTAAAGAGCTCCTACCACAGATGGACCCAACCACAACTTAATTAGAACCACCTCACTAGCCATTTAACCATTTACTACTTCTGGCCTACACAGATTAAAACCTACCATTCACTCAGCCCACACACTTAGGAGCGCATTTAGAATTAGATTAAAGGAAGCAAAATGAAAGAGATAGAGAGTGAAAAGCCTAATAATATCTAAACCCTACTTACCAAACTAAGCAAATAAAACAAAGCTAAGATCCATAGCTAGATTCTGCCCCAACAAACAAGTCATGTAACAAGTCAACCAGCAACAACCCTAGGAACAACCTTGCAAACCAGTGGGGTTTTCATCTCCATGGAAAGTTTAAGGCACTCAGACAAGTCAACAGGGTCATCTTTATAGGGTAACCATTTGAAGCTTTGAAGCAACTGAGCAAGCCAAAGATGAACAGAGGCTAAACCCATTGCTTTCCCAGGACACACTCTTCTCCCAGACCCAAATGGAGCCAACCTCAAATCAGACCCCATTATGCTCACTTCCTCTTCCATGAAACGTTCTGGCTTGAACTCTTCTGGCTCCTCCCACACCTTCTCGTTGTGAGTTATTGCCCACATGTTCACCATGGCTGTGGTACCAGCAGGAACATGTTTGTCCCCTACCAGAACATCATGTATGGCTAAACGGGCCCATGAAAGCAGTGGTCCAGGTGGATGCACCCTCAGAGTTTCCTTCACAATGCATTGGAGATAACGAAGGTTGGGAATATCAGCATCAGAAACAAGTTTTGACCCTCCTATAACATCATCTATTTCAGCTTGTGCTTTCGCTTGTATCTCAGGATGAAGAACCATTCTTGCCAAAACCCATTCCAGCAAAATAGCAACTGTGTCAGTTCCTCTGAATACCATTTCCTGAAACAACACATTACACACGACAAAATCAAAAAACCACATAGAATGCAAACTAACAAAAATGATCCATTGTTTTGTCTAGGAGGCAGATATATGGACCAGAAACACCTATACATAGAATAATTGTTCTCTCTAGAAGGTAGATATATGGACCAGAAGCACCTAAACAAAGAATACCAACAAAAAAATGTTCCATTGTTTTGTCTAGGAAGCAGATATACGGACCAGAAACACCTAAACATAGAATACAACCAAAAAATTGTTCCACTGTTTTGTCTAGGAGATAGATATATACACAAGAAAAACATAAAATAGAAGACCAAAAATTGTTTTGTCAAAGAGGCAGATATATGCACCAGAAACACATAAAATTAGAATAGCAACAAAAAATGTTCCATATTATGACTAACTAAGAAGCAAAATAACAATAACAATAACAATAAATAAATATACATAAGAATCAAAAGAATAGTTACCAAAAAAATACTCTTTTATTTCTAAGGAGAAAATAACAAAATATACATATACATATAAATAAAAAACAAAAATCGTTACCCAAAGAATACACAAACATGGAATACCAACAAAAAATGTTACATTTAATGACTAAGATGTAAATAAAATAAATATACATAAGAAACAAAAGAATCGTTACATAAGGAGCAAATAACAACATATAAATATAGTCATATACATAAGAAACAAGAATTAAAAAACAGTTACCCAAAGAACAGCTATCATATCAGAATCGTTGAGCTTGTCATCTTTCTCCAAATCAAGCAACACATCAACGAAATCACGTACGGTTCTTCCCATACCATATGCTTCACCCGAACCTCTTTTCCTTCTATGTTCCTCTATGATCTTCCCAACGAAAGCATTAACCATCGTGACCAAACACCTGCACCTTTTTCTCACACCTTGCAAATCCAACCACCCAAGAAGAGGAAAATGGTCACTCCAGTTAAACACACCCAACAACTCATACCCTTCACTCACCATTTTCTCAAGCTCAAAACCATCGTTACTACCATCACCATCACCATCACCATCACCATCACCAAACCCATAACACTTTCCAAACACGGTCATCATCACATTGTTCAACGACCCAAAATGAAGAACCTTTTTCACCTCAACCCTTCCATTCTTACCCATCATAGTCTCAAACTCCTTCACCATTTTCAACCCAACATCGTTCCTGAAACCTTCAAAGCCATTGATTCTCTTGGGAGAGAACAAATGTGTGGCTGAGATTCTCCTCAGGTTCCTCCAGTACTCACCATACGGTGCAAAACCCATGGCTCTATGAAACAGAAGCTCATAAGCTGACTCCTTAACCGGTCTATCGGCAAAACCGGAACTACCCAGAATCTCTTTCGCGGTTTCCGGTTCACTTGATATAACGAACCGGGTTAACCCGACCGAGAAAGCCATCAGCGGTTCGGCTCGGTAGGTCTTTGCAAGTTTGGCGAGGGAACGGTATGGTGTGAACCCAGAAAAAACACGGAGCAACCCGGTAACCGGGTGACCAGGTGGACCTGGAATAACCGGTAAAGCTGTGGACTTGGTAAGTGCCCAAGCGAGACCACCGGGTGAGAGACAGAACAAAAAGGTGAGTATGAATAAAAGAGTGCATATGGCAGCTTGGAAAGTGAAAATAGGTGGTTGAAGAAGGTCGGGGAAAAACAGAAGATGAAAATTATGTGACATTCTTTTTCTTTTTTCTTTTTTTAAAGTTCGGTAGAGCTTTTGAGGAAATGAGTGGTTTTATGTGTTAGGGTATTTGAGGAAGATTTGTTTGGGAGAGTGTGTGAAAGAGGAAGAGGTGCTGGTGTTGCGCAGAAGACAAAGAGTGTTGGAGGGTTAGTTACTGGTTATATAGAAAGTCGGTGAGTGGGGTGTGGTTAAAAAAAAAAAACAAGGGGGTTAACCATGGTTAAAAGGAATATGAGGAAAACGAAGAGGGTGAAAAAATAAATATAAAAAGGGAAAAGGAAAAGGTATGAAAGGTGTAAGAGCTTTTATTACTGTGGCCGCGCGCGAGAATCAATTTCGGACTTCGGAAACGGAGTCGTAGCTGTTTCCTTATGATCACCTTTTCTCATGGATCGCCTCCGGTCCCACCTCACCAAAGGTTATTTTTTTGGATTAAACTTTTCTAAAATAAATAAAAGTATAAAAATAAAAAAGTAAATGTACCATTGATTTATATAAAAAAGAAATAAAGAATTGGACAGTATAAAAATATTTATTTTATGTTTGATTTATAAAATAATTATGAGACTGGACGAAAAAAGAGTGAGGGATTGGACAAATTAAAACCCAAAATTTTGTCCCTTAACAAATCATTGACATATTATCCAAAAAGATAAAATTATCTATATTTATTTATTACATATGTTCTCTTTGTCAATATATATATATATATATATAATAATTAAGTATATATACTATATATACAAATTATTATACATTATATAACATAATATTATATATAATATTTATTTAATATAATATTATATGTTATAAAGGGTATTTATGTAAATTTTACATATTTTACTTGTGTTGTCCATTGTTTACCAAATAATATACAGACAAAAAGTTGTGTTGTGACTCAAGCATTTGTCCTGTGTTGTTCTTCTTATCCTGTATCTCAATGCGAATCAAACGCATCCTAAGGGTGTATGCACCCCTGATTAGTTAAAGTGGGTTGAGATTTCAATGCATTTTAACTAATCAATTGTAGATACACCCTTATTTTCTCACTTTACACCTTTTCTCAATTTAAAGAAGTTTTTTCCTATTTTTTTTTCATTTTTTGTTGGTTGATAAATGATTGATTTTTTTTTCATTTAGTAAAAACAAAAGCAATGATTTTTCATTTTCATTTTAATCTTAAATAAAAAAAATTACAAAGGAGGGAAGTGGGATTTTAATGGAGTGAAGGAAAGGGAAAGGAAAGGAAGAGGAAGAATTTTAATTAGATATCCTATTTGATTAAGGATGTGCTTAATTAAAAGGAAGAAGACAAGAGATTTTAATGAAAGAGGGGGGAAGAGGAAGGGAAATGAGAGATTTTAATTAGATATTTTGTTTGGATACGAGGAGGGGAAATGAGAGATTTTAATGAAGGTGAGGAAAAATAACATTCTTCATGTTTAGTTCACACAAGGAAAAGAGAGATTTTAAAACTAATTTACTTTTATAAGCTTATAAATTTGGATTTCAAAATACATAATTACGGATATTTTAATCAATGTATTCAAAATGTTTTAAACTTTTCCTCTTCCCTCCAAATCAGCCAATATTGGATGAGAGCCAGAATTCAGTGGGCAGGAATTTTGCCCCCTTCAAAAAATTCAACTAAACAAAAAAAAGTTTATAAAAATCTCTCTCATTCATTCCATTTCCCCAATCAAACACTATGTGAGAGGAAGGGAGGGGGATTTTAATGGAGGGAAAAATAACATTTTTCATAGTTGGTTCACAAGCTGAGAAGAGTGATTTTAAAACTATTTTAGTTTTATACTCTTATAATTTTGGATTTCAAAATGCATAAGTAAGGATATTTTTGTATTCAAAATAATTAAAATCCCTATCTCCCCTCCAAATCCCTCGTATGGGAGGGGAGCCAAAATTGAGTGGACAAAGATTTTGCATCCTAAAATTCTTCTTGTCCGTCCCATCCAAAAAATTAAACTAAACAAAAAAAAAAGTTTATAAAATCATCTCTCTTCTCCTACTCATTTTCCCCTAGAAAACACTTACACATATTTTAGTACAACATATATAGACAAAGGTTAATCAAGGACCGACATCGGTTAAAAGTAAAAAAGTTAAAAAAAAAAAAATCCTTTAAAATTATAGCTTTATATTTAATATATTATTTTATTTTAAAATCAACACTAATATCGTATAACAAACTTTCATAAAAAAAAAATTTCACTTCCCGTTCAACTTTATTTATTCACAAAATATAACATTTAATTGGTATGTATTATCAGGTCCGGCCCAAGGGTAAAACAAGTGAAGCCCTTGCTTTAGGCCTCTCAAAATAAAATAATTTTTTCTTTAAAAAAAGGCCCACTTTGTATTTTTATATATTAACTTTTTGATATGTATAATATATCAACAAACATAAGTTAGCCCATTTGGTATAAAAACTTACCATTAGGTTGAAGGTCCAGGGATCAACTCCTCATTGTGCACAAAATAATTAATTTTGTATGAAAAAATTATTGGATTAATTTTTTAAAAAGGCCTCACCATAAAGTTTGCTTTAGGCCTCAATGGGTATTGGGCCGGCCCTGTGTATTATTAGTTTAGAGCTTTTTATATTATTAATCAATCACAAATCATCATATTTATGACTCTTAAAATTATTATGATAAGAATCAAATATTTTTAATGATAGGACAAATTATGATTGATTAACAATATAAAACTCTTTCACGCTGATATAACATATATGTTTTTTCCTATATTTAGTGCGTTTTATAAGTATAATACAACAAGATATTGGATAAAAATAAGACATTTTGAATTAATAAAAGCTCAACAGAGTTGATAGATAGCTGAGTTCCTTAAACATGTTGTCAAAGGTACAATTATTATCATGTGTATATAACATGCTTTATTGAAAGAGGTTATATCCACTTTCATGATCTCTCCCATCTCAAAAAGGATTAGTATCCGAATATCGATTAGAAAACACTTTTGGTTTATAAAAAAGAAAGATATCATAATTTCATTAAAAGAGATTAAACCAATGAAAAATAGAACAAAATATCTTATTTTATTCTATCTTGTTTACATCAAACATTTTCGACTGAGTGTATTGTTCAAAGGTCAAGATTTGGGTCCACTTATATAGGTATTTTAGGTACTGTTTTTCAGTGAAAATAAAACATGTATAACACTTTATTAATAAAAATATAACATGTGTAAAAATTGTTATATATATCATATTTATATTGAAAAATAATACCTAAAATACCTACGAAATTGTACCTAACTTTCGTCCTTGTTAAAAATGATTGTTGAAGAAATTTTTTCATTTGAATAAAGAAATCGATCAGAAAAATTAAAAGAATGATTTATGAAAATATTTACATTAAAAGTACTAAAAAAATTATTATAAATATAAAATATGATAAATATGTTAGGTAATATACTTAAACTAATAATAATAATAATTTAACATTATATTTAAATATTAGATTAATTAAATAATAATATGAATTAAAAATTTAAAGACATGACTTAATAAAATAAATATGCTCTAATAGTACATTGTATTTTATTATAAAAGCCACTCATGTATCATGATTAAATCTTTTACATAAAGGAAAATTTGTTTTCAACATCAGGACTGGACAACAGCCGATGACAACGTATATGAGAGAGTAGTTTTCAACCTTAAAATAACATGAGAAGAGAAAAAAAAAAAAACGTATGAAGATATAAAAATATAATATCAATATGAAATTTATTTTGTACAAATAATAATACTCTTATGTAAAAGATAACTTAGATTGGATGAGTTTTGACCAATCAAATTTTCCCAAATCAATTAAGGGTGTGTTTGGAAATTCCCTTTCAAATAGGTCAATGTGGCCATGTCTTCATTCCTCCACTCTCAAAGATGAGTATTCATCCTCCTATAATTTTGAGCCTTGAATCTTTATATATATAAAAGTAAGGAACAGTTGGAAATAGGTCTAGGGTTTTTCTAGGGTTATTTGAGGGTATTTTTGTAATATTTAATCGGAACAAAATGAGTATTAAATAAGTTATGGAGGGGTATTTTTTATAAAATAAAATAAAATATTAATTATCAAATTAACTCTACATTAATTCAGTGTTTATTGGAAGTTGTAGTGCCTCAACTTTTGGGAACCCTTTCATATTCTTCAGCTGTTTTCTCTTTTCAATTGTAGAGGAATCGATGACGGGGAATTGGAGAGGCAATAAGATGCAGGTTTGATTACGAGGGAGCAACTCCTTTGTAACCCAAGAGGACCAAAGTGTGAGCGACATCAACTCCTTTTTACTGTTTCTTTTTCTTTTTCTATTGTTTAGCTTTCATCATTTGTGTGTATTGTAGGTGCTTGCAAGAAAAGCCAAGAATCAATATACATGGAAAGGCTTTGGGGAAATTCCCGTGGGGTTTACAAGAGCACAAGGTAATTTCAATGAATTATATTTCATTGTAGTGTAATTTGCGCGTTGTATTTTGTTGCTATTTTCAAGCCTTGATTGTTTAGCCTTCCTCAACCCATTTTTTTAATATCAATGTCTATGCGCTTCTGTGACTCCATGTTTCTATAATTACTGTATTTTTTTCGTTTATCTGCTTTGCCTGAATATGAAAGAATATGTTTCTGGTTTTATATTATCTGATCTTAAGAATTTAATTTTAATGCTTAGAAGATATTTTAGTTATTTACAGGATATCACGTCTGCATAAGTAGGAGCTTCATGGGGTTTTAATTTTATAATATTAAAACCATTTAGATTCTACAATATTGACTGTGAGAGAATTATTTCGGATCTGGATTAGGATTTGGGATATTGTAGTTGAAGGTGAGCATCAAAACCATTTAGATTCTTCGAATTTTCTTCTTCGCCCCTCATATTGTTTGTGGTTTCTTTTTTCGGGTTTTTTTTAATTCTGTTGCAACTTAGTCCATTCATTGTTTAAGTTTACAATTTTATGCTAACAATGGCACTTGCAATTACAGCAATTGCTACATGCAAAGCCACAAACTGATTGATAAGTCCTCACCAAGATTGATGATAAACTGCATACTTAACCCATTTGAAGTGTGGTAACTATACTTCTCCCTAAACTTTTATGTATTTAATATCTTGATGACAATATAACTCTTCAAAGGTTATCTACAAGCTTTACACTTATAGAAGGATTCCCATCGATCAAATTATATTTAAGATTATCTTACCTTGGCAAAAGCTTAGACCTTCAATTGAAATACTGTGCAACAACCAGGCAGTTACTCTATGTTATTGGTTTTATTAATTGTTGATCAGATTGGAATAAGCACAAATAGAGTTCACGCCCAAGTTCATGTAGGAGTTGAGGGATTGTTAACAACTAGATGGTATGGAATTCTGCAATGTCTCTGGTTTTTGTTTTATTAAAAGAATACAAAACATCAAATGAACATTAGTTTTGCAATTTTTCATGAATTTGCTTAAAATTGTGCTTGAATAATTTATATGTTGTGTTTTAGGTTATTTTACTCTCTGAATCATGCACACATTTCTCGAAATTCTTTTTTAGATGTTATGATTTTTCAATATCATGTCTTTATTCACTTTTCAATATATCATGGTTGAAATGAGTTAGAGTGAATCATATGATATAAATATACTTTCCAGTTATTATCTTCTCAATTAAAGTTAGAGTAAAAGTCCAAACTGGTTCTCTACAAAAAAATATTATGACATTTTGGTCCATGAGAAATAAAAAATATCATTTTGGTTCTCAAGAATGTAAAATGTGGGTCAAAATAGTTTCTGACAGAGATTAAAATGTCCCTAAAAATTAACCGAAAAATGACTAATTTGATCTGCATTTTACATTCTTGATGACCAAATTTATGTTTTCATTTCTCAGGGACCAAAATGTCATCGTGTTTTTTTTTTTGTCAAGGACTAATTTAGGCATTTACTCTTAAAGTTAACATATTTTTTACAACAATGCCAATATTATTCCCCACACACTAAACTCGTGCATCGCACATGTCCACGCACTATCCTCATAGGATAACCCACTCCTATGTGAATCAAATTCAATATTTCCTTCGGGGTCTTGGGCTTTTGACAAAATGAGACAGAAAGTGCAGAATGCTATCCTATCTTGATAACTCCTGACTATTGTTGTACATTAATCCAAAGAGGTGTCATTCTGTTGTTTCGTTGCTTACTCATATAAGTGATGAAGTATTTCTCAACAAATTTTTATTGCGGGTAATGATTTATTTAGTTTATGCCTTTCTTACAACAAAATTTTGCTGCATTACAGGTGATTCTTGACTTAATAGTTGGATTGCAAAATTTTGAGGAGCAAAATATCTCTTCAAATCTTTTGGAGTCACTGCCAGCTTCAATTAGCCTCTTACAAAAGTTGAAAATCCTCAATGTCTCTCGAAACAAACAAGTTGAGTGTTCTTCTTGATTCCATTAGTCAATGCAGGTAAGTGACAGAAATAGATATTCTATAGAGAAATTTATAAGTACACCATTCTTTATATTGAGTTTTTGTTATCCTATAATACAGTAATACGTAAGTTAAGCTGGAAAAAAATTGTGATGATTAATTTTCTTGATATTTCTAGCACACTTGCAGCTATTGAAAGCCTTTGTAAAATGATTACAATTATTATGTATTTAACTGAATGAATATACATGGTCATTCAAAAAAAATGAATATACATGCATAACTTGAAATTAAATGTAGTAGGGGTAATATTTTAAATTGGGTCAGGGGCATTTTGATAAATTGAATGTTGATAACGTATTAAATTACATAACATACTTTCCATTTTGTTTTGATAACCATTCAATTCCTTTTAATATAGGTAATAGAATCATTATCATTGAATAATGCCTTAAACAATATAACCATTCATTGAAAATATATAGCTAATTAAATGGTTATCATTATCCTTTTAATACCTAGGGGTGTTTGTTTTTGAGATATCAAATAGAATCTCACGAATATAAGATTAGAAATATTTATTCCCGTGTTTGATAGAAAGAAATTAAAAAAATTTTCCTAGGAATAAATTATTCTTGGTATTTTCTTTACCCCATGTTGGTGTTGTTTTTAATCCCATGAGTATAGGATGGGAAAGATTTGTTCCAATGTAGTGGGCATCAATTTTATTAGTGAAAACCCTTTTCTACCACCACTATTTTTTTATTCCTTGGACTCTTATCAATTACATTTAATAATTAATATTTAAATAACATTTTATAAACCAAAGGTATGTTGATGATTACACCATTTTTTTCAAAAATATGTATAATGAACCAAGCAAAATTTCGAATTATTCCCTAGAATTTCAAGAAAGATTCACAACAACTTTAATTTCTAAACAAACACGTTTTACAAAAAAACTCAACAATAACATTCCTGGAAATAACACTCCCAGGTTTGAGGTTTGTAATTTCAGGAAAACTTTTCTCAATCCGTGAAACGAACGCCCCCTTAAAGGTAATTTTGTTCCTTGGGCTACCATCATATCAACGTACCTTTTTTTATATGTCTTCATCTAATTAACATCGAGCTATAGGACATGCATTCAACTGAAAATAGAAATATAGAATTAAATTATTATGTTCGGAAGTGAGGGAAAATCCAAGACTGCTGATGGAGACTTACATGATAAAGTTGATGAAAAAAGAGATGATGGTTCTGAAGTTCTCAAAATAAAGATGAAGAAAAAATTGAAATTGTTTTTCAAATTAAATTTCTCTATAGCTGCATTTTGGTACAGAACAATTGAGCAAAACGATAATTTTGCACACAAATGAGTCATACATAGCAGTTTTGGAGCCCAAAAAGGGTACAAGATGCCACTAAATTACACATGGACATGTCATTTGACATTTTCTTTTTCATTCCTGTTATATTTGTAAAGAAATGGCTTCTAGATAATTTTCCAAGTCATATCTTATTATTATTTCTAAAACTAATCCGTGAATCCACATATTGGTACGTAGAAAATTATCAATGAAAATATTTACAGCTATGAATTTAATTTATTTTATTTTTTGACAAGAGTTTTATTAATTTTCAACAATTCAACTTCATTACTTTTTATTTGTTTTTATTAGAATATTTATTATTCCATCAAATGAAATGATTCAACATCTATTAAAATTCTGTCAAAATTTTTTTATAATTATGTCACATAATCACATTTTATAGGGTTTAAACACATTCCAAGCATAAAACTTAATTTACAAACATATCATACAAAAATCACTCATTTTTAGTAATGATAAAACACAGAAAAAAAATCATAAAAGTTTGTTACATATAGCAACTTTTATGTATGCAATGTGAAGTTAATTGATCAATATTTATTTTTTCCTTTCAATTAAATATATACACCAACATGTGCTTATATATAAAATTTAACACATTCAACTTAATTTAGACAGTAAGAAACGAAAGATTTTAAGTCATACATATGACTTTATATTACTTTTATGCCAAATATTGTTCTATTTGTCAAACCAATAAATTTATTACATGCAGCTAAATATATTTCAATATTTCTTACTTCAAAATCAAATTCATATATAAATTTGTTATTCCATTTATTATGTAAATATTTAGAATTTACAAATATAAATTATGAATAATAATTATTAATAAACTGTGTAAACCCCGTGCATCGCACAGGTAATAGTACTAGTTATTATTAAAGGAAAGGAATGATTGAGATGAATTCTTGGCAACCGGTAAGACTTGGTCACTTTGCTTTCTCTCCACCTCTCACCCCATCGGTTTCTCATTTCCATGACAACCTAATCTCTCTTTCACCACCACCGTCATAACACCGCCATGTCCATGTGTAACATCCCAATTTTTACGTTTTCTAAAACCAATAAACTATATAAATGAGTTTATATTTTTATTTGGATTTTAGAAAATGATTTTGGGAAACCTAAAAATCATATTCATGCTTCAAATAATCGTAGGAGCCTACGGTTAAATTTTGGGCCGAAAACTCAAACGGAGCCCGATCTATGTTTTTCGGATGATAGTGTTTTTCTAATATCAATACCTCATTTTGACTAACCGTCAGAACCATTAGTCTTAAAATTCGATCCTCTATCTTTTTGCTAAAATACATCCTGACGTCCGAAAATAAAAATAATATATTATATTCTGACCGATAATCAATAGGGAAGACGATTTGAGCTGTGTTCGGGTTTTTCGAGACCCACGAACGGATTATCTTCATGTCAAGACTGTGTCAAGTCATTTGAGGACCGATGCCAGTGTCGTGATGATTCCAAAATGTTGGGACGTGAAATGACCAAATTACCCTTGATTAATCTTTTTACTAATTACCTTTTTCCATTTTACCTTAACTTAATTACTAAGCAAGCTAATAAATAGTTAATTCACTCACATCCTCACCCCCTCTCATTTTTCGACCAGGACGAGCAGCCCCCTCCCAAAACCTCTTCGCCTTCCTTTTCTCTTCTTTCTCTTTTCTCTTCACCAAAAACTCCATTGTTGGAGACTTGGAGCTTGGTTTTTGTGAAGCTTCTTCACTAGTTTTGAAGGAGAAACTCCTAGGAGGCAGCTCACCATCTCTATCTTTCCCACTCTCTCCTTTCTCTCCACAAAAAAATTCAATTTCATAGAAGTTGGGGTTTTTGCCCCTAAACTTCAAAAATCCATGAAAAATTGTAGAAAAATCTTTTCAATACCAAACCAATTTCTATGGCCTAGATTCATGACATACTTGCATGATCCAAGAGATTAGAGCCAAAAAATCTCTCAAGCTATTTTCTTGAGAGAAAGGCCGAAACACCCTATAGTGTAGGGTAGGGTTTTTGGTTGGTTTGTGATGTTTTGAGTTGGTATTTAGAGTTATCACAATTAGTTAGGGTGTTATCCAAGAAATGAGAATTTTTGGAGCTCCCTAACTATTTCTAATTTATTAGGGCCGAATCCTAGGGGTGGTGCAAAAGGAGAAATCTTTGTTTTTTTGAGTTAATGCCTTTATGGATTGTGTGTATGTAGTGATCGGCAGCTAGCTGAGCCATTTGTCAGATTGATCGTGTGTCTACAGCTTACCTTAGGACTACAAGAGGTAAGGGGACAAACCTGAGGAATTCCAACGACAGATATATGTTGTTTTGGGTGTTTGTAATGTAAATAAATGTCTGTATCTGATCGTTGGTGGATTGTTTTATTTACTGCTGTTGATTTGGCTATGCATGACATAATTGCTGATATATGTGGATACATGTTATAATTGTTGAATAGTTGTATGGATGTCTCGTGTGCCTTGCCGTGGGATTTATGGCGTTAGAGGACCTAATATCGATTAGGATCCGACATCTTATAACTTAAAAGCTTTAAAAGCCTGAGATGTGGAATTGAGAAAATAAATATGTTTTATTGTTTCTCAATTTAATTTAAGAGAAAATAAATAATTATCTCTTTTGAAATAAAATAATAAATAGCTGCTTTTAAGAAAAAGTTAACTTAAAAGAGCAAAGTTGTGAAAATGTGTCCTTATAATGAAAAAAACGATGTTTAAAGATAAATAGTGTTTTTGGAAACCTTTATTAGTTTTTAAACTAATAAAGTTAACCGTTTGAGCAAAAGCATTTTAAGAAACGTGATTTTCAAACTAATTGGTTTTATCCAATAAAAAGGGTTTTTACAAGCTTTTTTTAAGGTTTGTGTTTTACCGAAAAACGACGAAAGGAAGAGAAATGGTCTTTGGACTACGTTTTGCTTTATGGAAAATCGATCCCGAGGACTTTGTGTAAGTGTAGGATATTTGGGTTTTTGGTTTTTGAGTTTTCAAGAAAAGTGGTTTCAAAGCTTAGAAACTAGAAACCGAGACGTCGGTGTTCTAGAGTTCTGCAGAAATACGTGGATCAAGGATCCGTGTTAGTTGTAATCATGTCGGCTTATGGACGATCATTGTGGTCCTATAAGCTTGAGGATGTTTTTATGATCTTGAATCCAATATTCTAAACTAGTGCATCGGTTAGGGATGTTTGGATTTGAGTTGTTTTGGACTAAATGTCCTGTTTTGAGAAAAAGTTTTTGAGGCTTAGAGAGTCTAAGACATTGTGGTGGTTGTTAGCGTTGATGCTACAAAATATTGTTACGACAAAGATAAACCGACGGAAACTAAATAGTTTTCTCATGCATTTATGTGTTGGGCAGACGTGCTATGAAACGGGGGACCTTGATGGTAAGGAAAACCTAAGATGACTTGTTGGCATAGCATTGTGTCTTGATGGGCAATGATGTCACACGTGCTGTGTGTTCGTATTGTACCCTGAGTTGGACAATGTAGTTATGGCACGTTGGTGCTAATGATGGCACGTGGGTGCTAGTGAGGGCACGTTGGTGCTAGTTATTATCGCACGTTGGTGCTAGTTATCATGGCACGCTGGTGCTAGACATTGCTGCCTGATGGTAAGGTACCCCGAGCTTGATCAACTCATTCTTTTGGTGATGGGACTTCCGAAAATCTATGATTGAATATTAGTTGACTTATATGGAAGTGCTCATGCGTACGTTTTGAAAACAACATTGATTGTTGGGCACGAGGCCCTTGTGATTTACTGTTAGTACTTTGATATATAATGTACTATATTATGCATGATGATATTTTGTGAGATATGCTTATATGAATCTGCTATACGTGTTTGAGTATATACCTGTTGTGTTTTTGGATTCATATATTGGTTTCTCACCCTTGTCTGTACATGTTGGACACCCTGTTGTATTTTTGGATACATGTACAGATGTTTGTCAACAGTTCTCTGAGTCATATAGAGACTCAGTAGCATGATCTGCTCGGTGCTTAAGACGAAGAGGGGTGGACGGTTGAAGACGAGACTCAATCTCAAGAATACAGCGTATGTTAGGTAGTGCATCTGTTGTTAGTACTAAACCTGCTTAGGGTTTTCTTTTGAGGTAGTGCCTTTTGGCTAGTCTGTAAGTGGCTACTGATGGCCAGGGTTTTGGAGATACGATTCTCAGACTCATCGCTACCTAGTATTTGGAATTATAACATGTTGCTTGTGTCAATCTGTTTGGAGACGGATGTGTTGTCTAGGGTCTCCTATGTACGTCGTTAAACTGATGATACAATTATGTGTATATGAGTATCGTTAATATTTATCTTGAGTATATATATGTTCTGCAGTTTAGTGTGAAGGAAAAAATTCTATCACTATTTTCACAACAAGTAAGATCTAAGTAAAGGAATCTTTTTCCGAAAGTGAACCAGCAAATTTTATTGTAATACGTTATGTGTTTGGGGTTACAAAAGTGACACCCCAATAGGAGGGGTGTTACACCATGTCTTCTGCCTTTGCGCTCAATGGAGTAACTGCCGTGAAACCCCTGACATTCGCACCACCCCCAAACCACCAAAGCAGAATCGGCAAGCACAAGCAACTCCACCTGATCTCCCACATCATAATCCAATCCCAATCCCAATCCCCCAATCCCAACCCTAATCCAATCTTTCTCTGGAATTTTTTTTGTGTTTGGTGGTGTAAGGTAGATAAATACACAACAGCATAATCCATTTTATTTGGTTAAAAACGCTAATTAAAAGTTTATTTTTGTGTTTCATAGTGTAAGGTAGATAAATCACTAAAATAGTTTGGATTTGTGTTTAGTCTGTGCCATGTGTTGGAAGTTAAAGTGAGAAGGGTTGAAGATAATAATGGAAAGATGCATGCATGGCGATTTGGAGAATGTGTATAAAACAGTTCAACAGCTCGAAAAATCCCAAAACACAAAAATGGATCTTCTTTTGCTGTGGGGATTTTCAGTATTATCACAACCACAGTTGCAAATTATTTGAATTCATCCATAGGCATTAATTCATTCACCAAATTCTTTGAAGAGCTTAAACGTGTCTTCCCAATATTGCTCCATGAATTCATTCTTAAGTATTTTATTTTTGTGATTTCTTAAAGTATTATTCACCTTCATTGGAAGGTCGCAACACGGTGGTGCTGGAAAAAGTTAGTGGCAGGGTGAGAGGTGGGGCCAGCAATTTTTTAAAGTATTTTGCAAAAACCGGATAAGTGGTTACATTATAGGAAGAATGGAAACTCAACTCGAAAGTATTAAAGAATTGTCCGGCGGATGTGCGTCTAGCAAAAGCTTTATGGAGTACCTTCTCCATCTCTAACGCGATTCTTTAAAAATATTTTGATCCTTCCATAATAAAAAATATCCATTTAATTTTTAAAAATATAAAATATGAATTAAAATAGTTCCTGACAGAAATTAAAATGTTCTTAAAAATTACTATAAAAAAGATCAATTTGATCCACATTTTACATTCTTGATAATCAAATTGATATTTTCATTTTTTAAGGATCAAAATATTATCATGAATTTTTATTGAGGACTAATTTGAATCTTTACTCTTAAAAAAAATATCCATCAATGTAAACCGAACGGGCCTACGAATCAGACCATGAATTTCCCGTAGGATAAGTCAGAGACATACTTAGATGATTTTATTAATGAAAATAGATAGATATTAGATACATAGATTATTGGAACACTGTGTTGACATACGTGGGTGAGGGGAGACTGAATTGCGGCAACAGTGATCTTAATCTCAGAGACAATAGTAGGATAATGCGGTTGCCGTTTCATTTTTAATGATAAAACTGAAGTGATAAGGGTCCAAATTTTGTCCACCAAAAATATGCAATCTTTTTGTACATTTATGAGACTCATAGCAACATCGAGCCCCAGGATCTTTATAAAATTCCAAATTAATCATTACAATAGTTCTCATAATTATTAAATAAAAAACATCTTTAATAATATTTTATTTTTTATTTAATAACTTTTTATAAAAACTAATCTTTCAAAATATTATGAGACAAACACGTCCTAGGAGTATAAATAAGTTTGTATTGGAAAATTAATTATACAACTTTTTAAAACAATAAATGCATCATTTTTTCATGTAAATTTTTTTTGTTTTGATTCCTTAATCAGTGTCATTAGGATACTATCCTTTTCATATACATAACTTTTGATATCAAACTCAAAGTCAAATATATTTAAGAGAAATGTTAACCAATATCCTTAGAGCAATAGTTAAGGTTTTTCTATCATGTGTAAACTTACACATGTTAAGAAATCAATAATAGTAATCCTCTCTTAGAAAATGTTGCATTCAATATATTGAAAAGTTAAAAGTGTCATTTTTCATAAAAATTTTCTATATATTGATTTCTTAATATGTACAAGTTTACACATGATAGAACCCTTTAAAATATAACTTTCTATAGGAAATTAGTATGGTCAATACACAAACAAGTGAAGTTTTGAGTTTTCCAATAAAACTTTGCTATTTCTTAATTCTTTAATCATTGCACTTAAGACAATGGTTAGCAAGACCATACACTTAAAAGGATGTACTCTTAGCTCCTTCCACTTAAATCAACACATACTAGGCAAAGTATGTATTTATTGCAAAAACAAAAAGTCCAAATGGCCCCTCTTTTGGGATTAACTCCTAAAATCTGCTTTTGTTTGGAATGATTGTGAGAAGTAGGGCTGTATCCTGCCGACTTCTCACCTTGTATATTTTTTTAAGAGAAATGCTAATAAGATATTTGTTTGAACACATTTTCGAACACGCTCTTTGTTATTGGTGAGTTTTATTTGGGATATACTAAATATATAGTGAACCCATGTAATTTAGTGGATATTACATGAAAATTACTTAATAACAAAAAGTGTTGAATGAAGTATTAAAAAAATATATTATTAACAGTGCTCTTTTTTAATCTATTAATGAGAAGTGGGTTTACTAAAAAGTATCTATTCAATAAGATTTTTTAAAAAAAAATCTAATTTGTAAATAAAAAATAAAGGTCCAAGGGAGAAATTGGTATCTAGCAAAACAACTTCTCAACTAAGATTAGAAAACTAAGATATATAAATATGAGTGAAGTTGGTTAGGAGGGAATCCACTTCTCACATTTTTTTTTCGATAATTAAAATTTTTATTAATATGTGTCCAGCTGCAGGATGAAAGTGAACCGACTTCTCACCTTTGCACAGGAAAAAAAAGATTTTAGGGATTTTAATCAAAACAGCAGCAATATGGGACATTTTTTTTATGTAATATATACATTTTTCACACATTAATTAATACTTTATTTGATTTATTTAGTATTAAAAATATTATTATGAGTATGATTTACAAAAATCATAAAAATCTTTGAATAATATTATATTCATTATCAAACAATACCAATTTATATGAAATCACAAAAAATAAAAGAAGGAGTTATATTTTTTAATTCGTTCAGAATATTAAGTATGCATCTGAATTAGATTATTTTATATTTACAATATTTTATTGCTAAAATTTATTTTAGAGAGCTTTTAGAAAAAAAAATTCTAAAATTTAAACATTACTAAATATTTTCCAAGGCAAGATTGGTTTAAAATAGTCACGGAAGGAACCTGTTTGAAACACAAGAAGGGAGGTTGAATTGTGTTTCTGAAGATTTTAAATCTTTTCGTAAGCAGATAATAGTTTTCGTAAGGTTAAACGCTAAAACGATTAAAAGCAAAAAGAGCTCTTCCAAACACCAAGTTGGACGCTAACTTAGTTTGAATAAGATAAGAAAGCAGCGTAGGAAAAGACAATTCAATCCCAGTTAGTTAGTTAGATAATAAACTAAAGTAAGGGTAAGGGAGAGAAAAGAACACAAAGATATTATCCTGATTCACTCTTCATCAAAGAGCTACGTCCAATCCTCTTTACTTGAGAGCTTTATCCACTATAACAAAAACCCTTTGTTACAAAGTATTCAACACCTCTTTAGGCAGTATTCTCAACCTTTTCAGGTTCTCTAAGTATTCTTGTACAGACAAGCCTTTTCAGGCTCAACCAAACTAAGATTTTGAAAAGAGTTTGTTCTACTAACTCACTAAATGTGAGAATTCGAAACTAAAACTTAGACTCTTAAAAACTCTACACAGAGAGTAATATGAAAATGAGGATCAGAGTAGCTTTGCAAGCTTGATATTTTCTCTTTGATTTCTTGAGCAGATGATTGCTTGTATCTCTTGAAAGATTTTAAATCGCTAAGTATTGCTTCGCTTGTATTTTTGCTCAAGTTCGGTCTGTCTGCATCTTCATGGGATGGAGGTATATATATAGCCTCTTGTCTTTGAGCAGACTTCAGTCTTCAACGGATGGAAAAGGATCTGTTCTGATGAGCATTAAATATATTTGATCCGTTGAGTCTGATAGCTTCTGAAGTTTCTGATCAGCAGGATAGACTATCAGGATGATAGCTAAAAGTGGTGCTGACATATCCTCTGTGTAAAACGAAAGTTGCCTTTGGTTTTTCCAAAAGAAGAAGGTCAACTTCTTTAAGTGACAGCAACATTCTGGCTTACGCTTTACATTTGTACGAATATTGCAAAGAATGTTTTGTCCCAAGGATATAGGCATTTTACAGGGAATAATAAATTCAAATACTTTTACAAGGTATTCACGCTTAAAAGCACTATTGGACTAGCTATTACAAAAGTAACCGAAAGAGTCTTTGGACTCATGATTCTATTTATTACCGTCCAGTTGTAAACCAAGATTAAATGTTGGACAAGATAAAGTCTTTGGACTTTGGATAGTCTTTGGACTCAATTAAGTTTTATCCTGCACACTTAATATAAAACGTTAGTCCATAAGAAATCTTTGTTCATTCTTAAATTAGTTCTTTTCTAACATCAAAACTTAAGAAATTATTTGTACCATAATCACTTTGGTTCCAACAATCAAGCGGGCTTGATTAGTTACATGTTCAGATTCATTTAATTTTCATGGAAAGTTGTTTTGTTTTGTAAAATTGTCTTTAGTAAAATTTTAATTGTTTTTTTAGCACAAAAAAAATTAATTGTTTGTTAAATATATAGTAAAGTAAAACGAATTAACATCAGGGAAAAGGACAATAATTAAGAAATTAAAAAGATAAATTTTGATAAAAAATATTTATTCAAATTCAATATATCAAAATTAGTACTCCCTACAGATCTATATATAAATAAAAAAAATTAATTTTACATGTATTAAAAAAGTTAGTTACATTATTTTAATTGTCTTGATTTATGTAAAAAATAAGTTATAGTTACTAAACAACCCTTTCTTGGGAGTGTATAATACTCTTGAAAGTTATATCTTGAGAGTGTATAATATTCTTGAAAAAGTAAAAATAATTAACACAGGGGTATTTTTGAAACATTGACATTAAATAGGATTGATTTGATTGATTTTTGTTTATATTTTACTCCAAAAAATTTAGATATTTTTTAGTTATATATACGTTCGGAGTAAT
Organism: Ammopiptanthus mongolicus; assembly: GCA_039655645.1. NCBI lineage: Eukaryota > Viridiplantae > Streptophyta > Magnoliopsida > Fabales > Fabaceae > Ammopiptanthus > Ammopiptanthus mongolicus. Next base: position 25,508,381 of record CM077348.1, on the reverse strand, counting down.
AGTTTGTAATTTGAATAAATATCCAATTTGGTCCCTGAAATTGTAGGGTTATATCAACTTAGTCCCCCATATTATCAATATTCCAAAATGATCCTTGAAATTTCAAAATGTAACAAATACATTTCTGACATTATTCATTTAGTTTCAAATGCATCTCTGACATTACCAACTTAATATCATTATGATCCATATAAATATCAATGAAAGAATAAATTTGATTAACCTTCAGTAATTTTTGAGATTATTTTGAAATGTTCATAATATAAAATATTAAATTGATATGATTTCAAATTGAGTATTTACGGGTTGTAATTTTCTATAACACTTTACTTCTTTTATTCACATTTATTAGCAACACTCTAACATCAAAAGTTAAAGGCATTTTGTTGGGTGGGAGGTCCGTACTGTTTACTGACGTGCGTAAAGTCGTCAACTACGATAACGTAACCTACAGCTGAACGATTCTTTCGGATTTTTTAATCATCTAACAAAGAATAATAGAGAATATTCTGTAGATTTTTTTTTATATTTTCTGATGAAAAAAAATAATTGCACTGATTTTTGTTGAGTAGTAACGCGTGAGTATCATAAAAAATAAGGAAAAAACTTAAATCCTATTTAATATGTGCAGTTTGTGCTGTTTATCAATTATAACATGCTATATAGATTTAATTTTTCATTTAAATTCAAGTTTAAAATGTTTTTATTTTTTTTATTGGTTGGTTAATCCATATGCTGAATAATAATTGAAAAACAGTAAAAACTGTAGATAATGAACTACAACTAAATTTTGCCCAAAAAAAATTGCACTTACCAAGACCCAACCCATTGAAACTCTCTGCAATATATTGGTTAGTTGTGTTCAAGGAATTAAAAATAAAAAAATAAGAAGTTTATTAAAAGTACTTTGCAACAATCTCTTATATATTGTATGAAAGAGTTTTTTAAGGCTCTGTTTGTTTTAGATTTTGTTTAACGTAAATGGAAAAATGTGGCTTCCCGAGACACAATTTTCTCATTTCTTTTTCCAAAGCTCCATCTTGGAGCTTTCTGTTAATGAAGATTTAAATAATAATATGTCATTTGTAGTATGAGATATGAAAGGTAAGAACGATGGATACAAATGAATCCTTTGAGAATAATGAAAAGTTTTCAGTGTAAAAAAAATAATTATGTTTATAATGGCTTGATGGCAATTCTTATGTTGATCTATTGAATTTACATGTTAAATTAAAGAATGTCTATTACATGATATTCTTGAGGTAGAGAAGAAGTGATCATATAAGTTATGATTTATGAATGATTGTGCCTATGGTGGTTTTAATGCATGTTGAGTTTGGGATCATGCTAGTATGATGTGACGTTGTAATGAGCAATATTAGTGATGATATTATAATTGTTTTAAGTAACAACGAGTTATGGATGAGGATATGGTTCTAAAATAAGTTGATTATGTTATTGATGAATGCTAAATATGAATTATGTTGATTTTCCTATTGATAAAGTATATTTATGTGATGATGATGCATGTATTTGGTTGTATGGTACTTAGTGGAATGAATTGACAATGTATGATATAAATCTTTGGATATCTGATTGGAGGGGACGGTATCTCCGGTATATAAACTAAAACTGTCGAGATTGAGGATTTTAGTGAGCAACCCCGGAGTTGAGGAGGAACGTTGATGGCCGGAGGGTGCATTATCTCCGGGATCCGAAATCAAAGCTATCGAGGCGGGGGACCTTAGTGAGCAACCCCAATCGGAACCCCAAAAACTCAATATGAGTATATATGTAACATGTATGCCCTTATGAGTGGGACATGAGCTTTGAGAAAAGAGTTATGTGCAAGTCATTCCACAAAGTACCCAATTTGAGGACAAGAATTGTTGCCTATGCGTGATTGGAGCTATGTTATGTATTGTGATGATATGATGCACTTGATATGCATGAATGCATGTTCGCATTGATTATATATGACTGCATTTGTTTGGGGAACTTTCTCACTGAGACAGTGGACCCACCCCACGTTTAACATTTCAGCTGCAAGTACCTGCGAAGTCGTCGCAAGTTTTGGATGCCATGTGGACAGTTTGAGGGGTTTGTAACCGTGGTTTTATGTTATTCTAGTTTAGCAAGACTTTGTAATTTTTTGTTCTTTGAGTTGTTGTTACTCTGATGTACGTATATTCATTATGTTGTTGTAACTAATAAGTGTATCATTCACTTTGGATGAGATGGATTTATGCATGCTTGTGAGACAAATTTATGCATGCTTGTCACAAAATACATTTTCATTTAAAACAATTAAATTCTTCATGATTTGCCAAATTAATGATATCAATACCAACATGTAGTTGATCCGAGTGGTAACGGATTTGGGCCATTAAGCAAGTGATCATGAGTTCGATCATTAACTCTTGTGTATGGAGAAAACCTAATTGAGAGTGGTCAACCCTTCAATATTGTCTAGTACCTTCTGGGACCAGTCTCCATAGTTACACGCATGATATCCTGAGAAAACAAAAAGTTCATGATATCAATTCATAAATTAAAGGCGAAATAGGTTGATTGGTCCTGTACATTTTTTTTAATTTTTCACTTTGGTCCTATATGTTTTATTTTTTGCATTTTGGTCTTATATGTTATGTTTTATCATCGCGTTAGTCCTAAAACTGACACTGTCAAGAAGTAATTGACAGAAATGACTAATATGGAAGACAAAATATAACGTATATGACCAAAATGAAATAAATTAAATGTATGTTCACTTTCATTGTTTCTTGTTTTGGTCCTATATGTGATGTTTCATCTTTCACGTTAGTCCTAAAATTGATGTCGTCTTATACGAATTGACGGAAATGACTAACATTTCAACGGAACATGACGTATAGGACCTACTTGAAAAAAATATAACTTATAGGACCAATGCAACAATCTAACTATGATTGATCGGAAAGGAAAAAAATGTTTGAGACGAATCAACCTATTTTGCCTAAATTAAATACTTTGCAAATTTAAAAAAAATGATTGATGACGTAGGTTATTCAATATTTCTTGTTTTTCCAAGTTGAAATTTTTGGGATAAAAAAGTAGACACGTGGATACTATGACTTAATCATATTTAAATGATTGTTTTCGTTGCAAAAATTTTAGAATATCACTCTTTCAATTTTTTTTATTTTTCAAATTATATAACAAATTACCACCCTTTTCAAACCTATTGAGAAGTCCCTTTCTCCATTGCCATTGTCATTTTAATTTTTTTATTTAAACCGTTGGGAAGTCGAGTTTACTCACCACGACTTCTGCAAGCCCATTGTTATGGTTGATGGAACCTGGTTGTTTGGAAGGTATAAGGGGACGCTCTTGCTTGCAACTGCTCAAGATGGAGCGAACCAGCCATTTCCCACTGCCTTCACCCTTGTCGAGGGTGAGATGGCAGATGCTTGCCTTTTCTTCCTTCGAAACTTAAGAAGGCACGTCACACCCCAAGCTGACATAACATTAGGCACGGGTCAATAAAAAGTGCATACAGACGAGTGGACAATGGATGGCACGAACCTCCTTCTATGCATGTGTACTGCATTCGACACATGTCACAAAACTTCGTGAGGAGATTCAAGAATATATGAGAAACAAATTCGTTAATATGGGTTAGTATCGCAGTCATACATATTGTAGTTAATTTTTGTTTTTATTCTATTTATACCAACTATTCAACTATTCTAACATCCCAACTATTAAGGATACGCAGTGAATAAGCCGAGCATGCGTTATTACCGGGTTATTGTAACGGCCCGGACTGCTTTTAAGGATTGCCGACTGTCCCCACAAACCAACATGAGTCTCTTCAGCGTGCTTTGTCCTCACTCACACGCTTCCTAGGAAAACTTCGCAGAAGGTCACCCATCCCAGAATTAATCCAAGTCAAGCACGCTTAACTTTGGAGTTCTTAAGTGATGGGCTATCGAAAAGAAGATGCATCTTGTTGGTATAGGAGTACAAATCAATTCTTATAAGCCTTCCTTCAACTGTACAGTCTCATACCTGCACAGCCTCAGGATCCCTCTCATTCCGGTGTGAATCGGTTCATTCATGTATCATTCCGCCTAGAAGCTTGCCAGGAGCTGCTCCTTGTCCGTGCCTCATGCACCGGCGATCACTCCCCGCCCTCGTCATCCCCGAGTGTTACATGCCCACCAGCTTCCGCTTGGTTCGTCCCCGAACCACACCATACTGGGAGAGGTCTGCTCTGATACCATTTGTAACGGCTCGGACTGCTTTTAAGGATTGCCGACTGTCCCCAGAAACTAACACGAGTCTCTTCAGCGTGCTTTGTCCTCAGTCACACACTTCCTAGTAAAACTTCCTAGGAGGTCACCCATCCCAGAATTACTCCAAGTCAAGCACGCTTAACTTTGGAGTTCTTAAGTGATGGGCTACCGAAAAGAAGATGCATCTTGTTGGTATAGGTAGTACAAATCAATTCTTATAAGCCTTCCTTCAACTGTACAATCCCATACCTGCACAACCTTAGTATCCCTCTCATTCTGGTGTGAATCGGTTCATTCATGTGTCCTTCCGCCTAGAAGCCTGCCAAGAGCCGCTCCTTGTCCGTGCCTCATGCACCGGCGATCACTCTCCGCCCTCGTCAGCCTCGGGTGTTACAGTTATGCTCCTCGACTTGAACGAAGAGGCTGCAACATAGGTTGACGAGATCCCCAAGGAAAAGTGGACCCAAGCATATGATGAAGGGCGACGTTAGGGACACATGACAACAAACTTTTCAGATTGCATTAACAAGGTATTAAAGGGGACACGACATCTTCCAATCACTGCGTTGGTCCAAGCAACATATTATTGGTTATCTAAAACTTTCGCCAAAAGCGGGAGGTAACACTACAGGAAATTGGTCATGTAGCTGCAAACTTTTAGCGTCGACCACGACTCCGACGCTATTTTCGGGAATTAGCGTCGGCCATTTGGTAGCTAGCCGTCGCTAGAACACAAATAATTTTTTTATTGAGTATGGCCGACGCTAAAGGCCGACGCTAAGTTTATTTTCATATGTAGGGTCGGCCAGCCGACACTATTTTAAACACACAGAGCTTTTATTTGAAGGTTGCGTCGACCAGGCCGACGCTAAGTTTATTTTCAAATGTAGCGTCGGCTGGCCGACGCTATTTTAAACACGCAAAGCTTTTATTTAGCCGACGCTAAAATTTTCAGACATATAACACTCCAAACCCTTCTCTTTCTTTTGTCTATGGCAGATTAAGCTCCAAAATGAAGCTCCCAGCCTCTCTTACCTGTGCGACGTGATTGCTGCCGCTGCACCACCATATTGACACCGTCGCACCACCGTACGGTCACCGCCGCATCACCATTCTGTTGCCACCGCGTCGCTTCATCTTCTCGCTTCCCTGCGCGCGTCATCATCAGTATTGGAGGAGACTGCCATCACCTCCACCTGAGTTTACATTCAGGTATGTTACCATTGATTTTATTTAATCATGAACCTTGATTATGCACTTGAAGGGTTGGGTTATGCTCTTGAATTTGGGGATTAGCAAGGATGCTTGTCATGAACCCTTGAATTTGGGGGTTTTGGGGATGGGTTTGCTTTGTTTTGTTGAAGGTTGTTGATATGTATATAAAATTTGATTAAACAAAATTGGTTAGATTAAGATGATTTGGGGTGTTCTGACTTGGGGAATTGGTTATGGATGTGGGTTTCTATTTTTATTTTAAATAATGGGTTGCTGAGAAAGTTTTAGTGTGTTGTTTGTTAGGATATGATTTGGTTCATCGGTATAAACTGAAATCAGTTCAACTAAGTTTTCTAAGAGTTGCTTTCCTCTGTTATGTTGCAAAGACCTAAACTTCTTAACATTTCTCTTCTTGTTTAGCTTCGATACATTTTGTTTGTAACATGCATAATTACTAGAGTTGTTTGGCTTTGGTGTCTTTGATTTCTGGGGGTGTCATTATTTTGACTTGAAAGATTTTCTTAATCCTAATACTTCCTCAATCCTTGGTTATCATTCTTGGATTTTTGGAATAGAGAAATTCGTGGTTGTTTGTATGTTTTATTTTCTTCAGCAGTTGATGTTAATTCACTTGTTCTTGAGTTATTGAGATTGTGTTGCAAAATGACAAAGCTTAGTGATGTTTTTGATGGAATGGCGATGTGGCCATGGATGGCCACGGTGTTTATGGGTAAGTCTGTGTGAGAGAGTTATTGTGTCACCTTCCTCTGCAAATAAGTTACATTCTGAACAAATCAGATCTTGCCATTAACATATATGGTATATATGCATGGGATTTGGAGCTACAGAGGAACATATGGTGAATGGAAACTATAATTTGGTGATAGTATTAAATAAACTATATGTGGAAATGATGCACAAAATAAACTTTAGCAAGGACTAATCATAATGGAGGAAAGAAGATAATGTCAATTAGATAAAGCTAGGGAGATAGAGTAAGCACCTTACGATAAAGCTAGGGAGATAGAGTGAGCACCTTGCTTGCTGCTAGTGTGTGTGTCATTTTCTGGTTTTTTAGATTATGTTGGTGTTTTTTGTGTTGGTGTTCAGCTGCTATATATGTCTTTTGTATTGGTGTGCAGCTACTGTAATATGGTTGCTATGCCCTCTTGGATAATGTTCTCTTTGGTTTTAGCACACTCTTTATATTATATATGAGTTTGGACACCCCTTGTATCCCGCTTTATACTATATTTTTTCTTTTAAAAAAAAAATAAGTTTGATTACATTATCATAAAATAGCTTGATTTCAATTATTGTTATCATGTGGATGACAACAAAATCAATTGGATGATAGCTTCCTTTTTTTTAAGTATAGGAGGATGATAACAAAGTCTAAATTTTATTATTTGCTTCTGTTAATGACGATGATCAGGGAATTTTATTGCACTGTAAGTAGGAGAGTGTTCTGCTTGTAAACTCACCACTTATTGAACAAAGAAGCCAATATATAAGGTATAAAGTTTTGTAATATTATAAAAAAACCTAAAATCCATGAATCTTTAATCCTGATTTCAGATTTCACTCTGACTCTCAATTCCTAAAATCTTGAAGTGCTTGTTCTCCATCCCGTCTCCCTCCACCAGGTAAACACCATTCCCTTTTTTTTTTTTTTTTTTTCTGTTACATTATTTTGTGTTGCAACATTGAGGTTTATGTGACAAGTTGATAATGCTAAATTGATAATGTCGTTATGAGTAGAAGAAGACGTCAAACATATAGTTAACTTATATGCAATGTGTTTACTTTGGGAGGACTGTTCGTGACACTTGCAGCTTACATTAGGAGTTTGAGGTGTGTATGCAAAGTTTTTTTTTATTTAGCTATATTTATATAATGTGTTATATAAATTGGGGTGTGTAATGTGTTTTTTTTTTTATTTAGCTATGTTTATGTAATGTGTCATTTTTTTATTTGAATGATTGAATCACAAATTCGGCTAGTCTGGCTGCTTTTGATTTTCGATGTTGCAATGTTTGCTCTCCAGGTTTCTTCAATTTTATGTCAGTATTACATGTTTGCATATGTAGATGCTCTTAGTGATCCATTTGATTTACTTTGTGCTTGTGATGCAATATGTTTCAGTTCATTCAGGACTCATTGCTTTCCAATGTCAATTTTCTTGTAAAATTTAATGGTTGTGATGCGTTTTTTTATTATTGTTGCAAACACTTTTAAGGGTAACAACATTGTTTATTTGACTGTCCTTTTTCTTAGCACATTTGGTTCATGTCAGAATTTTCACACATTTTTGTTAATTTTGATGGGGTAAGTTATTAAGTTGAAATCCCTGTAGAATGGGGCTTCTGTTACATTTGTAATTTTAAATAAATGGAAGAGATCTCACTGACTTTAAAACATCATTGTTGGACTTGGTATATCTCCAATACTGGGGGTTAAATTTGAAAATGTGTTGATTTGGTATTTAATGTCTTTGTTGAGGTTTATATTTTTATGTT